>JAGDYQ010000011.1:4757264-5090594 GCA_021962125.1 Bulinus truncatus
GTATCGAAGTATTGATTTGTGTATCGCTTGATACATTTTAAGCGAAGAATTTTTCAATACTCGATACCAATACTTTTCTATTACCAGAAAAACAATACCGATTTTATTACCTCGTCATCTACATAAATTTTATCACTACTAGTAATCGCAGCCATCAACCCTACCAATATTAACACCACCCACCTCCCCGCGTCGATGTCTATAAATGTTACTCTTATATTCTTAGAAAAATGAAACTCAAAAGGGCGGCATTTTTGTCCTTGCCTATATCACAAAAATGTCTAAGGCCGGCACTGACTGGACAGACTAATAGACGTTCAAATATATCTACTTCATTCTTTCGGGACGGTTGTATATTTGTAATGGTAGTTAGACGACAATTCAGTGGATAAGTAATAGAGACACAAGTTATTAAGTATACGTTCTCTACTCCTTTGGGAAGATAGTATACATGTATTCAGAGAGAAGTTGAAGTTATATAGTAAGTAAAGTTCCCTTAGCCCTAGCGGGGCCATCGGGGCAGATGAAGTGTAGAATTCATCTGTTTCTATAACCTCAGCATATGAAGGGATTGTGTGGTTAGCACAACGCCCAGCCGCCTTTACTTCCCCAACTTAAGTCAGGTACCCATTTAAAGCTGGATGGACTTGTGGGACGACTTTATACCAAATTTCGCCTGGAAAAATTCCATGGGCCTCACTGAGGATCGAACCCAGGACTCGCAGGTCGACAGTCAAGTATCTACACCACTCGGCCTTCCGTCCCATGAAGTTATATAGTACACGTAGTCAAAGTCTATTTTGTTCAAGTATACGTACTCTACTTCTTCGGGAAGATAGTATACTAAGTGAGTTATGTTGTGTACGAAGCATTTGTGAATACTGCTGTACATTATTTCATTCTATATATGTTTTCTTATCGTTTATTAAACGTCATTGAATCGTGGAACTTTGCCTCATTAATGGTGTGTTGTATATGAGTACAACGAGATTGAACACTACCACAAATAAACCAGAGATAATATCGGCAGCTACACAGAACCATGATAATAACAAACTCCTAACGTTCAACTCCGTAACGTTACATTTGGTGATGCAGCAGTAAAGAACACACAGGTGTTACATTTGGTGGAACCACAACAATATAAAACCATTACGTAGTGTTGTTTTAGTCCCAGGTCATATTTTAGTTTCAGTTTTTATTTCGTTTTTTCTGTAATAATTTTAGTTTTCGTCTAGTTTTAGTCTTGCTTCTAATTTTAGTTTTAGTTTTAGTTCTCGTTGACGAAAAGTCAACATTTTCGTCAACGAAGGTTTTAGTTTTCGTCAACGAAAACAACACTACCATTACGTTAACAATTTCTAACGTTACATTGGTATCTCTAACGTTATTTATTTATAACGTTACAATAAGTGTATACTTCCCTTGTGTACCCTTTTTTTTTTTGCACTCTCAGATATGATAAACAATTTCTAGGAAAAATATATAGAACTGAGTAAAGATATATATATAAACATAATCTACCCAGATTTATCTGCCCATATTTACCTGCTCGACTGGGTCAACACGAACCACGTCTATCAGACGCATTGTGTGGTTGATAACTAAAGTGTCAGAGGTATTGCAGGTTAAATCAGCAGGTATCTTATGAGCTATAACAGGCCTGCGCATCAGGTCGTTCATTAGCCTGTCATAAACCAGCACAGCGGAGTCGTTGTCGGCGTCCATGTTGAAAATAGGAGACACAAAGTAACCACAAAAAACAAATATTGTTATAAACATCTCCATTATAGAATAATACAAAAAATCAATGTCTCAGGAAACATCAAAATAAATAACGTTGGACGTTTCAGAGCTCCTCCAGCCTATTTATACACACTGAAGAATTGTAATTGAGTTATTTTTAGCTCAACGGCTTGTGCATCGGCGATTGTGGTTCCATTTCAAACAGTGCAGTGTTGTAATTTAAAAGGTTATTGATGTTAGACAGTGGCTATCAAACTGATCTCCGAGTCAATGCTATGATTCTCATACTGGTTTCCGCGGAGCACTAACCGCTCCTCGGACATTCCTGGTTAATTAAAATGAACTCTTGTACAAAATACCCACTGGCGTCACTATTTGTCGAGTTTATATATAATGTGAATATGATTTACATTTTCATTGAAAAACAAAGTTTTGTTGAATCTGGAAGTCGAACAAAGCAATTTTTTTATTTCTGTTATTTACAGATTATAGAACTTAGAATACAATATCTGAGAGAAAATGAACATAAAAAATATATTAAAATACATTATTTTGTAATACGCTTTTATTACAATGTACCAAAAAGTAAAAAGGCTTTCCACGAGTCATACACATTTTACAGAAATCATAATAAAGTTTGAACAGCGTGATTGCTGAGAATGGTTATTCCTTTCATTTATTCATCTTGCAATTCTTCAATGAATGTAGTCTAAGGATACAATACTTCCGGTATACCTAATTAAGTCATATTACTTCCAGTATACTTAATTAAGTCATATTACTTCCAGTATACTTAATTAAGTCATATTTCTTCCAGTATACCTAATTAAGTCATATTACTTCCAGTATACTTAATTAAGTCATATTACTTCCAATATACTACTTCCAGTGTACTTTATTGTCATATTACTTCCAGTATACTTAAGTCATATTACTCCCAGTATACTTTATTAAGTCATATTACTTCCAGTATACTTAATTAAGTCGTATTACTTCCAGTATATTTAATTAAGTCATATTACTTCCAGTATACTTAATTAAGTCGTATTATTTCCAGTATACTTAATTAAGTCATATTACTTCCAGTATACTACTTCCAGTGTACTTTATTAAGTCATATTACTTCCAGTATACTTAATTAAGTCATATTACTTATGGTATACTTAATTAAGTCGTATTACTTCCAGCAGGGTCGTTAGTATCGAAGTATCGGTATCGGCCAATACAGTATCGGCGATACTTTTTTAGTATTAGTTGCTATATTGCCGATCCTTTTTGTATCAAGTATTGATTTGTGTATCGCCGATACATTTTAAGCGAAAATTTTTCAATACTCGATACCAATACTTTTCTATTACCACTATTTGCAAAAAAACAATAACGAATTTAATACCTCGTCATCTACATAAATTTCATCACTACTAGTAATCGCAGCCATCAACCCTACCAATATTAACACCACCCATCTCCCAACCAATACAACCAGGTCGCCTCGGTCGGCGAGTTGGACAAATTTACATTTAATCTTCTTTTGAAGTTTTTGCTTTGCGCGTCGATGTTACTCTTATATTCTTTCATTCATTTACTTTCTTACTATCAACTGTTTTAGTGAACAATAGAAAAAATACATCAGAAAACGAAATCTCATATTTTTATCGGTCTGTCAGTTATATTAATAAAAAATATCTTGTAAAATGACACTCTTTGATCTACCGCATGGCTATTTTCAAACGTTCAAAGCGAAATTTTGATCGTTCGGCGTTCATTTTTCATCTTCTGTTGTTCTTTTTTTCGTGTGTAAACATTAAAAATTCGTTCTTTTGTTTCATTTTGGTTATAGCAACAGTTGTATCTGGGGCGAGGCGTAAGTGTTTGCCGGTCTAATTCTTAGAGAAAAATATATTGATGTTTTTATTGCTATATGCAAAGCACAAACGAAAATATGCCTTCCCATCATTTTGACACTGCTAGTTTCAGAACGTTAATTAATAGACTTGCCAGGCAATAAATGATGCCTCGCTGTCGACAAACATTGACAAAACAATTTAAACATAGATTTTAACTTCGTAGGCAGCAGTTGAAAGATAAGATGGCTTCAATGAATACTATATTTACAAGTGCCGATTGCTGAACGTCCATACAAAGCAGTTATATTGGTGTTACATTACATTGGCTAGAACCTGGGTTACTCTTTCAGAATAGCTGACTCCCAGGATAGGTCCCGGGATATTTTCTTCTCCCGGGATATTGTTGGGTAAATAAAAAGAGTCTGGGAAAGATACCACCCACACAATCCCAATAGCCGTGGCTACAGAAAAAGGGGTGGACATGGTACTATCCACATAATCCCATATGATTTAATTGTCAAAACACTAGAAGCAATCAACAGATTATATGAAATAAATGACAAAACTTCTTTCACTGTAACAGAAGGCGGATAAAATTTTTAAAAATCATCGCGCTGTTAGGTAAAGATGAAATGATGAACTTAAGTGTAAACGGTGTGGATTTAAATGAAGATCAGAGGTAGGAGTAGCAGGATGCTGAAGATTTGGATATAGAATTTGAACAAATTGATGATTTAATGAATCCACCATGTGATAATGATGACGAACAGGAACATGTTATTTAACAGTGTGGAGAAATAATATAGTCTAAGCTTGATGAACAGGTTATGTAACATGCCGCTAGTTAAATATTGTTGTTACGTGTGATACTAAGGTACTACAAGACGTAACCAAACGTTTTTCAGTGCAAACATTTGCAAATTTAGTAGCTATATGGAAAAATAAAATCGTTCATCTTTGGCTGCGGCTATTGGCAGGTATCTCGTTACTCCCGGAGAAACTCGGTGGAATTCCACGTACGATTCTGTTGCAAAATTACATTGTTTACTATCCAATCCAGAATTAGAAGTTTAACTTGATATGATGTTTGATGACCATAAAATCAAGAGGCTTACTCCGCAGCAAATAATATTCATAGAAGAGTACATTGAAGTATTTGATCCATTGTGTCGTGGACTGGGCATTTTGCAAGGAAAAAATAATATTGGATGTAGCTATTTGATGCCCACAATAACCGTTATAAAAGATAAACTACAGGTAATGATTTTGCGACATAAAAACCCTCTCACGGGGTGTGAACCTCTTGCCAATTGCAAACATTGATTGAATTAATGCAAATTCGATTTTATATTTTCTGATCATAGAGGCAAAACTGGCAGCAGTGGTCAATCCAAAATTTAAGACCGACTGTATAGACAACTTGGATAACAAGGCTGAATTTTAAAAACCTTAAAGCGTGCCTGAAGTGCACTGAGTGCATTTCCCACTCAACTTACTTGGCCGGGTGGTGCAGATCCAGTAAATTCAGCAGTGCAGATATCTGAATCAACAGATTTTTTTGCTTGTTTTATTACACGGCGGCAGAACCAGGACAAATTGCTTAATAGTAACAGTTTTGCTGAAGTAGACAGATATCTTGAAGATAACCCATCAGAAATGCAGTCATTAGCAGCCTACCCAAGAAACTATATCTGCAATTGAACACTGGACTTCCGGATAGTGCTGCAGTTGAGCGCCTGTTTTCATTGGGTGGGCATGTTTTTATGCCATTACGTTCTAGGCTAAGCAATGATCATTTTGAAATGATGGTCTTCTTACGCGCTGCCAAGTGGTGAAGTGATTAGCATTAAAATTGTGCTTTGACAATGTATTCTTTTGTTTTTACATTTTAAAAACTTTAGAAACTTGCACTCATTATATTTTAAATTAAAACATTTTGTTTTTCTCAAAAGTATTGGTATGGTATCGGTATCGATTTTGGCAATACATTTTTACTTGAGTATTTGTATTGGTAATGGCGATATTATTTTCATGAAGTATTGGTATCGGTATTGACGATACAATTTTAGAGTATCGTTAACAACCCTGACTTCCAGTATACTATTTCCAGTGTACTTAATTAAGTCATATTACTTCCAGTATACTTAATAAAGTAATATTACTTCCAGTGTACTTAATTAAGTCATATTACTTCCAGTATACTTAATAAAGTAATATTACTTCCAGTGTACTTAATTAAGTCATATTACTTCCAGTATACTTAATAAAGTAATATTACTTCCAGTGTACTTAATTAAGTCATATTACTTACATTATACTGAATAAAGTCATTTTATTTCCAGTTTAAGAGGTAGAAAGCTCCTGGTACTTGGGCTCGACACTCTCCGAAGATGGTTCATGCATGTCTGAGATCTGCACTAGAATCACAACAGTTATGGCTGCCATGACCAGACTAGATAAAATCTGGAAAATTATGTCATTAACTTTGACACGAAGTGCAGGATGTACAAATCAGTGGCGGAAACAGCTTTTGTGCCACCCGAGCAGGACTATTAAAATGCGCCCACCCCCCGCCCCATTTCGGAAATCCGACACTGTAAAAGTCGAACAACTAGGAAACCGAACTAAATAGATGTAAATATAATAGAATACAAATATGTTAGAATACAAATATGTTAGAATACAAATATGTTAGAATACAAATGTATTAGAATACAAATATGTTAGAATACAAATATGTTAGAAAACAAAAATGTTAGAATAAAAATATGTTAGAATACAAATATGTTAGAATACAAATATGTTAGAATACAAATATGTTAGAATACAAATGTATTAGAATACAAATATGTTAGAATACAAATATGTTAGAAAACAAAAATGTTAGAATAAAAATATGTTAGAATACAAATATGATAGAATACAAATATGTTAGAATACAAATATGTTAGAATACAAATATGTTAGAATACAAATATGTTTTGAAATTCGTACATCCGAACTGTTATTTCTGTTGTTTATGTTTTGGCATTATGTTAGTCCATTCCCTGTGTGATAACGCCATTTTTATGAAATTTATAACAGTTCTCTGTGTAGTGAAATTGTCCGATATTATCATTGCAACTTTTAAAAGCTAAGTTGAAACTTTTTTTTTTCGTGTTTATTTTTTTTTAATATACAAACAATTCAGTATTTTTACTTTTTAAATACTCGGGGGTTCTTATAATGTTTACACAGTAGCCACATTAGTGAGTGGCAACTTGGGCGACCGCTTGGAAATTTTTTTTTTATCTGTTACCTGACTGAAGAAAACTTAAAGTTTGATTCATGCTCTACATATGGCATCATAGATCCAAAATATGACACT
The DNA here is from genome assembly GCA_021962125.1 of Bulinus truncatus. Lineage (NCBI taxonomy): Eukaryota > Metazoa > Mollusca > Gastropoda > Planorbidae > Bulinus > Bulinus truncatus. Next base: position 4,764,225 of record JAGDYQ010000011.1, read on the forward strand.
CACCATAGATCCACCCATGACACTCACCATAGATCCACGCATGACACTCACCATAGATCCACGCATGACACTCACCATAGATCCACGCATGACACTCACCATAGATCCACACATGAAACTCACCATAGATCCACGCATGACACTCACCATAGATCCATGCATGACACTCACCATAGATCCACACATGACACTCACCATAGATCTACACGACACTCACCATAGATCCACCCATGACACTCACCATCGACCCACACATGACACTCACCATAGATCCACACATGACACTCACCATAGATCCATGCATGACACTCACCAAAGATCCACACATGACACTCACCATAGATCCATGCATGGCACTTACCATAGATCCACCCATGACACTCACCATAGACCCACACATTACACTCACATAGATCCACACATGACACTCACCATAGATCCACGCATGACACTCACCATAGATCCACGCATGACACTCACCATAGACCCAGCATATGACACTCGCCATAGACCCAGCATATGACACTCGCCATAGATACAGCATATGACACTCGCCATAGATACAGCATATGACACTCGCCATAGACCCTGCATCTGACACTCGCCATAGACCCACACATGACTCTCACCATTCATCCACACATGACACTCACCATAAATCCACACATGACACTCACCATAGATCCACACATGACACTCACCATAGATCCACACATGACACTCACCATAGATCCACGCATGACACTCACCATAGATCCACACATGACACTCACCATAGATCCACACATGACACTCACCATAGATCCACGCATGACACTCACCATAGATCCACACATGACACTCACCATAGATCCACGCATGACACTCACCATAGATCCACACATGACACTCACCATAGATCCACGCATGACACTCACCATAGATCCACACATGACACTCACCATAGATCCATGCATGACACTCACCATAGATCCTCACATGACACTCACCATAGATCCACGCATGACACTCACCATAGACCCACACATGACTCTCACATAGATCCACACATGACACTCACCATAGACCCACACATGACACTCAACATAGATCCACCCATGACACTCGCCATAGATACAGCATATGACACTCGCCATAGACCCAGCATATGACACTCGCCATAGACCCAGCATATGACACTCGCCATAGACCCAGCATATGACACTCACCATAGACCCAGCATATGACACTCGCCATAGACCCAGCATATGACACTCGCCATAGACCCAGCATATGACACTCACCATAGATCCACGCATGACACTCACCATAGATCCACACATGACACTCACCATAGATCCACGCATGACACTCACCATAGATCCACACATGACACTCACCATAGATCCACGCATGACACTCACCATAGATCCACACATGACACTCACCATAGACCCACACATGACTCTCACATAGATCCACACATGACACACACCATAGACCCACACATGACTCTCACATAGATCCACACATGACACTCACCATAGATCCACGCAAGACACTCACAATAGACCCACACATGACTCTCACATAGATCCACACATGACACTCACCATAGATCCACACATGACACTCACCATAGAACCACGCATGACACTCACCATAGATCCACACATGACACTCACCATAGATCCACGCATGACACTCACCAAAGATCCACACATGACACATGTTAAGTCAAGTGTGTATTAAGTCAAGTGTGTGTTAAGTCAGTTGTGTATTAAGTCAGGTGTGTATTAAGTCAGGTGTGCGTAAGTCAGGTGTGTATTAAGTCAAGTGTGTATTAAGTCAAGTGTGTTTTAAGTCATGTTGTATTAAGTCAGGTGTGTATTAAGTCAGGTGTGTATTAAGTCAAGTGTGTAGTAAGTCAAGTGTGTATTAAGTCAAGTGTGTGTTAAGTCAGTTGTGTATTAAGTCAGGTGTGTATTAAGTCAGGTGTGCGTAAGTAAGGTGTGTATTAAGTCAAGTGTGTTTTAAGTCAAGTGTGTTTTAAGTCAGGTTGTATTAAGTCAGGTGTGTATTAAGTCAGGTGTGTATTAAGTCAAGTGTGTAGTAAGTCAAGTGTGTATTAAGTCAGGTTGTTTTAAGTCAGGTGTGTATTAAGTCAGGTGTGTATTAAGTCAAGTGTGTATTAAGTCAGGTGTGTATTAAGTCAAGTATGTATTAAGTCAGGTGTGTATTAAGTCAGGTGTGTATTAAGTCAGGTGTGTATCAAGTCAAGTGTGTATTAAATCAGGTGTGTATTAAGTCAGGTGTGTATTAAGTCAGGTGTGTATTAAGTCAAGTGTGTATTAAGTCGGGTGTGTATTAAGTCAGGTGTGTATCAAGTCACAAGTACAGCAAATGCCACTTCTGGCTGGTGGCGAAACAAATGTAAAAAAAAAGTTTCTGTGGAGAGTCCTGAAACCAATTTAGCCTTGTAATGTTGCTTATTTAAAGGAAAAAATGACTCGCAGATTGAACTATTTGAATTTGAAAAAATTTTAACACAAATTAGTTCATACTCCGAGGCATCATTGTCAGATGCTGCTCTCTAGTGACACATTTACCACTTCAACTAAGTTCGTTAGATGGCGCTCCCATTTTATGGCAAAATAATGTAAAGTCGTAGAGTTTTTGTAAAGATCCATCCATTGTTTATGATAACAATTTGGATTTTTATCAGGAATTAGAATGAATGATGTCAGATTATGAAATAACTCAGAACGGAAAATGCTCCCCTCCCAATACAGTGACAAATGATTGAAGTACTAAAATACGTGTTTTCATTATGGGAATCCATTCATTTTATATCATTCACAAATAGAAAAATTAATCGAAACCTAAACGATTTAGAATTCGAACAATTTCTTAAAAATTAAGTTCGTATTGTTAGTTACTGATACCTAAAATGCCACTGAAGGCCCCCCCACCCCATTTGCAAATCATTGGTCATCCCAATCCTGCTCTACTTGTGCGAATCCTGGACCCTACATGCAGTGATAGAAAGATGAGACCAGGTCTATATAAAACTTCCTAATCTCAAAGGATGGAGCGCAAGACCAATACCTAAGTCAAGGAATTGACCAACAACCTGGCAGGCCCCCAGGAATCAGAGTTGATTCAGTTACCATTTTTCAGTTACAGTAAGAGTTACAGTTAGCATTTCAAATATTTTTCAGTTACTATTACAGTTAGAGTAATTATTAAATTGTTTTTACAGTTACTATTACAGTTAGTAATTTTTTCAGTTATTATATCAGTTATCACTAGTAAAGACGTATGCATCAAAACATATGAAAAATACCGGTATATGAACCAAATATTTTTACAAAACAACAGTGTTGGGTTATCTAATAAAATGTTTTGCTCACTTTCATAAAAGTACGCAATTATATGACGTATGTCAACTCTTGTTCCCCCCTTTCCCTGTCATATTTTGTAACACTTCACCCACACGTAAGTCTTGTTTACCCTCCACTACCGTAATAACCCTCCCCCCCCCCCAACTTCCCATCCCAAAAAAAAATACACACAGATGTTCACTAATTGTATCATTCAAGGTCATACAGTAGAATTAAGAAATGCCAATCCTATTTTTTCAAGGTCATATCGCTGATGCAATTCATGTAGACGTGACAATTTCTGTGTACGGGTTTTTTTTTCCTTTTTTTTTAAATCTTGTCTGATCTGGTTATAGAATTGGGTTATTTACTGATTTTTTTTTATGCAACTCTGTTGTGAAAAAAAAAACAATGTATCGGCAGCCAAAAAACGGCCGGTCAGATAGTTAACCCATAGTGCCAATATCGGTCTGACTATCGGTCGCTCCCTACAAAAATCGGCCGATCCTATATTGACCGATAGTGCCAATATCGGTCCGATACCGATCCGATTATCGGTCGCTCCCTAATACATGTAATATTGTAGCACATTTGTAGAAATTTTATTTTATAGCGCATTTTTCAGTTAGTATTATTATTACTATTATTTTTTTCCTATTAGTATTACAGTTACAGTTAAAATGTTTTTTTCAATTACAGTTTCAGTTAGTAGTTAACTGAAATCACTTTTTTCAGTTATTAGAGCCATTTCAGTTACAGTTACAGTTAACTGAATCAACACTGCCAGGAATCACTACTGGCTACTGTGGAAAAAACAAAAATTGACCTAATCGGGCATGTCTCATATCTCAGTACTCCGAGCAAAACCATAATACAGCGGTCCACAAACCCGTGTACGGTACCGGTCAAATGGTTCTGGGCTGCCCAAGAAACATGAATTATTTCCATTTTATTTACTGTGGTGTATTTCACTAGGGATCGCGCGACTTTCTATTAACTGAGTGCCTATGACCTTTGTAAATTGAAGCAGTCTAAAATATAAATAATCAACGACCCCCCCCCTTCCGACCCAGCGTGCCGCGGTGAAATTATCAAACGTTGACCGGCCCGCGGCGAGAAAAAAGTCAGGGACCACTGCCATTATACACTGACTCTCTCTCTCTCTCTCTCTCTCTCTCTCTCTCTCTCTCAGAACTCTCTCGGTGAAACTGCGGGCTGAGACTTAGTCTCTTAGAGCCCGTGAGATCAGACCTGCTGTGTCTCTCAACATCTGGAGACTGCCATAGAGCCCAATGGCCAGCAAGCTTCCAGATTGGTCCGCCCTGTGGTCCGCCAGCCCGTGACACTCGAAAAGCAAATGATCTACGGGTATACACTGACACTAGAACTAATGTTTACCCGTGTTATCCAGTGGTACAGGGTGCCAGCATGTAGAGCAGTAGCACAGGGTGCCAGCATGTAGAGCAGCAGCACAGGATACCACCATGCAGAGCAGCAGCAAAGAGTGCCACCATGCAGAGCAGCAACAAAGAGTGCCACCATGCAGAGCAGTAGCACAGGGTGCCAGCATGCAGAGCAGTAGCACAGGGTGCCACCATGCAGAGCAGTAGCACAGGGTGCCACCAGGCAGAGCAGTAGCACAGGGTGACACCAGGCAGATCGTCTGGATCTTAGATAAATTAATACAATTTAAAGCTGCTCGGATCAATCTGGAGTTATTTTAAACGCGCTAAAAATTACGCATGTAGTTACGTGGTTTCATGAAACCGGAGACGTAGTTTAATGAAAGTGATATACATCTTGCTTATATATAGTCAGACTATCGTTTTTATCGCTTTAGTATTTTAAAGTAAAATATCTAAGGTCTAGTGCAGGTAAATTAGAAATAGGTACCATTGCTCATGGTGGAAGTCTTTCCGCACCGGGTGACATTAACCATAGTGACGCTACTAGTTTTATCGTTGTTGCTCCTGGTATATTCAGGCCGAGAATTCAGCACCTTGGTTTTTTTCCGCTTTCTGACCTCATACGGAAGGAGAGTAAGAAAAGTGCAGCCTCTATAGATATAAAGATTTATGGCAGCCTCCACCACACAACAAATCAAAGACTATTGGTCAGGTGCAAGTTCATAAATCGTATAAACTAATTGGATATCTTTCGGCCAAAGAATAATTAAGTGGTTATTGTATTTTTCAAGCATCTATATAAATAATAGCGGTCTCACGTCTGCGTTAGATCGAAAATAGGAATGAAGAATTCAAAATGGTTTCTTGCCAGCGTCCCGATTCGATAAATGTTTGTTTTTTAATTTATAGTTTTGAATAGTTTCTGCGGTTTTTAAACATGAAATCCAAGGGCAAAATTTGAAATAATTCCTTTTAAATATTTGTTCGTTTGTTTTTTGTATTTCTACAACATATAGCATCTTTAAATTGTAATAAAAATCATGAAAAAAATGTCTAAGCCAAAAATAACCTAGCCTACTGATCAAACCTAAGAGAATGAATATAACTATATATGCAAAGGTTTTGCAGGGTACAGCCCTAGATTCTTATATATCTATGGGTATAGCTAGTTATTTTTAATGTCTAATGCAGGAGTGGCCTCCCATGATATACCATGCATTAGATGATTTACTTTCAAGAGCCACACCTAAGTCAATATTTAGTGAACATTAAGAAGCAAGTTACTGAATATGTCAATTTATGACAGTTTTTTTTTCTTTCTATGAGTTAAAAGTATGACAGTCCAAAAGTAGTGTATTGCATAGATATTAACTGTGAAGTGGTCTGAAATTATTTAACCATTTTGAATTTTGATCTAAATAAAATAATAAAAACAAAAATGACTGTAAAAAAAAAAAATTGGAGACCTAAAGAACATTTCAGTTCAAAGTTTTATTGCCAAGAGAAGTTTATCAATAGAAAAAGTCTTATTGAACGACAATTAATTATTAAATGGCAGCACATTTATCACATATGATTCAGGATCAGATGAAGTTTATATAAATAGACAAAAGTTATACAAAAACATCATCTCTCATCGAGTGCGTAATATATAAGTGCATAAAATCTTTATTTGGAATCTATTTCTAATGATAATATCAAATATATGTTAGTTAACAATGAATGTTCTTTTCAATCCTTCTGAGTTTCTGATGTTCAATGTGTAGTTTAAATTAAAAAATTATTGCTTTTTCCATTATTCAAAAAGTATATATAAATACATATAGAAGTTTTGTAAAGAAATAAAAAAGACTTGCTAAAAATTCAAATAATAAGCTTTTAAAAAACATTAAAGGAAGATATAAATAATATTAAACCTGCTTTTAAAAACAACACCATATTTTTTTCTTGGAAACTTATGAAATGGTATACAGTGTACCTCTAAATTAAATGGTATACAGTGTACCTCTAAATTAAATGGTATACAGTGTACCTCTAAATTAAATGATATACAGTGTACCTCTAAATTAAATGGTATACAGTGTACCTCTAAATTAAATGGTATACAGTGTACCTCTAAATTAAATGGTATACAGTGTACCTCTAAATTAAATGATATACAGTGTACCTCTAAAAATGTAAAAATTAAAAAATGGCAATGTATTTTTAGTATTTAAAAAAAGGAAAGATTTGTTTCACATTATATTCCAATCCAATATTATTAGGGCTGTACCGGAATCCGATTCCGGTTCCTGTTAAGCCGGATTCCGGCAGTTTTAACAAATCCGGTTCCTATTCCGGTTCCGGTTAAAATGTGCCGGATTTAAGTTGGATTTCTTTGTTGTTTGAAATTTGTAAGAAATTTTTTTGGCGCAACATAATTTTGAAATATTTAGTGCTGTACAATTAAATTAAAACAATAACTTCCTTTGCTTTTTTGAAACTACAATAAAGTCGATCGCTTTTAGTTCTGTATGTAAGTAAAAAGATATTAAAAAGGAAATTTTGAATCGTATTTAGTGTAATAGTAATACGACACCTTACCTTTCGCTACTTTTGATTCCGTGTTTTCTATAAACTATATTTAGATATAAAAGTTTAGCTTCTTTAAAGAGAAGACAACGATTTACAGTTTTAAAATAGGTCAATAATTTATTTTTCTGCCAATTTTTTAATTTAGTGGATTTTGTCACGTTTTTGGATAAAAAATTCCTCGCATTTTTTAGATAAATAACTTGAAAATACATTTTTAATTGAACATTAAAGTGATATTGATTTAGATTTGAAATGCATTTGCGTTTTTATGGGAAACAGTCAGATAATGATTTAAACTTTAAAGGAAAGTATGAATGAAATAACAAGGTTTGGTGACGTCATTATGGAAAACTAAAGAAAAATAAACTATCGGGTGGTGCCACAGTATATATATTTTTTTTGAAATTCACTTATTAATAATCATGTTTATTATATTTTCTAAGATATCTTACCCATTTCTTTGTTTGATTGTAATAGAAGTCAAGTTAAATTAGGTACAGCTTTATTAAAATAAATTTTTAAAACAAATAACCTGTTATTTTATAGAGTTATCTCTATAAACTTAACTCAAATAGGGGAAGGGGTTTTAGTCACAGTCTTCAAGATCTAAATGGTTAATATTGTTTTTTGCTATCTAGATCTTAAAAACTAAATTTGTATTCTGTTTTTCATTCTTATATCTTTTTTATGTTAGGCGAGGAATTATTACTTCGTTCGGAAGAGTTACTATTTAATTTGGTAAAATCTGGTTCCTGTTCCAATTCCGGCAGGATTCAAATGTTAAATCCGATTCCGGTTCCGATTCCTGCAGGATCGAAAAATTACAATCCGTTACAGCCCTAAATATTATGTTTTAAATGCCATTTATTATTGTTAATTTTAATTTTTTTACATAGTCCAGTGTTATTTTTCAATGCAAGCATTATATAGACCGAGGCAAGTTGTTTTTTTTTTTAACATATCAGAGAACAAACATTAGAATATTTTACAAATAACAATGCAATACAGAGAAAATTCAAAGTCATATAATATAAATATATATATGCTGACCCTGAGGTAAGGCACTTATGTTATTGTTACAATCAAGGTAAGTCGATGTGCTGCAATGAATTCTAATACTGACCATAATGTCTTCATTATATTTTTACCAATTAGGTGACAATGAAATAGCCTGAGAGGCAAAACAATCAAGAGAATGGAAGATATTGGGTGGACTTTACATAAATGTAATCAACCAAATCAGGTTTGGAAGAAATTGAGCAATCTGGAGGAAAAAAAAACTGCATAGTCTATATCTGCATTTAAATTATAAACAGTAATGTGTATTACAGTAATGTGTATTACAGTAATGTGTATTACTTTGGCTGGATGATTGTATCTATATATTTTATCTCTCAAGATGTGTTAACTGATACATGTATCAATATTTCATTCAACACTCATAAATATTCTGGCTGAATTAATTTCTTGTATTTTGTAAAACAGAATTCTGGGCTAGGAAAGTTTAAATACAAAATATAATTTTAAAATTTTAGTTGAATTCTGAAATGTGAAGTCTTCAGTATACAAATTATTTATGTAAAATAAATAAAAAGTATGCAAACTTCAATAATTCTTAAATTAGAGCCCCAAGTTATTCCGAAATATAATATATTTAAAAACTTACTCTTGAAGATTTTCAATCAGGAATTCAGTTCAAAATAACTTTAAATATTTTGAAGTTATGATTTAAAAAATCACAAACCATTGATTAACAACATTAAAATAATCTCATTATTATTATGACATTAATGAATGCTGTAACAATCTGCAAAAATATAATGCATAGTGGCTATTACCAATAGCCACAGTTACAATTACAGTTACTCTATGGCGAGCTAGTTACCGGCCAGAGGAAAACAGGGTGACCTAAAATGCGCTACAAAGACACCTGCAAAAAGGATATGAAAGAGTGCTCCATTAACCCCAACTCCTGGGAGAGCCAAGCAGCCGACCGCCAGTCCTGGAGGCTCGCCGTCCGGCAGGGTTCATTGCGCGCAGAGGCTGAGCGACAGGATAATGCTGCCCTGAAAAGAACAAGGCGGAAGCGGAAAAAAGAACAGCTACAACAACAACTACAACAACCTACTATTTTCAAGTGTGACAAGTGCGGCAGAGATTGCCACTCCCGAGTCGGACTGCACAGCCATTCCCGGCGGTGTTTTGTAGACTCAACTTAGCTACACCATCGTCTCTTGAGATGGACGGATGCCGCCGCCGCCGACGACAATTAAAATTACCACTTTTTCAATAGCTAAACACATTTGAGGGTCAGAGACAAAGGAATTCTGTCAAAACTCTCACAAATAACATTCTTTCTATAGGGAGTCAATATACCAATTAATAACTGGTGCTGCCAAATAAGACAAAAAATGAAGATAGTGTGAACAAAATTCAATGAAGGAATGTTTTTTCTAGAAATATTTGGTATTAGAAAAAAAAAGCTTTTCCCATTTTAACATATACATTACAGTACTTACAAAGGAAAGTTAAAATTAGGTTCATATTTCCCACAGCGGTTGACCAACTAAGGAAATTTTTTTGAAATATTACATTCATTATAATAATGAAATTTTTCTTTCTTACAAAAATATTGCTTATTTTTCTTTATGAAAAAAGTAATCCTTTGCTGGAAAACATTTTTTTTTATTTTGTAATAAATATTATGCTAAAAAAAACAAATTTTATTATATGTTTACGTGTTACTACTATATATAGCATTCTTGGATCTATGGTGTGTCTAGGTCCAAGGCACAAGCTGCTATTATAACGGACTTAATTTAAATATTAAGAGAAGTATTTAATTCAGAATTGAACAAAGATTAGTAAAAAGTTCAATTCTTAGCAAAATGATATATTTAAATTAAAATTATAAACAGATCAACCACTCTGATTTCCTAAAGAAAATTAAAAGAAAAATTCTACAATATTCATTTAACTCAAAATGATGAAGAGATAATTCTGCAATAGATCACAGTTCCCCAAACTTTACTTTTTTACCCACAATTCTTTCCAATCAAAACAATAGAATATTGAGCTATTACAATAGTATTTAGGATGGCATGAAAAAATAGCTAATGGGTTAAAATGTCAGATTAAGATATCTATATTTTTTTTATAATAAAGGATTTCTATGAAAAAAAAATGAATCACTGATGTATCAATGAAAGAATACAGATAATTATAAGAGAAACATTAAAACTAAAAAAAAGTAAAAATAAGATACACAAGCATGTTGAAAAAAAAAACCTATTCCAAGATTCCTCATAATGGTGCTAAATTTATAAAAATTAAGAATGATATGATTATTATTTACTTGACCTGTTTGACACCAACAGATGAGAAAACAAAAATAAACAGCTGCAAAAGTATGGCAGTCTATTTCAAACAAGCCAACTTTGACAATTTGTTTCTTTAACAAAAGTACAGCAGTAAAAAAAAGAAAAGAAATAATAATATACTTCTAGTATATCTGCACCTTGATATTATTGCAAATAAGAAACAGCTGCAACAGAATATAATTAACCTGTCCTTGGTTCACAGGGATCTTCTCGCAAACCAACTGCCACCTCTAGCTGAGTCAAGTAGTGGCTTAGAATGGGAAGGTTAAATTGTCTTTCCCTGTTCACTGTATCACACTGGTTAATAGAAGATAAAAAATATTTATAATATTGGGCAATATTTTAATCAATGTCACTCAAATTAAAAATACATTTAAAAAGGAATAAAAACTGTGGTGCTCAATTTTGTTTAGGATCCCTCATGTGTCAATCTGTTTACAATTTTGTTTAGTGTGTCAATCTGTTTACAATTTCGTTTAGTGTGTCAATCTGTTTACAATTTCGTTTAGTGTGTCAATCTGTTTACAATTTCGTTTAGTGTGTCAATCTGTTTACAATATCGTTTAGTGTGTCAATCTGTTTACAATTTCGATTAGTGTGTCAATCTGTTTACAATTTCATTTATTAGTTGCAGAGGAGACATTGGTAATACTGCAAATTATGAAATATTTCAAAAATGATAGACCTATTCACATTTCCCCCTATAATCGCTTATTGCCAGTTAGAAAAATAGTGTGACAGAACAGTAGTTCTTACAATTGAGGAGTTAGTACTAGCATCAGTTATCACAGGTTTGTTGTCCACAGAACTTTCTTCTTTAACTTTCCTTGGATTCAAAAGCAATTTTTTCTTCACCTCTTTTTCATTATTTGTCCATATACCATCACTCTCCCAAGGTTTCTTGTGAAACTTCATATCTAATGGTATTAAATGTCCTTCTGTTGTAAACAAATACTTTGAAAACTCTTTGTTAACAGGATTATCAGTGTCAAACAACTGGGGAAAAAAAAGCATCAGTAATGCAATATTTTAAGAGAAATGTCACCAGTGATTACATGTGCTCTTAAGTTAAAAACCTGAAATAACAAATACTAAAACACAACACAAAATGTAAAAACTCACCAAATACAAATATTTACAAGTTTCACTGAGGAAAAAACTTTCCATTCTGTCTTCCAGCTCTTTAGTGTCAACATCATGTATAGTGCAGTAACCACACCTTCAGGAAAAAAGTAAAACCTACAATTTCATAAAACTATTGGCTACAGATAAAGACCAAATTTTAGGTCTTTCAATTCAAGTTATCATGGAAAGCTTAGATATATATTACTAGATCACTATGGATATCCTGTATGGATTAAAACATGCATGAATACAGACGTTAATTAAACTGGCATATATAACTTAGCTGAAAACTGTCTCAGCCAATTAAAAATCAAGCATGTCCCAATAGGAAACAGTTGGTCATGTAGTGTAGAGCACTCTGTCAAACAGAGGTGTACCGGGTTCAAACCTCAGCGAGAACCTTGGGATTTTTTTCAGGTCCTAGTGAAAGTCCCCAAGTCCACCCAGCTTTTAATGGGTACCTGACTTAAAGTCCCTTTATATGCATTAAGGAACTTTACTTTTTTTTTTTTTACTATTTCCAAATAATACCATCATAAGGAATATTATCAATCTAGTAACCAGTGTTGTGCATGAGTTAACTCAAATGAGTTGAGCTCACGAGTTAACTCACAGGGAGTGAGTTTGAGTTAACTCTTCTCAACTTTAATGATTTATGAGTTTTGATTAAACTTTTATTTCTGTGAGTTTGAGTTTAAATTGGATCGATATAACTCAACTCATTATCAACCTCTTTAAAATTATTTCAAGAAAAAAAATTTGATGCAAGATAATTCATCTTGCGTTATTTTAATCTTTCGTTTGCTCTCTTTGTTTATGCCAGTGCTTGCATAATTATTTTCCTGCGCCAAATAGTAAATTAGTCAATCGCGATCAAAAATATTATTTCCATGTCCAAAAACTTATGATGCACTTTGACGTTTGCTAGAATTGAAAGAAAAATTATGACATGTGTTTGTCCATGGAGTTGCCGAAATTCAAATCAACCGACATTGATTTTTTAAAATGAATTTAAAGGTGTTTTTCAACCTTTGGCTTCTATACTTGATTCACTGCAAGGCCAGAATGATTGCTATTACGGTATGTTGATTCCTAGGACTATAGAGCTTCATCATTCGCTTTGTCAAATTCAAAACAAGAATCTTGTTTATTGTCAACCATTGGTTTCAGCCATTCTCAATGGAGTTCAAAAAAGATTTGGTGACTTTTTAGAGTTAAGTATGCCTCAAATGAAAAGTGCAATTTCGGCAGCGGATTCACATCCACATTATAAACTACGTTGGGTTTCACCAAGAGATAGAGACTTGATAAAAAATTTGTTTATTCAATCAGTTAGATCAGGAATGAAAACACAATCTACTTCAAGTGCTGCTTCTGAAATAGATGTTGATTATGGCTATGAAGAGACAGGTGTGAATTTAGAAAAAGTCCATAATGTTAAAACAGAAGTTTCCTGTTATCTGGCTGATGCAGATAGAAATTTAAATATGTTGGATAAGTATCCATATGTCAAAAAAGTATTTGTTCAATTCAATACAACTTTGCCATCTTCTGCAGCTGTTGAGCGTTTGTTTAGTGTCGGAGGACAAATTAAAACCAGCAGGTGAAATAGACTCTCTGACTATAATTTTGAAAAGTTGCTGCAGTTGAAAGCAAACAATGAATTTTTAGCTAAATAAATTGAAGTGATTTAATTTTCAATAATTTTTTTGATGGACATGTTTTTTTCCACACTGACATTAAAATTACATTTTAGAAATAATGTTTTAAAAAAATGAGTTTATGAGTTTAACTCATTTTGCTCACTGAGTTTGAATTTAACTCATTGGAAAAAAATGAATTGAGTTTGAGTTTAACACTTTTTTTTGAAGAAATGAGTTGAGAGTTTGAATCAAATCATTTTTGGGTGAGTTTGCACAACACTGCTAGTAACATGGTGGAATGATAAAAATGTAATCAGTCTATTAATATGGTGGAGTGATAACAATGTCCTATTAATATGTTTAATGATAACAAGATAAACAATCTAGTAATATGGTGGAGAGATAACAATGTCCTATTAACTGTCTTGCATTAAAAAGATAATCAATTAAAACTTAAAGTCATTATTCATTTCACACAAAATATTTAAAAAAAATGAATACATGTAAAATATCAAATCTAGAATTACATACATTAATTTTTAATTACCTTTTGTATATTTAAAAGTAGTAAAGATTTTAATATTTTAATATTTTAGATACAACAATTTTACTAAAATCTTAAATTTTTTTTTTTACAACAGCCAAATAATACAAATATTTTAATGATCACGTTTCGTTTGTGAATTAAGGGCACTATAAGAAACCATTACAATTTAATATATAAAATATGGCAAAGAGGTTAACAGGCACTAATTAATAATACCTTTCTTTAGTATGCTTGTTAATACTTTCTAAAATGTCTTTCCCAACATGGAGATAAAAAGGATTTTTCGTAGCTCTGTACAAAAAATAAGTTGATTCTACAAGCTCAGGCCGTAGGGGGTAAAATCTAACATCTGGTGCTTTTAGTTGCCAGTTATATCTTTCAGGAAGTGCATTATAGCGCCTCCATATGGCATAATATAAAGCATGAGAACAGATGGCTTCTTCTATGTCACCATTTAGAACCTGTAAAGGAAAAGAGTAACAAGAAACATCACACACATAATATATTCAATAAATTCATAAATAAATTTAATTGGTAGCTACCCAACTCAATCCACCAGTAGATTTTTTTTTTTTTATAAATTGTAAACACTTAAGTAATGTAGGGAACAATTCAGCTGAAATGAATCTCCGAATTAAGATATACCCAAGGTGTTATGGATGTCTATGACAAATGTACAAAATGGCTTCACCTGTACAGCAGACCAAGCTGCCTGGAGGGAATCAATCCATGTATTTACAGTTTCTCCAGTCTTCATGTTTACATTGACATATAATGGTACATTGCCTGATCCATAGTTACAATTAGAACGACTGGGAAAAAAAACAATAATTTGCATATTTTCAGTGCAAATAATTCTTTTGCATTTTGAATGATAATATATATAACCAGGCGAAATATAAAATACAATGTGGATATGGAAAGGGACGCATGTGCCGATTATCATTTCTCTTAAATTAATATGTTGATAAAAAATTATTGTAACTGATGCAGAACTCAACAGTGTTTAATAAAAAATTCTTTAAAATACTTAGCTTAACTTAAAATTTTAAAAAATGTCTGCCAGTCATTTTAAACATTGCTTAAGGATTCTATAGACTGCCTGATTGTACATAATAAATACAAAAAATTGACATCGTGGTACAAACTCTTATTCTATAAGTTTTAAAAAAAAATAAAATAAAAACTCTAAATAAAGAGTTATGGTTATATACAATTTAACATATTAAACTATTATTTTTCTTTCATTTGTCCATTGTGTATGTATATGAAAATGTTTGAAGTATTCAGCTAGTACAAATTATAATTGAGTCCATATTTGATAAAAGAGTTATTGTTACCCTCTTCTTAAATGAAATTTAATTGTTTCATAGGATTCATTAAACATTTCCAAATCACTTTTTTCTCCAAATAATATATAAGCCTGGAAAAAAAAAAAAATTATTACAGCTAATATATTACCTTTGATACAGAAAATTGTATTACATAAAACACAAATGAAAATTTAATATCATGACAATCAATGATGATAAATACATAGGCTATTTTTCCCATCTGAATCAATGTAACATGCATTTTACTGTTCTGAAAACTCTTCTTACCACATAGATAAAGCAAAAAGGGGACAGAGAGACACAGATATTATTACTTTGAAAATATTCTCAATATTGACCTAATTATTAAAATTAGCCATCATTTGACATGGATAATTAACAAAAACCAAAACCATTGATGAAAAATAGGACAAATTTATTTGCTAAAATATTGACAAAATATAAAACTGACAGTAACCTATAGCAACAAATACCGAGATAAAACTATATATCTTTTATCAGACAGTTTTGTTCTAAAACTTTTTATGCTAACATTTTAATGCCCTATTAAGACATTTAACTATAAACAGATCTTACAGTAAGATAAGAAATCATCTAAATAATTTACTTAAACTTTTATTAAATACCTTCAGTAAATATTCAAAAAATGAATCAATGCCAGCACCAAGTCCACTCATGGGACCAATCCATTCGCCGGTTTGAATGTTAATAATACTTCCTAAAACAGAATATTTATTTTCTGATATTTTTACAGCCAATTGACAAGCATGCTAATTTTTTTTTTTAAAGAATGAGCATTAAAAAGTTATTTTTAGATTAAAATATATTAGTAAAAAAACAAATATTTAAAGAGTTTGTTGTTATTTCCTAAAACCAATTTTTTAATTGTTTAACAAATAGGTTATATTCATACTAAAAATAATTATAAATGCACAGACTGTAATTTTTAAAACTATTTAGTCCTAACCTAATAGACCAGTAACATTGGAGCGCAATTTCCACAGATTGGCAACTGCTCTACGTGACACTGCTTCATAGACTGGATCATTCAACAGGCGTGACAATACACCGAATTCTAAAACTAGTGTACCTGCTCCTGATGTACAAGTTTCATTGACACAATTTACAGGAACACCCTCTGATAAAGAAACCTGAAATTTAAACAACCAGATATAAGTGATTATATTATAGATACAGAGCAACAAAAGTCTATAATTTTTTTTAAATGCTGCAGATAGTAAATGATTTACCCACAAACATAATAAATAAATAGATAAGATGAATCATTTCTGGGACAACACTATAAAAAAAGTTTCTATCTTTTGACACTGTGACAAAGTTTGTACTTCTTTTAGTGGCTGTTCTTTGTAAAGTTAAAAAAAAAAATAATTTTAGACTATTTTTAGAACTGCTCGTTCGTACAGCTCCATTTTCCTTACTGTGACAGTGACTTTTCTTAGACAACTTTTCAGGCAGCATGTTTTCTATATTTTTAGCTTAAATAAAAGAATCAGATGTTCCAAACATAGAAAAGTCACATTGACATCATTTATAGTAAAATTTAATTTGCATTTTAGCTTTACAATAAAGTAGTCTTTGAAACACAAAATGTGTTCAGTAGTAGGAATTGAGTTAAAAATAAAATGACAAATGAAAGAATGGTTATCTTGTAAATCGCATAAACCACTTTCTATAGTGCCCTTCTTTCATCTCCACCATATTCAGTAATTCAATGACCTTGAAAGGAACCACAGGAGACAAAGAGGAAACTATTACCACGAACAGAAAAATCCTGTGGTTCTCACCAGAGATCTAACCTGGGACTCTCAGGTTTACACCACGTGACCATCCCCTCAAAAAAGAATAAATAGCGCTGAGTACTTTATCTCCCAAAGAACTGTTACAACATACCCTAGGATAAGGTATTCCTGTAGCTGTGTTGCTAAATGCAGGGAGTAAACGGGATGCTAAGTCATGAGCCATCTCTAAGAGTTCATTGTTATAATCTGGTACAGTCATATTCCCAAGTGACTGATGAGGATCTGTTATTATCAGATGAGCAGACAATAGAGAGCCAAGCATTCTTGAAATCATAAAATAAGAAAAATTAAGTCATATTTACTGAATAAGATTTTTTAGTGCTAATGAAGATAATAAGCACATTCATAAAACATTAAATGTTTAAATTATTTAAAATCTAAAAGTAAATATTTCTATTGCAAGAAAAAGGACCGTGACCATAAGCATACTTGTCAGAGTCTAGTTTAGAACTGAAAGCTATCTGTAAGCTGCCCACCATGAATAACTCTGCAGGACATACCATCATATGAGTTCTTTGTTAGGTTTACTAGCTTTGTCATGATGCTGTAGTGCCAACAGAGCTTCCACTCTGCAAAACACCTTCTCAAAGTCCACAAAACTGATATACATAGGCAAATTCCTCTCCAAGGGCTGATAGATTATTATTCAAATTTAGTGCATGAAAGATCTATTTCTCTGGAAGCCTGCCTTCTCAACCAGTAGTTGTGAGTTGACTCTGTCTTTCCTCCTCTACATGAGAGCCTTGTTGAAAACCTTGCCTGGCAAATATAGTAATATAGTTACTGTAGTTGGTGAGGTCACCTTCTGCTGCCTTCTTCTTCCTATTGTCTTCTACCCTGTTCAGGGTGTCTACTGTGATCCATTCCTTCTTTGACATTAGTACATCCAGGCATGATGATCTCAATGTCTCTTTCATTTTTTTTTCTGTCACATGTTTAGTGCACTTCAACCAGTCCCTAAAACACAACAACAAATAGAATTGATCATTTATATGAGGGTCTTTCAGAAGGTTAATGTTCTATTTGGCTCATCTGTCTGACATGCCTGTCTGATTTTCATTCATTTTAAGTCTGACAAGTGATGTCAGACCCAGACATGGTGTTGAAATCTCCCTTGCAGATGGTGATTTACTTGCCTGGTAAGGTTTCAAGTATGTTCTGCAGTCTGACGTAGAGCTAGTCTTTGTCCTCCTCAGCGCTGCTGTTGATTAGCGTTTAACACTGGACTTCTTGGAACAGAAAAGGGCAGTGATGGTCCTAGGACCACTCTCTTCCAATCAGTGACCTGTATGTGTCAAGACAGCAAAAGGCCATCATTCTTTTCATGTCCGGAGTACAGCAACGTCTCTGTTGACACCAGTGACCCTCTGTACAGCTTGAGTCTACCTTGTCTTGCTGATAACAAATATGATCAGGTTGTTCTCCTCAAATAAGCTGCTGTCTGTGCCATCTTTCCTAGCAGATAAATGGTCCTGACGATCCATGTGCTGATAGTGTCTCCTTGTTGCAGATAGGAAGTCTTTTCATCTTTCACCATTCAGCATCAAAGCTCTTCTTGATGAAGAACCATCATCCCACATGACTAACATATCTGTTTTCTCTGTAGTTGGTGTTTCTGTTGCAAAGTTAATTGTACATGGTGGGTTTGCTAGCCCATTGGTCCTACCCTCCTAATTTTTCAGTTAGTCATTGACTGAGTTTTTCATTGATTACTAATTAAATATGACAATATATACCCATCTATAACATTACCAAACTAAACCAAAAAAAAAACAATTTAAGGAGCAAAGTTCTAAATCATAAATTCATAAATTAATTGTAAAGGATTATCAATTTCCTGGAACTCTAGGTTGTTTTTTTTAAATATCAGAGTTTCTTTAAAAGCTATTTACCTAATAGTGGCTTCAAAGACTTGAACAGTATTGTTTTTATGAAAAGAAACGTAGTCTGTGACAAGCTTCACTGCTCTTTTGAACTCTGAGGTGTTTCCCATAACCTGCCAATGTTATAAAATAATTGATTTATTTTTGTGGTGAAACATTTATATTGTAATAAAATGTTTTTACCTCACATTTCATCAATGATGAAAAATGTTTTAACCAAATATGAAAATTTAAAAATACAAGTAATACAGCCTTAAATTTCTGTAAAAGCTTATCAGCTCTTTTGAACTCTGAAGCGTTTCCCATATCATGCCAATGTAATAAAATAGTTTACTTATTTTTGTGATAAAACAATTCTGTTTTTTTTTAATCTCTTTATCTCATCAATGATGAAAATTTTTTTAACCAAATATGACAATACTTCATTTTAAGAAAACATGTAATACAGTCTAAAGGTCTGAATCCACCAAGACGAAACACTTTCGCGCGGAACCTTCTGCGCAGAAGTTTCAACTTAGCGAAACTCTTGTAGATCCACCGGGACAAAACGGTGAGCGCCGAAACAACTCACCAGAAACAAGATTTTTTAATGATTACTTCGCACTTTTTCCTGCTAGTGAAAAAAAAAACGATACTTTGAAAAGCAGAAAATACTGCATTCCGTGTGCCTTTTTGTTCTTATTACAAATAAATTGTCTAGCTGGAAATGGAAAACTGTTTTTTTTTTTTTAACTTTTTATTCGATCGGTAGCCGTTCATTTTTTTTCGTTTTCATGATCAGCCAAACATTTATTTAATAGCATTTATGTTTTCAGACAGTGCTTCGATCGAAAGAAATTTCATTTGTACTTTATGTAGACAGACGATGTATATTTTCATTTCAGAAATTCATATAAAAGACTGTTGCCGGCCAAAACTTATAGTAATTCATGTTTTTCTGTCAAAATTCACTTTGTTGTTTTTGTTTTTAATGGATATTCACTAATGTGAATCATTTTTTCTATTCGAATCGAAAAAACTCTGCAAGCAGCGAAACTAAAAACTTTCGCTGCTCCACAGCAGAAATTCTGACCGGTGTACATGTTCTTGTTAGAATATCATTGCAGCGAAACAGAGATGGAATTCGCAATGCCCTTAGATACCGGAATTTCATCTTGGTGGATTCAGACCTTTAAATTTATGTATGTAGAATATCAAAAATGTCAATCTCTTGTAAGTGTCAGAAGCTGATTATATTCAGTCAAAAATAAATACAAAAGCTCTTTTTGAAAAAGGACAGTGTAATAAGAAAGCACATTAAATTTTTATGGTCATTAAGTTTGGGATGACCTATATCAATTCTTTTTATAAAGTAGATCTTAATCATAAAATTCTATTTAAGATAAACTATTGAAGCAGAAGTATTGAGGATGTAGCAGAGAAATAAAAGCAGACATACATTAAAACAGAGATATTGGATTGGTTAGAGATACTAGCAAATAAGCTGCCATTGCAGTTTCATATTCTACAATCAGATCTTCGATATTTACACATTTATCCCAAATTAATAACAACTAATCTCTATACGACGCATTTGTTATCTGTTTGTCTGTTCCCTTAATACTCAAGATCCAGACAACCAAAGAACGTGAAATTTGGTACACGTACACTAAATTACATGAAAAAGGTTTTTTAAACAGGTTTCGTTCCATCTCAGTGGGTACTTTAATGGTAATTAATTATTTTGGTAATCAAAGACATGAAAATTGGCAAATTTTTACCCCGATTTCAGGTTTTATGAGCTTCTCTCCCACATAGCTCACTTACTATAAATATGATCGGTAGGGGGAACCAAATATCACATTACTTACTACATTATTACATTCCATTCCTTCATCCATAGGAATTGTCCTCTTTTGCTACAATCATGCCTAAAAGAAAAGGGGGAGTCTGGGCAGGAAAACAATCAAGTCAAAAGCAGTAGAACGTACACGTGCAGCAGAAGCTCCTGATGAAAAAAGATCAATACTACAGGCAGATCAGGTCCGCCACAGTCTTGCTAGAGCAGCTGAAACTCCAGAACAATATCAAGTGCGACTCCAGTCACAACAAGTTCGCCAGAATGCATCTAGAGCAGCTGAAACACCTGAGCAAAGGCAATCACGTCTTCAGGAAGATCAGGTCCGCCACAGAGTTGCCAGAGCAGCTGAAACACCTATTCAGCATGTGGCACGTCTTCTTGGCTCAATAAAACAGAGAAATGTTGCCATCACTTTGAAATGGAAAGCGCAAATGCATGATGGTTTCATGTACAACCCAAGATACGACTATGGCAGAATGTCAAATGTTTGTCTAAAGTGTAGTGCACTTAAGTGGAAAGGAGAAACTCCAGGCATGTGCTGCTCCAGTGGTAAAGTCAAACTGCCACCAATACTAAAGCCACTAGAACCATTGTGCAGTCTGTTGAAGGGTGAAACTGCACAATCAAAGGACTTTGGGAAACATATTTGACTATTCAATAATATGTTTGCCATGACTTCCTTCAAGTCTAATGTTGTCCTGAATAATGGGTGGATGCCAACATTCAAGGTCCAAGGTCAAGTGTACCACCATGCTGGACCTTTTCATCCAGCCAATGCCGAAAACAGCAAATATCTCCAGATGTTGTCTATCACATTGCTTTAAGATAAATGTACCCTTTTAATGAATGCAAATAAACCCTTTTTTACGCGTCTTATTTTAAATCTTAATTAAACGTCAAATTACGCTTCTTAAATAAACAGAAAACCTTATTTTAAACCGGTGCACTTGCAGCTAGTAAAGAATATTTCTTTTCAAACATAGATTTACATACAAATAAGCTTTTTATCAACAAAACATGTAACTTACATATCAATTTAAGATATTTTAAACATCTTTTAATGTAAAAAAAAATCGATTGAGGTGAAATTCATATTAAAATTATAAAAACAGCTAATCTAATTACTAGTGTACAGTCATTACTTACTGCTAGTGTGTCAAGTGATTCAACAAGGGTGAGGGCATAATCTCCAAGTACATCGTTTATATTGATGTTATCTCTGTAAAAGTAATATTCATTTTATTACTAATCATTCAATTTGTAAAGTTTTTGTACTAAATAATATGCAGCTTTTAGTTTAAAGTCATTAACATAATTTCATTTAAAAGTTTCATAATATAAAATAACTATTAGTTTCAAGTGATTGACATAACTTCATTTGAACGTATCATAAGAACCTATAAAAATTGTAAGACAATGAAAGAAAATAAAAAATAGAAATCTATTTTTACTTATATGACAACCACATTTACAAAATTAATTGTTTAAACTTAAACAATTATTTGTTTTCATGACCACTTTCTGAATATAAGATAATAAGTCAATAACTCACAATCTAGTCCCATAAAGGAACATCAACATAAAATGATGTCATTGACAAAGATTGTAGTTATTGCTTTTAAATATCAGTCATATTAGTAATATTGTAATAGCCAATAATAAGATGCCATGTCATCAAATTAAAATGCTGTCAAGATATTAGACTTATTTCAATCATATAAATAATGAACAAGACCCACTGTTTTATTCATAGTTGCGTGAGTTTACGACTTACATATGTTCATAATCTGGCCCTCGTCCTCTACAATGAACAGGATCTAGTTCATCATCTGGAAACGCATATTTCATGTAACTATCGTAACCAAACTGAAACATCTTTTTCGATGCCTCCAACATTTGAAGCCTCTCTTCGTTGCTGAAGTATGAATATTTATTATGAACAGGATCCCATTCATGGCGATAACTATAGCACCAAATCCCTGACAGTATAAATGAAATATTGAAAAAGCTAACTATGATAGCTTTAACTGAATATTTCATGACAGTAAGTTTGACACACTACCAGCTTGCCTCCCTAACACTTCGCAGTCTAACTTTTTAGTTTATGTTTACATATTTTAAGGAATATCCGGAAACATCGAAAAAAGTGTTGTAGCCATCTAAAAAACGAAATAAATATTCATTTCTGATTCTTTTTTTTTTTTTTGAGTAGGGAATGGGGTGGGGGAGAGAGAGAGAGAGAGAGAGAGAGAGAGAGAGAGAGAGAGAGAGAGAGAGATATTTTTTTCACTGCATTTTGAGACCTCGACTGTGCCAGTAAATAATATCATATAGAATAGGAATTAGCTTGCTTGGGATATTTTTCATTAGGCCCCTAATAAACTTTATAAAAAGAAATTTTTTTCTTTAGGGCTAAATGTGGTAATGTAGACCGTCTATATATCTATTTGTGAAGTAAACCTATAATTCATTAGTCTATAATCATCGGTATCTATAATAAAATGAGAATATATATTTAGGCCCCCAGAAAACCTGCGATTTCTGAATTTTAAGACAACCCCTGAGATTCCTGACAAACTAGTGACAAGCGTATAAATAATATATGTGGTGACAAGCGTTTGTGATTGCCACCCACCTTTGACATGCCGGGCGGCGACGAGCATTCGCCACGGGTTGTTATTGTTTTTTTTTTTTGTTGTTGTTGTTGGGACTGATTAATTACATCAATTAATAAATGTCATAAAAGAAGGTATTAAATAAACTCTATAAAGTGAAAGGTTAAGATTACATTACATGATTACCAGCATTTAAAAACTGTTTCTGTGTACTCGAACTGCTTCACAGCTACCTGGCTTTCTTACTACTGCTCGCCCGAGGCTTTTATAGTCAGGATTTTTATTATGGACTCATTCTGCTTCTAACTTAACGTTTTTTTTCTTGCTTTTACCACTCCCTTCCCCACCGTGTAACGTTTTTATCACTGCGTGTGACACATCGGCCACACACCCACTCCCAGGCCGTTACGTAATAAGTGAACGGTCCCTTAACTAATAATTGAAGTTCAATAAATAGATACCCTTCATCAATAAAAGAAGATTTAAATGCAATTTAAATGTGAAATTTAAGTTGTAAATGTACAAACAGAAACCAAGCACTATAAGGAAACGCTTTTTTTTTAAAAAATCAGAATCTGAGATTGATCCTTGGAATTCTAAATCTTTTGTTTTACTATTATCTTTAATTCAAAAATGAATGTAGCAATGTGAAAATGTATTATGAATGTAGCAATGTGACAATGTATTATGAATGTAGCAATGTGACAATGTATTATGAATGTAGCAATGTGACAATGTATTATGAATGTAGCAATGTGCAATGTATTATGAATGTAGCAATGTGACAATGTATTATGAATGTAGCAATGTGACAATGTATTATGAATGTAGCAATGTGACAATGTATTATGAATGTTTAGCTGCAGTGGCGTAGCTGGGGGGGCGGGGGCGGACCGCCTCGGGTGACAGCCTATGAAGGGTGACACTATGTCACCTCCAACAAATAAAAAAAGTGGCATTTATAGCAATTTAAGTTGCATGACCATATTTATATTGAATATATTTATATATTAATAAGAACAATGTTTTTGCCTCTTCTCATAGAGTCAAATGATAATTAGAAAAAATGTTGCCGATCTGAACTCGGGGTTACACTTGTATAAATATTTTTGCCATTCATTGGCTGAACCAAGGGGAAAAAAACACACATGAATATGTGTAATACCAAGGGGGTTTAATTACTGGAGGCGGCATGACGTCACTAGGCTGAAACCAGTGGGCGTTGCCTATCGCCGCCATGTTCGACTCAAAACATTGGTAGCTGTGTAGTGTGTATGTTATATTATTGTACTATTTTGAACGTTATAAAACACTGTGTTATAATTTTTTTAGAAGTAATAAATGATCTCTTGTTTGGCGTACGGTTGTACACAACGACGACAAGAAAACGGGATATTGCTTCATCAGTTAGTCACTATAATAATAATGCTAATTAGTTAATTTGTTTGTGCTTAATATTGTTGCTGTAAAGCAGTGCTGTTGTGATATGCAATAAACATCTAGATGATGACACAATGCCGTTGGCAAAAAGAGAGCCTAATGTTTATGATTGTTGTAGTCAGTGGTTCATTTAAGTCGCCTGTTGGCTATGCTTTAATCGATGGATGAGTTGGCATTGAGATAATGAAACAGAATGTACCAGAATGTCCCACAATGTACCACAATGTCCCACAATGTACCACAATGAAACAGAATGAAACAGAATGTACCCTAATGTCCCACAATGTACCACAATGTCCCACAATGTACCACAATGTCCCACAATGTACCACAATGAAACGGAATGTACCAGAATGTCCCACAATGTACCACAATGAAACAGAATGTACCAGAATGTCCCACAATGTACCACAATGAAACAGAATGTACCACAATGAAACAGAATATACCAGAATGTCCCACAATGTACCACAATGAAACAGAATGTACCAGAATGTCCCACAATGTACCACAATGAAACAGAATGTCCCACAATGTACTATACAATGTAACAGAATATCCCACGATTTCAACAACGTTTTATAATGTAACAGAATGTACCACAATAACATCAGAATGTCTACACAATGTCTCACAATGCACCACAATGTATCACATAATCCACAATGTACTACAATGTAACACAATATCCCCACGATTTCAACAACGTTTCAAAATGTACATACATATTGATACGGAGCAATGCGAAGACATAAATAGCTGGTTTACGTGAATCGCCAAATGGCAGGCTCATGTTTGATAATTGTCGTAAAACAGGTTTTATTGTCTTTTAATTGTGCATCCAGGCCCACCGACAGAAATTTCGGGCCCCTGGGCAGGGCTGTCCGCCCCCCCCATCGTGCTGATAATAATATTTTCAAAAGTTGATTGGCCAGCTCTGACTGGGTCCCTAAAACTCGCTCGGGCCCCTGGTATCGTAATCAGAAAGCTGGTGGATATGTTTGAAGTCGAACATGGCGGCGATAGCTCCGCCCACTTGGATTCAGCCGCTTGGTACCATCTGATAGCAGACGCCGTCTCCATGTATTCAACCTCCTTGTGTTATACTGATGTCGATGGTGAGACCGGTAACTTGGCGGTAACTAATTTTTAACTGCCAACTTTCTCAGCAAAGAATTATTTACTAACATATTTTAAATATCCAGAATTATATAACAATTAAGAACATAATTTTATTATATTTCTGACTGAACAAAAAATAAAATTATTGATCTATTTTCTAAATAGCATTTTAGATTGATCAAAATAATTTAGAACTGTCAATAAAATATGACAGTTGGCAGCACTGCAGTAGACAAGCACGCCCAGCTTACGTCAGAATGTTTGTTTAATCTCGTCACCTGTCATCCAACATCCCCCTTCCTGCCCCCCCCCCCCCCCCGTACCTTTCATTTTCCCGCGAGTCGTCGTGTTATTTTAGCGACAACACAATGGGAGTTAACTCTTTTTAATTGCTGGTGCCTCTGCAACTGAAAAGATTTTAGCGCATTTTCGAGAAAAAATGCGCTATTGTCCCCATTTTGTCTGTCTGTCATCACCCTAGATCTCAGCAGCCATAAGTCCTAGACCCATGGTGTATATAATTTTTTTCTAGGTCTTGTTTTAATTGTTAGAGCGCTCAGCATAGCGATAAAACGTTTTACTTTATTATTGTACATTTATGTGTTCTTTTAATGCATTGGGTGTATTCGAATGTTGTAAAAAAAACATAAGTAAGTACGTTTAATTAAAATATTCTAGATGTAGTGAGATTGATTTTTTAGAGCATTTTCGAAAAAAAATGCTCTATTGTCCCCGTTTTGTCTGTCTGTCTGTCCGTCATCACCCTAGATCTCAACAACCATAAGTCCTAGACCCACGATGTATTTATTATTTTGTAGGTCTTGACCTGCCATGTGTGCAGCAAAAGTTCATTTCGCGATCTGGCCTATGAGGGCCGTAAAAGGGGGCTTATAAAGTACCGTTTTTTTTTTTGCTATATAAGCTATATTAACAATGGAGCGCCCTATATCTCAGCAACCATAAGTCCTAGACCCATGATGTATATATTATTTTGTAGGTCTTGGCCTGCCATGTGTACATCAAAAGTGCATTTCGCGATAGGACCTCTGAGGGCCGTAAAAGGGGGCTTATAAAGTACCGTTTTTTTACTATATAAGCTATATTAACAATGGAGCGCCCTATATCTCAGCAACCATAAGTCAAATGAGCTGTCTGAAAAAGACCTTTGTCTAGAAATTCCACGTTTAAGGCGACACCTAAAAGCAACCGAAATAAACTTGGAGGAAGCCAAGCACTGGACTGTACTGCAATTCCTACGGTTTATCATCAAGTGGGAATTTGTTGAATCATTGCCATATCTTACGCTGACTCAAAAATTCTTTCTGACAATATGCGTTTCTGTGGCATCGTGTGAAAGAAGTTTCTCGAAAATGAAACTTATAAAAAATTACCTCTGGTCAACCATAAGCCAGTCGAGATTGTCGGATCTGGCTGTTCTGTCCATTGAACATGAGCTAACAAGACAAATAGATTTTGACGATGTCATTAACCTGTATGCCACAATGAAAACAAGAAGACATTCCTTCTAGGACTATAATGTCGAAGGACATTCAGACATTCTTTTTGGCTGTGCATTCCTTGTTTTGCAGTTTGTATTTAGATGTTCTGAAAGTGAAATGTTGCGTTTTAAAAATGTTTGGATTTGAACTATTTGTTTTGTGGTATTGGATTTGGATTTTGTCTTGGATCAGACATGTAAGCAGTAACGTACCGGTCAGTAGAGTAAAGTAGAGTATATATGAAAGTTTAGCTACACCTAACCATTCAGCATAGGGTCGTGTGAGGTCACTGAGTGACATTCGAACGGACCGCCCCGGGTGACGTTTACTCTAGCTACGCCACTGTTTAGTTGGGCAGCATAGAAAAACAAAAAACAAAAATACCCAACAAAATTTGCCATAGTAATTCCTTTTGACTCAGATAATGCACGTTGCAATTTATTTTTCTTTTAAATGATTGGGATTATCTTGGCTCATTTAGACGGACCTTTTATAATTCGATGTCTGCATGTACTAAAAATTAGAAAATTTCTTTTTATTTAAAAAAAAATATCCTGAATTGTGTTACTTTTTGCATTTTAAAAAAAATTGTACCCGTAATTTTTTAGATGCCATAACAAAACATCAGTGAGATATCAACACAAATTAAACGTAGTTGAAAAGCTCATTCATTTTAAAACATTCTTATGAAAAAATACATACAGCAATCTTTCAAAGACATTGCGTAAATTTTGAACGAAAAATGTGATGAGCCATAAAAGCAAGAAATGTTCAGAGTTAATAAAGAAATATTTTAAAATCTTTTTTTTTTAAATGCACTGGACAGTAAACAAATAAATTCGTTATATCAAACGAACAAATATCTATATTTAATTATCATACCTGGCGTCGAGACCTGGAAGCAGACACCATAAAGATGGGACACTGGAATCAGCTGGAGAAGATGGCAAAGGACAGAGGACTCAGGAGATCTGTTGTTGGTGGCCTATACCCTGCCATGGGTGAAGGGCAATGAATGAATGAATGATCATTGCTAAAAATATAAGCGTTAGTGCCCATCTAGCTAGACAGATTAATTATTTATTTATCGCTACTAATCAATTAATGTAAAAGCATATTTAGTTCAGAAAATCAATAGCCATTTCTAGTTGCAATGGTGCAACGTACTCCGAAAAATGCTAGCCCACTCCCTTTGGTTTAAGCACTTGCCAAGACTGGCCAGACCAGCATGATGTTTAGGCCTAGGCCTATATATAGGCCTACTGTCGATCAGCCAGAATGACGAGGCGTCGGTTTTTCCCACCGAGCTCTATACTTATATATTTCTTAGACTTATAATTGTGATACCGTGTAAATAATAATTAATATTTTTAGTACTGTGATGTGTCTATAAAACTAAGATTCAGAATAAACAAGCAATTTAAGCCTGTTCCATACTGGACACAGGACGTGTTAGCGCATTTTCGTGTATGTATCAGTACGTATGCTATATTTCAGTAAATATTTGTCAATTTTGGAAATGTTTATAAATTCAAATGTGTAATGCATATATCTGAAAAAAAGATATTAAAAAGACGTTTCTTTATATTTGAAAAAAAAATTATCTTAAATCTAACTACAAGTGGTTTGTGGTCACTGAAATAGGACTCATAATTGAAACATTCTAAATTGTAGTTATTTAATCGTCCGAAAACTCCGTCAATTGTTGTTTGATAAATTGTTGTTGCCAATCTTGGTGAAAGTAGTTGAATGTTGAAGTTTGTTTCGAAGAAGTTTTCAATTTCTGCCCCGGGCTCTATGAAATCTTGATTGAAGTCCCAACAAATGATGACTTTTGGTTGATTGAGCTGTGCTGCAAAGTTGTCATTGATTATGGGTTTTATAAAAAGTAAGGGAAGTAAGTCATGTTGAATAACTGTTACAAAAATAAATAATGATTTCGCCCCTTTGTTTAGCTTATAATCTATATATAATATATAAGCCCCTTAGGAGCCCTGAAGCCCGGCCCTGAGAGGTCCTATCGCAAAATGAACTTTTGATGTACACATGGCAGGCCAAGACTTACAAAATGATATATACATCATGGGTCTAGGACTTATGGTTGCTGAGATATAGGGCGCTCCTTTATTAATATAGCTTATATAGTAAAAAACGGTACTTTATAAGCCCCCTTTTACGGCCCTCAGAGGTCAGATCGAGAAATGAACTTTTACTGCACACATGGCAGGCCAAGACCTACAAAATGATATATACATCATGGGTCTAGGACTTATGGTTGTTGAGATCTAGGGTGATGACGGACAGACAGTCAGACAAAACGGGGACAATAGAGCATATAAAAACGTAGTTAGGTGTATTCGTCTTTATAACATTGTGAAATCTATTACTATAAAAAAGTAATTCCAATCTGAAAGTTTTTGACCCGAGTAGAATCTCCAGTTAAATAAAGACACCACGGACAGAGTGTCAGTGGCGTAGTGGGGGGGCATGGGGGTATCATGCCCCGGGCGCTACCCACAAAGAGCGCCAAATGGTATATTTTTACATATAATATTATATGGTTTTCGAATGGGGAGGGCGCTAAAAAGATATTGTGCCCCGGGCGCAAGTTAAGCTCGCTACGCCACTGGGGAGTGTATCGTGTGACTGCCGGGAATGTCAGGCTGCCGCAGGCTGCGAGAGTGTGTTTGAGTGGAACGGCGTGAAAGAGTGTTGTGTGCCGACCACATTTATCAACAGCGCCAACTGCAAGTACCAGGGTCTCGGTTGGACCTCATTCAAATGGGGGGGGGGGGAGTAGAAAATCGAGAAAAAGGCTCATATTCGAATCTCCGCAGTCATGGTAATCGTACACTTGCTTTAGCTCCACATACCAGTGCTTTGTCACACGTCGTCGTGAAGTATTTAAAGAGTGATCATCCCACAGTACTTACTGGTGCGCAGTTACAAAATATCTTACTTTTTTATAAACCACAAATCTTGTTTCTCGCTTCGCCACACTGTCTTCAAATAATCACGCTAAAAAAATCATTGAAAAGAAGAAATAAAAGCCTCTTAATTACTTTTTTATGGGCTGTATACAGGGTTGTTAATATTGCAATATTGTATTGGTATTGGTAGTATTGCCAATACCTTTTTAAGTATTGGTACGATATTGCAATACTTCTTGAAATTTGATATTGGTATTGGTATTGCCAATAATTATTTTTGATATTGGTATTGATTTTTAACCAATACTAAAAGCAATATTTAATAAGTTCTCTACAACATTGGTTGTGAATAAAGCTGAATATAATACATTTTTCTTTGGTGTCGCCATCTTGCGAGTGACATTGCCAAACAATTATTGAATGAGACTGAGAAATCATGTCTGTGGCAATGAGCATTGACCAGTGAGTACTCTAAGTAAATTGATTTCTTTTGGAATTTGCTATTCTTTCCAAGCTTTTTTCCGCTTGCAATAATTTTCTTGAGTGTTTATTGTTATTTGCAAAGTATCGTCAGGCAGTTCACTTGGTATGCTTTTGGTAACACCTGGTGAAACCCGGTGGAATTCAATGTATGATGCTGTCACCAGAGTTTACAACATTCTCTGTGTAAGTGACATGGAAGTTAAGTT
Source organism: Bulinus truncatus (assembly GCA_021962125.1). Taxonomy (NCBI): domain Eukaryota; kingdom Metazoa; phylum Mollusca; class Gastropoda; family Planorbidae; genus Bulinus; species Bulinus truncatus. The sequence continues at coordinate 4,795,434 of JAGDYQ010000011.1, forward strand.
TGACAAACTTTGTGATGAACTTCATATCAAAAGACTACAGCCTGTACAGAAAACATTTGATAAAGAGTATGTTGCTGTTATAAAGCATGTTTGCTGTGGACTAGATATTTTGCAGGGTGAAACTAAAAAATACATTGGACTTGGTTTCCTTCTACCAACAGTTAAAAGTGTTTCTTGATCAAGGAAAGAATGATCCGCTCGTAGTTTGTTCATTAGCTTCATGTCTTTTGAATGCCATCGATGGAAGATTTGCAAACATGTTTGACAGCATTGATGCTCAGCTGGCATCCGTTGTGCATCCCAAATTCAAGTTGGACTGGATGGATGATGATTTGCAGCGTTCGCATCTTATTGAAGTACTGAATTTACCCGTTTCACAATCACTATTGGTTGCTACGACTGATGATCAGAAAGCAACGTCGGTTGCTGCTGCTGATGGTACAGATAATCAGCCAGACTTCATCGTGTGAATGATTCATCTGATGTGAATCAAGAAATTAATAATTACTTGGCAGACACTTCAGACAGTATTGCATCATTGGATGTCTATCCACATATCCGTAAAATATACATAGACCTGAATACAGGACTTCCTTCAAGCGCTGCTGTTGAAAGGCTGTTTTCATTAGGAGGCAGCCCCGTAGCGTGAAAATTCTACAGCAGGGGCCAGGCATTCTACAGCAGGGGCCAGGCAATAGCAGGGGAGCCAGGTAATATATTTTACTAAGTAGAACAAATAAGCAGGGGGGCCGGCCCCCTGCCCCCCCCCGCACGCTACGGGCCTGTTAGGAGGCCGAATATTTCCCCCTCTTTGTTCACGACTGAGCAGTGCGCATTTTGAAATGGTTACTTTTCTTCGCCTGGCTTAGTGGTAACTGCCAGTTAGGTGGCGTTACCCTGTGAACTCTATTGGAATTCATTGTTCATCGTTAGTTTTCCAGATGTAATGCAATCCACTGACTCGATCTGACTGCTTTTACTATAGTGTGATGTTTAACTGTTTATGTATCATTTGCTTTTCTATGACAGTCATTTGCTTCATTCATCCATTCATTCATCCATCCATCCATCCATTCATTCATTCACAATATGTGTACAGCATACATATTAAAAATCTTGTTGCTTAAGGACGTTAAGGTATGCCGATTTATTTAATAGTAGTTTATTATTTTGTCAAAGACTTTTGGATGCTTTGAGGGAAACTGTTGAAGCAAGTGTTAACTACTGAACAAAATTTGGTTAAAATACATCATCTAAATTAGCCAAAAATGTTGTTATCGTTTATCGATGTAAGTGATATAGAGCAATGAATTACATATTTGCATTTAATTCGTCGAATGACTCAAATATTGGTATTGGTATTGGCAATAATAAATAAATATTGGTATTGGTATTGCAATACTGGTTTTAAAATTGTATTGGTATTGGTATTGCAATACTGATTTTAAAATTGTATTGGTATTGGAATTGCCAATATTTTTTTTTTAGTATTGTTAACAACCCTGGCTGTATATGCATGGGTTGTATGGGCTTTATATGCATGGGTTGTATGAGCTGTATGTGCATGGGTTGTATGGGCTGTATATGCATGGGTTGTATGCAGTGGTGTCACCATGGTTGGTGTCACCCGGTGCGGTAAGTTCAGGGTGTTCCCCCCCCCCCCCCATTTAAGACTTCCACCATGAGCAATGGAACATATTTCGAATTTTCGTGTACTAAACCATAGAGAATCGCCTATAATTGTAATATTTGTCCATTTAGTCCAATAGTTGATGAGTTTTAACGACGTAAGATATAAAGCAAATTACACAATGTAATTTAACGTGAAAGCATTTAAGAACTGCAACAACCAGCAGAGCAAAGTCAAATGATTGTTATTTTGTGGATAACTTTATTTTAAAATTTCCTTTCCACGTCTTTAAAGCTGCAGATATGTCAATCACTACATCGATATCAATATCTTTCACGATATCACTTTCAATAGAAAACAGAGCAAGATCAGAAAGCCTTGACTGTTCCATAGTGGATGACATGTAATTTTTGATCAGTTTCAGTTTTAAAATTTCCCTCTATCATGAAGCTATAGACACACAGATAGTGATAAATAATTGCAGGCTCGGTGAAAGTGTTGGCAGAGATTCTAGGAAGCCCCATTCAGCAATGAATTTTAAAACATCAAACACTGACCACACTTTGGCGTTGTCAAGATCAATATCTGCTGCTTTCATATGTCTTCTTAGCCTTCGTAACTCTTTTAAAAGCTCAACTTCAGATAACTAGATATCTTAAAAAAATGAGAGCGATCAACATCTGGTCATTGTGTGGTATTTCAGGTGTGCTATGGAACATAATTCCAAAATACTTCGCAGCCTTTATATCCATATAGGAATCTCCTTCATATGATGTGTCATGACATTTATAAACTCCTTTTGAGTTGCAGGTGATAGATAAGATGCTGATGCATTTATTGTACATGTTGATTGTCCTCTTTAATTTCATTAGGTGCTCTTTTAACACAGATTCATATTTGAAACACCTCAACCATCTGAAGAATTATATTCATTTGCCTAAGCTCCAGACCCTCTGCATGATGGTACCCTGTGTTGCTGCTCATATTTTTAACTATGATCGGTCATAACACCTGACTAGACCAGGGGTCGGCAACTTGCGGCTAGCGATGCCAAGTTGCAGTTCTTTCGATGTCAAACTGCAGTCTAATCAAATACCATAATCTTGAAACAAAAAATTTTAGTGGCTCTTTAAAAACTTGAGAAAATGCAAATTTTAACTTTTGGCTCGTCCGTCTCAAAAGGTTGCCGACCCCTGGACAAGACCGAGTTCTTTCTGCTGTGGAATTTAGAATTGTTTATTTTGGTGTCACTCCTATGTTGGTGTCACCCAGTGCGACTCGCACCCCCCCCCCCAATGACGCCACTGGTTATATGTTTGTATTGATTGTATGCAGTTTTTGTTAACACAATAGTTGTTAAAGTAAAAATGATGATAGTTAAGCTGCGGCCTGTGGTGTTATTAATTTATTTAATCAGACTACCGAAAGGTTGCCCACACTTGAGACGTTATAAGTTTCTAGAACAGTCTTAAATATATTAAACTTACATTCAGACATATGCTTATGCTTGTTAAATAAGTATATATGATTTCAAAATATCGAAGTCATGATACCAAAAAAGGCAAAGCTTATGAGTTAAAATTAGTGTTTAATATTCTTTTCAGATCTAACTAATCAGAAAATAACATTAAAACACATACAGAACAGCAAATTGTGTTATTTATTTAGCTTTATGTAATTTATCACTGTGTTTAATTGTGTATTCTTAAGCCAGTGCATCTCTCTAAAAGCCTGTATTACTTTACTTGCTCTGTCCGCGTAGCCACTGCTCTTCTATGGTACATGTGGTTTTAATGGTCCGGACATGCGCCAATCTAATGCGCAGGAAAACCTCGGACAAGCAAACACATTTACGTAGTCGATTTGATACCTCTAGTGAAAATTTAGTTTTTTTTTTAAATTACAGAATTTTTTAATGTTTAGCAGAAAAGGTGCCACAAAACACTGCTGCTATGGCACGTGTAACTCAGACAGTCGATACGACTACCGACCTCATATGAAAGGTGTGAAATGGTATCCATTTCCAAAACCAAAAAGGCAATTACAAAAATGTGCTCGATGGGTAAGCCTCTGCCGTCGAGAAGGATTTACAATAGAAAGTGTGACCAAAGACACATACATTTGTAGCAAACATTTTCCTAGTGGTAATTTTATTGAGGATCCATTTCCTGCCACTGCAAATGAAGATGAAAAACTAAAAAAAAAGGTAAAAAGAAAGCCCCAGCAAAGTAATCATAAGCCACCAGAGGCAGAAGAAACATTAAAAACGACAAAATTGCAAACTTTCTCTACGGATGAACATGCTGTTGCTAAAATTCTTCTGGAGCTCAATGCCATTGACTCAAATATTTTTGAAGTGCATAACTGATAATACCAACTGCTTGAGGTAACATATAATACTAAACAAAGTCTGAATCATTTTGTCAATTTCTTTTTTTTTTCTGAATATTTTTTTTATAGTTATAATTTTTTTAAAAGTACATTTAATATCATTTTCATTTATATTGATTATTGTACTTTCTTACAATGCAATAATGATTTATCAATATAAAAACAATTTTTGTTTAGTCTTTGTTTTAATAATGTTTTTTTTCTGATTATTTAGATCTGAAAAGAATATTATACACTAATTTTAACCCATAAACTTTGCTTTTTGTACAATGTAATCAATATTTTGAAATCATATATGTGTCAAGATGTCGGTTGTATATATTCTCGACTGTTCTAGAAACATCTTACTTCTAGATTACTGTAGCAATGTCTAGATATAGGTAGACGTGATAAGAGATAATGTACTCACTAATTCCAATGCTGAGTTCCTCATATCTAGACAGAAGTAGTGGAACCTTCTAGACAAAAGTTTCAGGTTTCAGATCAGCAGAAACTGCATGGAACATTTTCTAGTTTCTTCATTAATCAAGATGCTCTGTTAATGCTACAAAGTTACAAGTTATTTGGTGCTAATTGAATTATGTTCAACAAGATTTATTTTATATGACATATATGTTTTAAAAACTAATCAAATTTAGTATATTTTGATACAATAATTGAGACATTTCATTAATTTAGATACCAATTTTTTCTAACATTATCTAGGGTGTACTAATTAGAAAAACATCTTTAATAGCTTTAAATGACTGAAGCTTCTTACCTTCTTAATTACTAACAGTAAGATTTTAATTTTTGCCATCAGGGAGGTTTTTTTAACATTGAACATTTAAAATAACAAATACTTAAATGCAATATTCTAATGACAACTTTGTAAAAAAAAACAATTAATGAGTGCTAGTAGGTTAAGATGAATAATAAAATTAACTGTTGCTGAGGCTACTGCATCTTATGAGATGTAGTGGTGTGGAGAGCACAATACTGCCTTTACTTCACCTTAGAAATTTTGCCAGACCTGATGAAAAATCTAGAGCAACTCACAAGGGCTCAAACTAGGACATTTAGTTTGGCAGTCTGGTAACGTGCTCTGCACGACTCAATCATACCTTTTGCTCTTAAAATAACTACTTTTTTTAAAGAAATATTTGTATGCATATATTGTATAGCAGGCATATAAACAATGGAGTCGTGTGAAAGTCATGTGACATTATAACACAAATGCTGTATGTATTGTGTTCTAACATTCTCATTTAGTTTACTTTAAAATAAAAACTTTGTTTATTTTCTAAAGTATGCTTGGACTTATATGACTGAACAGTGAAATCGGGTGTAAGGAAAGATCATTGTTGACTAGTCATAAAGGAATTAAGTCATACTTTTTGTGAACTTGATCTTTCACCTACTTCAACATAAAGAAAAGAAACAGATAATAGCAGTGCATAAATTACATTTCATTACTGATGTTATTTTTATTTACAAACTTAAAAAAAAAAAAGGCACTGTGGATTAAATAAACCAAAATTGGCCTAAATGTCAGTTTAGGTAGCTGTATTTCATTTGGTGCTTTTTTTAATGGTATGATGCAAATTATAAAAGAATTGCAGGTAACAACTATTTAAGCAGAAGCATTTTACTGGTTAAATATATATTTAGAATGCATCATACCAGTAAAGGATACAAAAATATAAAAGGTTATCATTTCTCAAGCTTGCAATAATTAGTAATTGTTTTTTTTTCTTTCCACCAGTTTATCAGAAGCTGAAGAGAAGATATATTAGAGGCATCACACAGACTTATTTATCAATACATGATAACAATATACCAATGAGACATGATAACATTATACTAGTGAGAATAACCTATGTGTCATGGCTGGTTCTGTCACTTACCTTCTGGTAATTGCATACAAAAAAGTTTATGAATCACTAGTCTCCAACAAGATAAACCTTACAAGAATTTTTCCTCCATCATTGAAAAAGCAGTGAAGTTTGTGAGTAGTCACTTTGGCTTTAACAGTTATTAGCTGGTGAGGTGGGATCAGAAACCTGGAATACATTATCTGCTCTTTGTGGCACTCATCAACAAGTTTTAGACTGATAGAGAAGATTGTAAACTATAATTTCTTTTGGCAAGAAGTGGAAAAAAGATATATCTACTATCCTCATTGCTATAGAACAAAGTAACTCATTTTTAATAAACAAATTAAAAAAAAATTTTTTTTTCAAAATCTGTATCTTAAATTTTTTTTTTATTATATTTATATTTAATAACACAATTTTTTTTTTTTGCATGACCCAATCTAATTCAGATCTGCTAGATACTTGCTTATTTCAGGAGTATATAATTGTCAAGAAAACAGTAGCTTCATGTGGGACTATCTTGCCTATAAAGTATTAAGTTTTAATTTTTTTTAATAGTTACATCTCAGAAACAATGCTTAATTAAGATGGTAAAATATGGCCCTTTCTCAACAATGATACTTAAACATTTCCTAGTCCTGTGATCATTGGATTGGATTTAGTGGAGTATTTTTTTTTTTTATCTATCTTCAGTTTTTGAAATGTTTATTTTATATAAAACTCTAGTGAGTGATTTTAATGTTATGAAGTTTGATGTTACCTAATATATATATATATATACTCTGGTATATATCTTTTAAATGAACTTAGATTCTGTAAAAAAAATATTAAACAGTAATGAAATAAATACATTAGCAGGTTTTAAAAGTAAAGTTTAAATAAAATAATCAGAAGATAGAACTGTTATTTCTACAAAGGAAATTTAGGCATTATCCCATTATATAAATATTATTTTGCTATTTGACTTAAAATTTTGCATAATATGTTGTATAATCTATTTTAACAAAATAATTGCAGATACTATCCAGTATTTTTTCTTGTTTGAAATGACACAAATTAAGACATTATCTGTTATCAGTATTATAAAATATAATAAAATGTCATAAATTTTAGAAGTAATCAATCAACATTTTATACTTAATATATGTCACTTCATGTGTTCCGGTGATTTTACTCCTCATTATAATCTAAACAAATGACCTGACTTTTTAAAAATTATTTCTGCGTTTGTTTTGTGAAATTATTGAAAGCTTGTTTCCTGTTGACCATCCGATAGCACTACCTAGTTAAAGCTTTTATTTTTATGATGTATGTTTTACAAACCATCATTTATTCATGCTACTTTTGACATTAGATCCACTAAATATAAATTAGACATTAATTCAAAAACAGATTCCCACTGAAAAAAATGTGTAAGAACGCAATTAAAACATTTATCAATAGAAATACTAATCTAGGTCTGTTTTTTTTTCTGCTGTCTTAACACTTTTAGAAAAGAATGAACCTAAGAGTTTTTATTTAAACCTTTGATAAAACGAAATTATTGATAAATTGATTGGATTAGAGATGCAAGTGAATTTTAGTGAATCCGAGATGTTTAATACCGATATTTTACTTTTATGCTTGATTCAATACAAAGAGGGCATTGGTATCTGTGTCAGGAATTATTTGTTAATTTTGTAACAGAGACATGAACTTTAGCTTCTATAATGGCAGTGGGGGGGATGTATGATCCATATCTTTCTAGAATTGATACAAGTACTGTCATCGAAAATTCTCTTCACAGACATTGTAGAGGCCACAGTGTATAACTGCCTAGAGATGACAGTCACCCAACATCTCCACTACATATATTGTGGAGGTCACAAATGAACAAATATCTCATTGGCATGAAAAAAATGATGGACTAATATAAAATTTTATAAACATTTTTAATTCTAACCATTCACATTAAAAAGCAAACAATAACAAAACATTAAAACTTAGACGAGTATCTCAGCAAAATAAGATTAATAAGGACATTTATAAGATCTAATTGTATTAGGCTGGTTGTCCACCGGAACAAATAACACAACAATTGTACATATATATATATGATGGCTACAAGATTTAAAGTGTTGAAAGAAAAGTTACAAAATCAGCTGATGTAAAGTGAAATTATTTCACAAGAAGCATAGGATATTATGAAAAAAAAAAGAAAACTGAATTTAAAGGACTATGTACACTTGAAATAAATGACGGATACAAAAAAAAGTTAAAATGGTTAATCAACATTCAATTAATAAAAAAAATGCTGCCTTTTTTTTTCCAATTACATGTAAATGGCTTTTATCAGTCACACAACAGCCACTTGCACTTAGATCATCAAGATAAAAAAAAACATTTTTTACTCCACCAAATCAGGTGGATATTAACATAAATCATTTAAAAAAAAGCAAATGGTACAGCAGCGAAAACTCCCACTGAGAGCAACTTATTTTCCAGCTAGTAATTTTGATTTTGACATTGTTTATTAAAATACTTCTCAATTTTAAATGCTGTATTTTTTATAAACTATAGAAAAATTTTGTATGAAATGCAAATCTGATACACATAGTCGTTATTTCAGAAATAAATGAAGAAATTTATTTTTAATTCTTAAAAATGTTTTACAAATAGCACCAGTTAAAAAAAAGAGAGAACCTAAATGAAGTATAATTCTCTTACACTACTGAAACAGAGTCAAATGCACCAACTTTTACCTTGACAGAATAATATACAAGTCCAAAAAAACAGCTAAAAAATAATTGAAATGTGTAAAAATTCATTATACATGTAAGAGTAAAATAAGAATTAAAGATTGGTACAAGTATTTAGATGTTCTAAAGAACAGTTAAGACGAACACATTTAAGTAATGCCCTTATGTCATATGCACTAATAATTTCTATATTTATTTGAAGTTTAAGAGAAAAAAAACTTTGTTGTCATTCCAACATCATGGCAGACTTTTTAAAGATCATCATATGAGATTGTTTTTGCTATGTTCAGCGCATCTTTCAGCATGAAGTCTCGAAGAGCCCAGAGTGCACTTGCCATGTTTCCGTGACAACCTGTTCCATGAGCTAACCACTGACCAGGGAGATTAGACTCTGGTACAACTGGTGTGTTTTCCTGTGTGGCTGTTAATGTTTTCTCCCAGTTCGAGATGTAGTGAGATTCTGAGGTAAGGCTTTCAATATATCTATGGAATTATAAAGCATGATACAATCATTTCCTCTGGCAAAGAAGTCATTAAAAAATGCCAAATGAGGTAGCCAAATATTAAAGAATAAGTAACCAAATTTTTTAAAATAAGAATAAAAATCAGTTCTTGTTATCATTTAAGTGAGCCTTCAATTAAGAATTAAATGTTATTATGTATTACAATTAAAATTAATATCTTTTTTTTATATTAAAGCAATACATTTTCTTACAAACCTGAAGTATGTTTCAGAATGCATTAATTTGTGGGTTCTTGGGGGAACAGATACAAACATTGGCGAGGGTGGGCACTGTTGTGTAGTAGCTTGCTGACCTGGAAAAGCATTTATATATATATTATATATATTGTATTTTGTAGTAGTGTTCTACTAAAAACACCATTAAAAAGCTAAGAAAACAAATTAAGTTTTTAAAAATTAGAGATTTTGTGCCTGCTAAAAAAAAAGAAAAATGGTTAAGTAACAAAATAAGCTTTCATCCTGATAGTTATAAACTTAATCTTAAAATGAATAATCAGTGACAAAAAAAAATGAATTACAATTACATTTTTTTTTAGAAATTCAGACATTTTAATGTTTAAACATTTTCTTTAGATTAAAACCATTTAAAAAAAAAAATAACTAAAATTGTTTCCTGCAAAATATTTATCACAATAATGGCTTTAAATTCTCAATACATGTATTTTCTTTCAGTGTTTCCCAAATTTTAAACATCCGTACCCTTCTTTATTTTCAAAATACTAAGTACCTCTTGTCCAAAAAATAAAATGATGCTCACTCTAATAACAATCATTATATATAAATATATTTATAAACAAACATAGTGCACAAACAAAATGTAGGACAGATGGCAGAGTGGTGTAGATACTCGACTGTCAACCTAAGAGTCCTGGGTTCGATCCTAGGTGAGAACCATGGGAATTTTTTGCCCCTCAAGTCCATCCAGCTTTAAATGGGTACCTGACTTGAGTTGAGGAAGTAAAGGAGCTTGGGTGTTGTGCTAACCACACAATCCCTTCATATGCCATGGTTTTAGAAACAGGTGAACTCTACACTTCATCTGCCCCGATGACCCATTTGGGCTAAGAGAACTTTACTTTACAAACAAAATAACAATAAACGAAAAATAAAATTTATTATGGTCAATGAGATTGATAAAATTGTTGAGACAACAGATCATCATTATTTGGATGTTCTCTGGATATTAATTTTAATCTGAGATGCCATTTCACGTCCAAATGCCTGTTCGTTTTTTGTACTTAATGTCTACAAATGTTGAAAAAACTTCGCATCGATATGAATTTGGAAAAGGCAAGTTTTATAAATTTATTTAAAGAAATGTATTAATTTCTTTATCATTTTCGTAACTAGCAAACACCATGAGATTTGCAAAATTCACAATACCAGTAGATTCACTGACTTGTAAAACACAATAACAATTTTGAGATATATCAGAAAGTAAGATCTGGATTATATTTTTTTATTGTCACCTCCTTTAAAGCCCTGCATCACTTTTTGAGAATGATTTAAATCCTTAAATTTGTTTTCAACAAAATCGATTGATCTATCTTCTTAGTGATTGTGGTTAGTCTCAAGATGGCACTTTAAGTTGGATGGTTTCATGTTTTTATTTCTTAGATTTTCAATTTTTTGCAGGGTGGAATGCACCAATGTTCCTTCTAAGCTGAGCGCGTGAGCATCACTCACATGAATTCAGAGCGTCAGTCATACTACACGTACGATCGCTCACTCCGACAAAAATATATCGCTTAAATCGCACACAAATTTTGGCCTCAAACAAAATGTCGCTCAGAGACAAAATTTTTTGCTCACTTCATACCACACCTTAGAGGGAACATTGGAATGCACCTGTTCATCTCCAGTCCATGATAATCCGATTTAAGCTTTTCTATGTCGTACTTGGGTGTTTTCCTTGCTTTACTCTTAACAGGTTCTTTTGTTAACTTCATTATTTCCTTTTTGTTGATTGTTATTATAATCACTGCTTTAGGGTTTAAAAGTTCTAGATTTCAACCAGTGATGCATCTTTTTAAATCTTAAGGATAAAATTATACTTAGTATGAATTTTTAAAATCAGTGGTGGATTACTAAAACACACACCTATTAGAAATAGACACAAAAGCCAAATATATACATGCATTGTCTGTAACAGTTCAATGTGTACATACTGAAATTTTTTATGGGACACAATGGTCTGGGCCTTTTGAGTGGGGGGGGGGGGAGGAAGAAGATGCACAGAATAACAGCTCACTGTGGCGCACAACAAAACCACACATACACAAAGTTTCAATGTTGCAGTCCTCTTATCTTTCCTCCTCTCTCTTTTTTTCACCAGCAACCTATCACTGCACATTCTGGATTTTGTTTTTTCAGATGCAATAGTTTTTGTTGGTACATTAGTTTCCACAGAGTTTTCAACTGAGAAATTATGGTTATAACAATGCACATTTTAAGATGTTTTCAATACAATCATTTTTATTTATTTATAACCCATGTTCGCTACGAAAATGTAAGCAAGGTTTTTTCCTACTTATTTCTTGCTTTTACAGTTGGATTTCTCCTCAGCGCGTACGCCCACAAACTCTTCACATACCCCCAGGGCATGTGTACCACATTTTGGGAAACACTGATTTATCTGATAATATTGTTAACATTGGATATACTGCATATTAAAAAAGGATGGTTTCAGAAACTTTAAAAATATATACACAACTTTTTAGGAGAAAATGTCATGTTTCATAAACACTCCATTTGCCTACATAGTAAATGTGATTTTTCTGGTTAAATTTTTGTTTAACAGTTTGTACTGTTTTAAAAAAAATTACAATGCTGGAAAGCTAAAATAGTGTAGTATTAGAAGAGAAGGTTAATGCCTAGGCATGTTCCTGCAAAACAAACACATTTTATTTTTATAAAAATTATCTTCACTGATGCAGAAATTAACAAAGTTAGATTAAAGTTCAAAATTTTCTCCTAAAAAAGTGGTGTAGATATTTTTTTTTTATCCTGAATCCATCCCTCATTAATATCAGGGAACCCTTCTGTAGTGATAGGTTAACAAAAATAGATAAAAGAAAAGCATAATGTAACTAAAACTTTACCAATGTATTCTATTTTTTATATTTTAGACATTCTAAAATCTCTGCTTAAACTATCTAAATAAAAGTTTTTATTAGAGGAAGTTGAAACATTTTCTTTTTGACATTTGTATAAGTAATTAGTTTGTCCGTAGAAATAATAGCTTTTTTTTTTTCAATTCAAATTTTTTTAAAAATATGTTAGTTTTTTTAAGCCAAATCATTACACTAGAATAAGCAAACATAAAAACATTAATAAACATTTTATTCAGTTATTTTAAATGATTCGTCACTCATTAAAATAATGATATTGACTAAAAATAAAAATTACAGAGGATTCAGTTACGAAATAAAAATGTTTGCAAAGCTTATTCTGCAGTTTCATATATAAAATTTTAAAATATATTCCAGATATTCAATGATACATGTTTATTTCCAATTCAGTTTCTAAATAATATAGCTTTCTTATCTGTTACAGCCTATATAGTTTTATTTCTCACTTTAGTTTGTTAAATAATTTGTAATACTTACAGAGAGAAAGGGTTTACAGACTTTAATTAAATTATTAAGAAATATTATTAGCAAAAAGTATGTTAGTTTAAAAAAAATATATATAAATAAATATATATATATAAATATATATATTTATATATATTAAAATATTTTTATAAAAATATATATTGAAGAAAATGTATTTGATAGTGTGACATGGGGGGAGCAGCATAACTAAAATTCAATAATGTCATCTCTAGAAAAATAAAGCATCCTTACTGATTAAACAATGAATACTAATAGATGCATTTAATGCTGTGTGTTTATAGTGCCAGTGATTAATAGTTAAAAATGAAAACTATGCATAACTAAGAAATTTGAACAATATCAAGCCTTAAAGATCTAATAGCATAGTATTTTAAGACATTTTAGATCAAATAAAAATTTGATATCTGTGAAAAATTTAATTTTTATTGAGAGATCTGTAATTCACAATTCAAATATTATAAGCAAATTAATCATGATAAAACTATATTTTGATTTTAGTAAAATAATTGGTTCACCATGAGTCTATTGCATGGGTGGCCACGTTTAAGCGCCCAGTTTTTAAATAGTAAAAAACAAAGAGCTGCGCCATAGTCAGTTTATCAAACTTTAGTCTACAAAAAGTAAATAAATAATAGAAAAAAAAATTAGCTCAGTGCAAGCCTCACAAAATTCATGGAATAGCCAAAGAGCTTCATTAGGGCCACCAATGGCAAATTGCATTCATTGTGGGAATCAGCAATTTTTTTATTTTATGAAAAAGATGAAATAGTGTAATGCATAATGTACAGTTAATGCCTTCAATTTTTTTACTTTCCATAATTATTATCACTTATAATTTTGATATTTCTAAGCTGTTGAGTAGCTAGGATGAGGGTAATGTTATTTTTAATTTAGTTTATTATGTCTGCAATAGCAGTCTGAAACAAAAAAAAAATTGTTGGTAATTAGTGTAGAACATTACTGTGTTTTTTAGTTGTTTAGTAGGTTTCTTTACATAGCAGAGCAATAAACATAAAGAATACAAACTACAAAGAAACATTAAGTTATAAATCATTTGATTTTGAATCAGCAAAAAGAAAAGCTACTGAGTAAGTTATTTTCATAATGAGATAAATAGTAAAATAATGAGATATAGAATTATAGAATGTCTGGTGACATAATAGGGTAATGCTCAGATTAAAAATATTTTTTTTTTTTTAATTTTTCTGAAATTAATTTCCTTGTATGAAAGATAAAATGATTATGTAAAAAGTACTACAAAGTTATCATAATGCCAGAATTGCATGTAAGAGAAGAGTATTTTTTTAACCTTAATGTCCTTAGAGTAGATAGATTCTAGTTCAGTAGTTTTTCTAGTCAAAGCAAGGTGGTACAAACAAAGACTATAATTGTAACAAATATTAATAAAAAGTGGCTAATATTTCATCATCTTTATAGTTAATATACTTTTTTTTTGTTGTAACTTACTAAACTAATGAGGTAATTTGGTTTTTATCTTACAAGATTTACCCATTAGTATTGTATTTATATCTTATGAAATTTTCATACTTGATATCGGCCTCACATAGTTAAAAAATAACAGTTGATGAGAGCAATCAATAGCTTTTGAAGCTATTTCTAAATCACTCTTTCCAAAATAAATTAGTAAAAAAGTAATAATGTAATAACAACAATGAAATGAAGATAACATGAAGGAAATTATCCAACAGGCATAAGGCATCTGTTACAGCAGAGAAAATATAAAGTGATAAACTGTTATCTAGCCATTTAAAAAAAAGTACCAAAAAAAAAAAAATCTAGATTTTTAAATAAGAATTGATTTTGCTGGGTTGGCTTAAAATAATATTTGCCATATTCAAAAATTTTACTGCATCAAAATGGAGCATTGCACATAAACATGCTTTTAAAATAAAACGTTGAAGTAAACCTTTATTGCAATTAAACAATTTAATACATTTCTGAATGGTAAAAGAAATGTAGTGCTTGAATTAAAAATGTCGGGTTTGCCTGATGCATCAGGCAGAGAATGGTTAAAGTCCAATCTATGGTAGTACTAATTACAGGCTACACCTGCATGCTGGCTAAATTAAAGCAAGTTGTTAGCATTGAAAGGAAAACTATCAAGGGAAAGAGTAATTGTTAAAAAAATTATAGGCTGAATAGAGTATTGTTTCAATAGGATGAATATCTGACCAGTTAAAAAGGGGCTACTATCACTGTTCATAAGCAGAGGTGAATCAGCAAGATAACCTTGATAAGGGTATAACATGCCATTGCTCATACCAGACTGAAGCAAGGGGCTGACATTGCATGGGCCTGAAAAGTTCAACATTTTACTTTGGTATAAAACATAAAAAAAAGTACACTGAAACATGCTATTGTAATATTGATTAATTCAATCTTCTATTTTACTTTGGTATAAAACATAAAAAAGTTCACTGAAACATGCTTTTGTTATATTGATTAATTCAATCTTCTATTTTGTTAATAGATTTTTTTTTAAATACATTATAAAAACAATATCTTAAACTGTTAACTCTCCCTAAAAGATATAAATTGTATAGAATATACAAATTTATAGAGAGAGAGAGCCAAGAAATTCTATATTAATACATTAGGCATAATTCTATTTTAGTCTCTAAAATTAGGTTGAAATAATATCAAAATACAAAATATAACTAGAGCTAGAATTTTGTTTTAAACATCATATTTTTTTAATTCTATGGTATATTTTATTCATATGCAAAATTAATAATATTTCACTTGGTCTGAACGCAAAGTGACAACATATATTTATCATAAAAAAAGCAAGTTTCATTTTTTTTTTTACTTAAAACCATATTTAAAAATAAAAGCATATTTTTCAGTCATGTTTCTTAAAACCTTAGACTTTAATTTGATTTACATCAAAACCCATCATTACAGTCTGATTTTATTTTACTATAAATACATTTCTGGATAAGATAATAGAAGAGAGGATGTAAGTCATGAACTTACCCCCCCCCCCCCCCCCCCACATCTGGTTTACTTTAACAAAGAAAAGACGGACAGCCTTTGATTTTCATGAATAAGTCCTGACAACCAACACACATAACCCAGACTTGGGCGGTCGATGACAGGATTTAAACAAAAGGTGTTAGATATTACATTTAGGCTCTTAGTAGAGCTAATGTCTTTGTATATTTTATTATTTCTTTTGCAGTTTGTTGATTAATTAATTTATTTGGCCTTTTTAATTTATTCTTAATCTTAACACATTATGCCAAAATTAATACTTATTTACATTTTTTAATGGTAGAATGTATTTTATAAAATAATTTTTTTTCTGATATTATTTTTCATTACTCGCATTTGACACCAATGCATAGCTTTAGTTATAGTACTATTGATGTTTTAGCATTCTGAAACATAAAAAGATTGTGCTATTTTTTGTAAGCCCGTGGCACTTTGAATTAAGTGTAACTAAGTTTGAAGTGTCTTCACAACATTAAATATGATATTTTATTTGTCATATTTCACTCTTTCTTAGGGCATGAATGCATGCATATTTCTAACTTTTTTTAGGCCATAGAACTCTGAGCCCTAAATATAACAGGTTCAGCCAGATATATATGTCAAAGAGATAATAAAATGAATCACCTGAAGCTCAAGACATTCAAGTAAGTAATTAAAATAATCAAGACTGAAATATGTCAGCAATGGTTAGTTGTTATCATGGTAATGGGAGGAAAAAAAATAACTGCAAATACATGTATTACGTTAAATTACTCAAGATTATTTTTGAAAGTCATGCAAAATAAGATACATGATGTAAAAACCATCCAAAATTAACTTTATAATATAAATATAGAAAAATTAAATGAAATAATAAACCAACAACACAAAGCAAAAAAAGAAATCCATTTGAATATTAGTGGGCCGATTGCCTATCAAGAAAATACTTTTCTTTCCCTTTTAAATCAAATTCCTTCTGAAAAAAAAAGTTTACTAGATAAAGTAGTAATGAAAAGAAAATGTTTGCAGTCTCACCTGCTGGGGTTATGTGACCTTGGGTAAAACCCTGTTGGATTACTTGAGGAGTGGGGTGAACAGGTGTGGCCGGGGCCGCTAAAGAAACAAGGAAAAGTAACAGCAACAATGACACACAAACTCAACAAAAACTATAAATATATAAGTAAATAAATGAATACAGTAGGACAGCATGCGTAAAAAGAATAAATAAACAAAATATGTGTTATTCATATTAAATAAATCAAACACATAGCATCAAGAAAAAAAATGTGTACATGCTAAATCCTATGAGGGATGTTTAAAGCAGATACAAGCACACCAAAATCAGCTGAGCCTACATCTACAGAGAATGATTCAATTAGGTTTCTATAAAATCAATAGAGATATTGAATATCATGTACTAAAAAAATAGCCAATGCAGCAGCTACTTGAATTAATGTGGAAACTTTCAGTCACTCTGAACTGTTCAATCTAATTTATTATTCAGCTAATCAGCTTAATGTTATTATAACTTTAAGTGATGATAAAATCAAAATGCTATATTTTTAAAAACTTTTCAAACACATTTTAAGAACAAAAGATTTTTACTTCCAAAATCAGAGCTAGGGCTTTGGGGCAGAATAGAATCGTTGAAAGTCTTGTCAGAATCTATTTGTTTAGAAGTCATATCTTCTGCTATTTTCCTTGCTTTCTCCTCAAATATATCCTTATCAGATTTGGGCAATGCTCTCCACTGTTAGAAAAAAAAGGATAAGGTCCAGTATTATTATTCCACATTGTATTATGATTAAAGTATATCAAGATATTCTAACAGCTGGTTTAATGGAAATTAATGTATTCTACTCATCCACTATGTCAAAGTAGATAACTGGATTCTTTTCTTACATATCAAGCTGTCAGTATCAGATAGTTAGTTCATTAACTAGTCCTCTGGCATGTAACTTGCAGGGTCTAATTGTCCTGTTTCCATTCATGCATTGGTATCAATTATTTGTGATATTTCGTTCTCTTCAAAGCCTTTTACTCACTATCTAATGTCTAGTCTGTGTCAAGTTAGTTTATTACTTTAACAACTGAAAGATTTCTACTTGTCTAGTTCCATTAATTTATTACTTTAACAACTGCAAGATTTCTACTTGTCTAGGTCCTTTAATTTATTAGTTTAACAAATGCAAGATTTCTAATCTCTTCATAAAGTATTTATATTATAAACATCTACAAAACTGTAAGTTTATGACAATAAACAGTTCAGACACACATCGTCTCATAATTGTATTTTTATAATCCATTGTTTTAATTTTTAACATTCAGAAAAGAATTATTTCTGTAGTTAATTACTTTTTAGTAATGATAAAAAATAAAGCAAGTATTATATAGATATGTAAAAATGTGCAAAAAACAAAGTTTAATTCTTTTAAAACTAAAAAGTAAAAGATATTTTTAAAATATTTGTAAAAGCTATAAGGTTTTATTATAATGCACTAAAAGGTAATAAAAGGAATTCATTAGATGATACAAATATTTAAATTAGCAGTAACAAAAAAAAAAGTGTGGGTGAGTGCAGCATGCTGGACTAAATTTGTCTTTACAATAGTTGATAAATAGCCATAAATAAAATTAAAAGAATTGCAGTGTTAACATGTGGCCTTGATGGATTAAAAAAAAAGTTACACGTCAAATATGTCAATTGTATTTACACATAAGGGGGAATGAATAAACAATAGTTTTTTTAACCTATTAACCCTTTTTCTTCCAATTGCTGTGTCTGGTTTAAGCATCAGAAATGTTTCAAGTGTCACACGGCACCTCAACTAACTGAGCAATGCCAGGTATAATGGTAGCATGTAAGTAAAGAACTTGTTTTGCAAAGAAATTTTTTTTACAAACCTTTGTGCCAACAATCTTGCTAATGTCTCCAAAGGAACAACTTGGATTGTCCTGCGAAATCTGCTTTCTTATCTCACCAGCAAAAACTATATAACCACTTGGGAGCCGTCTAGGGTTTATTGGTTTCTACAATAGATAAAAAATATATATATTTCTGAACGATAGAGAACTAGAACAATTTAAACTCAGTGTGAGGTGATTAATTAAGGCTGGGTGAAAATCTAGCAAATATTTTTTTTTAAAAGGAACTTTTATATATAAGATTTAATAAAAGTTTTTGAAAAATGGTTTTAGAAAATAAAAAAATTGGTCATGTTGGATTTTTTCCCCACAGAAACTCAAAATCACTTTAATTAAGAAGCAAATCGAATAATTCAAAAATAAAATCATGCTAATATCTAAACTTGGGTAGGGCTCAATTTTGTTAAATGATTGAAAATGTTTTTTATTTCTTTCTGACCTAATTTAATAAGGTTGATGCAAATTTTCAAAATTCTAAGCTTATAAAAAAATAGAAAATGGTAGGCAAAGTAGCAAAAATAGTTTTGATAAATGTTTACACTCAGTTTCCTCATTATCAAATGTATTTTATTGGGGAAAAAGTGGTAAAATAACTATTGCTGCATCCAACCAAACTAATGAAGCTTTAATTCTTATAGGAGAAAATGTTCTTATTAAGAGATCCCCTTGAAAAGACATAGACAAACAACAGCCCATAGGCCAGGTTTAGCCCGTTAGGCTTATTGATCCACCCTACATTCTGCTTCCCTTCACTTGTTGACATCAATGATGTTAACATTTAATTTAAATGAGCTCATATAAGCCCCCTCCATCCATCTGCCCTTCTGTCAAATTTGAGAACAACTCATTTAAATCCAGAGGTTAAATAAGTTTGCCCACCCTGGCCCAGCATGTATACAAACAAAATAGCATGAAAACTAACTAAATAATGATATAAAAGTGTAAGTTGAAATAAAAGTGTACATTGTCTTATTCTATTCATATGATTAAAAAAAATCCAGAAAGTAATAAAAAGTAAAAAGTAATTAACAACTAGCACGATTTTTCAGATAGATAATAAAAAGAACAAAAAAAAACAAGCTTAAGTTATTCAATTTTACATTTGAATGAGAATTATTTAATTATCATTCTACTAATTTATTTTTATTACAATTACAAAACTGTTAAGTTTTTTAAGATCTGCATACTTTCTTATGTGATTTGGCTGGAGCAGGACTTGGAACATCCATGGAAAGTGACATGCCATCATTACTGGCATCTGGCTCACCTCCTAAGGAGTCTTCAGTATCCAGAAAGAAATTTTCATCAGTATTTTGCTTCATCAAAAGAGGAGAGGGTTCCTAGAATATACAAAAAAAAACACCATTTTATGGTACTGAGTTCATTGAATATAGCTAGTATAATCTTATACTTTAAAAAAATGGACAGGCTTATATATAGGGATGTTGTAAATTGTTAACCTAATCATTTAAACAAATCTATAAATTTATACTTTGTTTTAATCTATATAAATATATGATTAGTCTAAAAAAGTTTATGAATTTTTCTCTTAAAACTTATGAATGGCCAAAATGTCTGGTTCTGAGTGTGTATATATATATTATATATATTATATTACACACATAAAAACAAAGATATCAAGATTGTAACAATTCATGTACTATTTAAAGAAAGATGCTGCATTTTTTCTTATCACTATATGTATATTTAAAAGAAATATTAATCAAGAGCTTAAAATAACATATCAGTCTCATTTTCTAATACATGACATAAACAAAAATTTGTGACAATGTTATAACAATCTTTTCTACAAAAGTCAATTTAAAAAAATATTTAAATATACAAGAAAATTTCTAAAATAAAAAAAACTTAAATAAGCTCATATAGTTAGGTGAATACTACAGTTTCTGAGGCTACATTACTTTGACAATTCTTGACATTTTCCTCAGATAAAGCTTACAGTGAATAGAAACTATTCATTTAATCATTTACCTTTCCTAGAGCTATGGGCTTCCTGAAGAAATATATTTCATCATCCACCACTTTTGGAGACAGGGTGTACTTCTTAATGAAAACAAAAAGAATATGAATATTTAAAGTGTATTAATGTGTGTGCAGTTATTATATGTTAAGAGAAAAATTTAGGAGATTTAAAACAAAGAGTGTACAAATAAATGTTCAATTAAACAAAATAATTTAAAAAAAACGTTAAATGATAGGAGTTTTAGGAGAACAATCAAAGAATTAATGAGTATTTACCTGAATATTTTCAAAATTCAATTATAAAAATAATTTTAGTTTGAAAGATAACTGGACATTTAAATAAAAAGAGATAACTTACATTCCTTAATAAACAAAGCATTTCCATTTAAGATTTCTCATCAGTGAAATATGATCAGTTCGTTAGATTGCTTACCTTGAGTAGTTTCTGTCTCTTTATGGATTTGTCTGCTTCTTGATACTTTGATTCATTCACATAAACATCATGTTCAGCTATTTCAGTAGGTCGACCTGTTAATAATATTAATACAATAGCTCTGAACTTTTATCATACACTTTGGTCAAGTTGAAATTCATAGGAGTTTCAGAATTTTCCCACAGGTCAAAGCCTATTTCCATAGCGATTTGTGTAAATAAAATATGTAATTTTTACGACTAAACTCTAAAAATAAATGTCATTCTTTAGTCACATGCAGTTCCAGAGTTTATAAATACAAATAGAAAAAAATCGATGAAGTGATTTACATGTGATTTTGAACTATAGATTGCAGGTGTAAATACCATGAAGTAAAGAACAGTCAGTCAGATATTATGATTAACTGGTAAAAGACTATGATAGCCAATTTCAATCCAATGCAAACAAAAAAAGTCGGCAGGGGTGTAGTGACAGTTAAGCTAAAATAATGATCATCAACCTTCCCCCAATTACCTACCCACCTTCCCAGTTAACTTTTTAACTATCTCACATTGAGATTCTATATATTTTACTTTAAAGGATATTTCATAGATTTTCATAGTTTTTCAATGGGGATTTCAAAAGCCTAGAAGTTTGTTTTAAAATTCCAAAGGTTTTTTAAATTTCATAGGGAGTATGAAGCGTACGAACTCTCTATTATATTTTCCATAGGGCGTATGAGCCCTTCTTTATATTTATTCACCAAACACACATTAATTTTATCATTTTCAAATTGACTTTGTGTAAAAAAAGATATAAACAAAGTAGTAAAAAAATTATACTCACAAGAACAATAGTCTTTAATGTGGAGGACACAACACTTGCCAACAATATTCTTGATTAAGGCACAATCTTCAAGAGATGACTGAAAAACTTCTTTTTTATAAAACAAACGTGTTGGGGCGTGGTCTACTTCAGATGGACGCAGAAAACATGAATAATGGAAAAAAGCTTCACCACTGTGGGAAAAATCAGAACAACTTTGAAAAGTGGTGGAAGAATAAGTTTTTACTTAGACATATGTTTATAGTGAGTAATTAACCATTAGCTTGCCAAGTCACCTATCAAGTTTTCTCCCATATTGACGGCTATCGTCTTGTTTTTTTTTTTGGAGCAACATATGGTTAGAGTCAAGATAAATAAACATAAATTTAGGTCATATAATGTTGATATACATTATTAAACTATCTCTAGATAATATTTTAAAAGTACAATTATTACGTTGTTGCCTTTTTTACAGCAAGTTATCTTACACATAACAATAATCTGTATAATTTTGAAACCGTCTGCCTTTTGGCCTGGGTGATGGTCACACATTGTAACCAACCTCTCACTGGCACTGAATATAGGCAATCATGTTAGATATCAATTAAATCTAAATCATTAGAAGAAATTTTATACAAGTTTATGAATTTGGAAAAAAGTTCCATTGATATTTTTTAAAACAGTGTTTATTATTTTGGATTTACCTCTTATCAAAGGAAGATTTGCGTTTTTAAAAAAAGTCTTGGGAAGTTAATGGTTAAATTATCTTTATTTTGACTTACAAGTTTTTTTAACAACTTTCATCAGTAGAATAACGCTTAACAGTTGCATAAATATAATTATATATATTTTTACTTACAGGTTATCCGTCCATATTTTATCGATTCTTGCTATAATTGGTTGTCCAGAAGGATTATTTATGTAAACACCATCTCCTGCAGATTAGATAAATAATAATGCTCTTATGATTGACCTGGATGTAACATTTTTTTAACTTTCTTTTTTTTTTTATCTCAGCTGCACAGAACATTGATTGAACAAAATGTATGACTGGTATATAATAAGTCATACAACTAGGTTCTTCAAATCTTCCATTTTATGGTGTGTGCCTGTTCCTGTATTCAGTGATGATTTCTATTAAAATAGTTAAACCTCTGGTTTTTAAGCAACAAAATCTGTGAAAAATGTATCCTTTTTCTATTCAAGTATTAAGTATATTTTAAAATTTACAAATTAATGAATTAGGGTAGTTTTTTTTTTTGTATGATATATGATTTTAAAATTCTCATACTAACACTCTCATGTTAAAAACAGGGGTACAGTCAAAATGTTGCCATTAAGAATGCCAGTGTAAAGAATTTTTCTGTAATGTGATCCCTTCCCTTTTGCTTATATAACACCTGGTTAACAAAATTCTTACTTCCAGTATTGCGAAAAAAAAAAAAGCTTTTTGCTGATATTTTTTAGCCTAAATTTTAAATGTTTTTGAAAGTTGTCTTGAGTTCACCATGCAAAAAACAGATCATGGGCGGGGTAGATGGAAATATTTTCTTTTTACTCTTGTTTAGTTAGGTAAAAAATTGTACGAATAGAAAACATTTCTATCAAACACGGTTACAGTTTAACACATAACCAAAAATGATTTTTGACTAATTATCATACCTAATAATGAACAAAATGCACAAAAAGAGGGGGGAAAAAATGTTCATGCCATATGAATAACGGAATAATGCCTATAAATTTGTAGAAAGAAAACTCCTATGTGTCTTTTTTTATGACTGTATAGTCAGTTTCTGGAACATAAGTGATAAACCATAGTCCAGTTATGAAAATTATCTTTATTATAAGTGCCACTGAATGAAATAAAATATCAGTGTTTTACAAGATGCCATTTCCTTTCAATTTATACTCTACGCTGAACTTAACTTACCACACTTATAGCAACTCATGTCACAGACATACTGTTCATAATAAATATTTCCATCTTCACTCTCTACCTCTAAAGGTATGCACTATAAAGGAAAAAAAATCATTTAAATACAGTATAATTTTATAAATATAATTAAGAAACAAATATTTCAGACATGTGTGACCAGATTAATTAATAACAAACAGAAACTAAATTAAAATATATAGGCTTAAAGAAAGTATGCAAAAATTAACATTGATGGATGTTCATTTCTTGATTAATAGATTAATAATAAGATTGGTACATATGATGAGTGCAAAGTAAAAAAAAAAAAGGAAAAACACATTACCTCCCTTCTTTTATCAATAACTGTATCACTTTCATCAAATGCCCCATCAATGTTCATTTTTTCAGCAAATACAGATGCAACTCGTACAGGAGTGAGTGGAACATCTCGAGGGACTATGTTCAAGTTTTTACTTTGTGGAATTTGCCAAACCTGTAAAATAGTGTGAAATAAAACAAAAGTAAAAACTGTCTGAAATTTTTATGGGAGGAATTCCTGACAGCTGAATATAAAAGTTGACAAAAAAGAAAGGATAAAATTTGATCAAACCTTTATTTTCTTAAAACAGCGATGACGAACACTGTACCTTGACTCACATACATAAACATCTTTATCTGGAATATTCTATTTTTAACAAAAAGACATTAAAAGACCATTGACTGTAAATAACATTAAAATTTATCACATTCCAATAGTCCACGCTTTAAAGAAATGAATACAAGTATTATTGACAAAAAGGACGAAAGAATTCTATACATGTATTTTTAAGTGGGTTTAATAACAAAAAAAAAAAAGAAATGTAATACCTCAGGCTTGCTTTTGAAATAGTCTTTTACAAACATGACGCAACATCGTCCAACAATTTCAGACAATGGTGTTCCATGACTTGTTTCACTTCTAAATACTTCCTGTTTAATATAGGAGAACTATTTTAATTAATGTGATAGTTTTATTGGTAAAAGAAATGAAATTATTTGTAAAAATAAATTTTTTCTTTTAGATATGCCTATTTTGGAAAATGCAGAATAATTAACATTTTCAAATATCACAACCTTTTCTAGAAATTTACGAGTAGCAAGATGATAAGTCTCTTCTGGTCTGTAAAACCAGTTACCATTGATGACTTTCTGCCCACTCTGATCAGCTCCAAATGTCTCTATGACCATGATATGTGGCTCAGGAGTATCCCTACAGAAAACATTAATTAGATTATTTGTATACTATAATAGATATGTTTATATTTAGGCTAAATATATAAAGAAATGATACATGACATTTGTTTTAAAAATTACTTGTTAAAGCAAATTTGTTTTTTACTGACCTTGAATCTATGTACACAAAGTCTCCTTTTACATACACTTGTCCTTTATATTCACATTCTTCATCTGTATTGACATTTTCACCTTCTATAGTCTGTGATAAAAAAAAACATGATATTATTGTAAAAGGCTATCGAAAAGTTTAGTAGCACTGATGAATACTTTTGATCAAGAGATTTAACTTGTATGAGGACATAAATTTAAACACCTTCTCTTCTTCCATTTTCTCTTCACAAGTCTTCTTCTTTTCCTCTTCTTCTTGTTTTTCCTGCTCCTGTTTTTCTTGTTCTAATTTTTCCTTCTGCTCTTGCTCTAAAGCCAAAGCCAGATGTCGTTCTGTATAGCTCAAAGCAGGAGTAAGAAGCATTTCTCCATTCTTGCACAGCTCATCGCGGGTTCTAATGAAAAATGTCTGCATTTCTACTGCATCCTCATAAAGCTGAAATGAAAGTAGCACTTAAGAATCATCTGTACTATTTAGTGAACTGTCATTGACTGAATTAGTCTAAAGTATTCAAGAAGAATATTTGTATGTATACTAACCTGAGAATCAGTTCGACTAAATTTTCTGGCTCTCTCGAAAACTTTAAACATATCTTCTTGAAATCTATCAACCCGTCGATAACGACCCTTGTTTAAAAATAAACAAAGTAAAGGACAATCAAATCCCATGTTGTAATAAAAAAACAAAAATTGCTTTTGAAGCAATTACAATAATTAATAACTTACCTTATCCAAATTTCTTTTTATCTGATCAAAAGTGAGAGGACGCCTAAAAAAAAAGTAACAAAAAATATAATCTTTAAATGTTAACATTTAAATAATATGTGATGATGAAAAATAAAAATTTAAATAATTTCTTACTCTGCAATTTCTCCATTCAACTGTTGAGTTTTATCCTTTTCAATGAGTTCAGCAAAAGAATCAGTATAACAGCGACCTTCATCATCCTTTAAAAAAAAATATCTCAAATCACAGCTACTTACAAAAAAACTTACAAGTCAAAAAAAAAAATATTGATTCACTAAAAAATACTTATCAGAAAAAAAATATGGTTCATAAATTATATACCTCATGGCTAATTGTAGAAATGAAAAGATTTTTCATCAGTTCTTGAGTCAAAGCTTTCACATCTGGTACATTATTCATGCAGTCAGACATCAACTCCAGCTTTTTCTGGAAACAAACACGCTGAAGTGCCAGGGCATCCTGATATAAAAAGGAATTATATCAAAATAAATCCACATAAAAATGCAAGTTAGAAAAAAAAGAAATTTTTTCTTCATTAAGTTTCTTGCCTTATATATGATGGAATCTGGCTCATTATATTTGCATGCATTGTCAAACATCTGGACAAAGTCAGCAACCATATCTTCTACAGATTCATACTGTGAAGACATCATCTTTTGCTGTATGCGCAGCATATCTATCGGACGCTTGATGACCTCGTAGTAATCAGGATAATCCTATAAAAAAACAAAAGAATATCAACAAACCTGAAAAAGGTCTATGTGTTAAATGTTAACCGAAGAGGTTGAAGTTTAAAAAAAAAATGCATAGCATCTGCTGTTTTAGTCATTTTAAAAATGTACAAGTTTCTAACATTTTTATTGGGGAGTTTAATAAATGGAGATGACAATGCTCGTCCAGCCCTGTCTTGGTAATCTCTAACACTTTCATAAAGTTCTTGAAGTTTCTCAGCTAATGGGTTACATTCAGACAGTTTGGATCTGTAGAAAAAAATATCAAAGCCACAATACAATATTTTATTTTCAATGTCAGATAACGGTATAGACAAAAGGAAAATATTAGAGCTGCTGTTCGATTAAAAAAAATTGATCAAAATTAACGCATGATTAAAAACTTTAATCGCAAATTAACGCACATTTTAATCAACACAATATAATACATTTGTTTGTATTCAAACTAATGTCATAATATCATTCCATAACATTGGCATAACAAACAAGTCAGTTTAATTTACGAAAGAGGTATAATTAATTCAGAAAGATGTATTAAACATTTGCACATGTCTATTGATATGGTTATTGAGACCGGTTTATTGACATGTATTAATCACGTCTAGGCACGCCAAGGGGGGGGGCAGGGGGGGGTCATTGCCAGGGGGCCCGCATCTGTAAAAATGTCAATTTTTTCACGACTTATGTTTATTAAGGGGCCCGCAATTGTTCCTGCCCTGAGACCCGTGTCGGCTCTCGGCGCCACTGATCACGTCAAGTGATGCAAATTATTTTCGTTTTAAATTAACATCAATGCCGAACATGTTTCTTCTCGCTCCATTGTTTCCGAACTAATGACGTATGTCAACCGCTGTTCCCCCCCTTCCCTGTCATATTTTGCAACACTTCGCCACGCAAATGTCTTGTTTACCCTACCCTCCACTACCGCACCTACCCCCACCACTTCCCACCCCCCCCTAAAAAATACACACGTCATTTGTGCCTTTTTCTTTCTTTAAATAATAGTATAGCCAGAATGTACTTGCTCCCTTATTATGAACGCGTTTTTTTTTTATTTCCCCTCCTCGCCCATCCCAATTTCATTGTTGACACTTAGCAGCCTCTCTCTCCCCCCACAAAGATGACGTTACTTTATTGCTTCCCAACCACCTTACCCCCTCTGTCCCAAACGATGGCACGTGCCGAACTATATTGCACGCGCCTACAGAATGATGTTCACTAATGGTATTCAAGGTCATAATTTAAAATTAAGAAATGACAATCCTATTGTTTCAAGGTAATATTGATGTGATTTATGTAAACGTGACAGTTTCCGTGTTCGGGTATTTTTTCTTGCTTTTTTTTAAAAATGTAGTCTGATCTGGTTATAGAATTGGGTTATTTACTTATTTTTTCTGCAACTCTGAAATGCTAACATTTGGGTAAAATGTAACGCATTTTTTTAACGCTTTAATTGCAGCAAATCAACAGCTCTATATAAAATTTAACTCATTGTCACAATTATTCTGAAATATACAACCACTGTCTTGTGTACAGATGTGTGCGTAGACCTTGACTAGGCACTGTCTAGACACTAATTATAGGTGTCATGTATATGGAAATATTAATGCAGTTGCTGCAGACGTGACAAGAAAGATGTTGTGTTATCCAAATGCGATAAAAAATTATGTGCAAAAAAGGATGATACAAAATTTATAGCATCCCATTTTTTTTCATCTAATTATAACCGGGTTTATTGTACACTTGTTTTTTTTTTACCGTCAACAATACACTGTTGTACCTCCACAATACATTATAGTATATAATGTAAACTAGTAAATGAAACTTTTCTGTTTTTACATCGACCGGAAAGGGAGCAGGAGGTTTACTTGTCTTCATTTTATATTACAAGTGGGGCTTTTGTCGACATACCTGGGGGTTAGGGTGTGAGCGAATTGCGACAGATTGTGGTGGTAGATCTACTTAATAACTCAATGGACCATAACTTTAAATTGTTGAGAGAAATTCTGTTAGTTTTCGTTTTTGGTGAACTTTCATCATTTTGGTAAAATTAACGCATTTAGGTGTTGCGTTAAAAATTTTAATCGCAAAATTATTTTGACGCGTTAATTGCAAATTAATGCAGTTTAATCAGCAGCCCTAGAAAATATAAATTAATTTTCATTTAAGATTAATAATAAACCTACCTTCTGCCACCAGAGGTTTTACCGGACATCTGTTTCCACTTGGCCCTAAGAACTCTGTCCAATGTATTGGCATCTTGATAAACTTGAGACCCTTCTTCATTGTAATGTCTAGCATTGTTAAACATTAACTCAAAGTCAGATAACAGAGCCTGCTCATTAGGATACTGAAAAAAATATAACATACTACAGAGATGTAAAAAAAAATAGTAATAAATTGATTCAATAGCAAAGAAAAATATTTCTGGAAACATAAATACATTACTTAGTCAAAAAAAACAAAAAAGAATATTCTAACTTAACATGAAGAAAAAGAATATTCTACCATATCATGGAGAAAAAGAATTTTCTACATAATCATGAAGAAAAAGAATATTCTACCTTATCACGAAGAAAACGAATATTTTACCTTATCAGCCTTGAGTCTGGATTCTATCATGGTCAAATGAATAGGCTCCATAATAACTTGGTAGTAATCTGGATAATCTTTGCGAGATGGAAGAACCATGAATATAGGTCTTAAAAGGCGCCCATTAACATCCTGAGAAAAAAAGGAAATATTTAAAAGCTCTTTAATCATACTATTAAATATACTATTAGCATTGGTGTAAAATAACAACAACAAGATTTCAGAAAAGGAGGTTGAAATTATGATTCAATTTAAACGCAAATTTAACAAATGAAAAACTATTTTAAATGCTTACACTATAATCATATACAGTTGAGAACAACAATTTTAATCTCTTCCTGACGTTGTCATCAAGGCCCCTTTTGCCTGGTTTTTTCTTATCACTGTCTGGAGTGTTTGACAGCACTAGGCTAGATTTACGGCCGCGGCCTCTGCCAGTAGGAGCAATTGACACATCTTCATCCATAACGAAGTCTTCTTCTTCTTTCTTTAAAATAAAAATGGGAAAAAATATGTTAAAAGTTCACATTGCGACCTCCAAAATTTATTCAGGGTCAGGAATGCCATTTGCTATATCTACACAGGATAAAAAATATCAAGCCCTAGCAAACATAACAATATTTATTTAAATTTTTTTTAGAATTTTTAATTTGATACTCAAATAGTTTCTTCAGCAGTTCCTAAAAAAAAGATTTTTTTTTTTAATTTAGATAGATAAATAATTTATTTATTGTTTTGTTTTTTCTGCAAAAAAAATTAAAAAGCTGACTATAAATTAATATAATATACATGTATTTACAATCCAAGTTCAAAGAAAGACATCGTAAAGATATCCAATATATGAGCCAAAAGGGATTTAATTTAGATGTATTCTTATAAATTGAAAAATAATTAAACAATTTTTAACAATCTTATTTAGCACTTACTAACAAAAGTACCAAAAAAAGCACTGTTAACCATAATTTTTTTTTATGTTTTCAATTGATATTTATATGGTTTATATTAGTCCAAAAGGTAATTAATATAATTTCTTTTACGTACATGTTGCAATAATTGATTTCTTTTAATTTGCGTATATGACAATTATTAATGCAAATTTATCTATTTCACTGATCAAAGCTGTAATAATGGTCAGACTTAAATTTCACAAATATATCATAAAAGAAAAAGCAATGCTTAAATGTAGCATTCTAAACACTATTAATAGATTTTTATGCACATTAGTCTATTAATTTTATTTAGAAATGACATTTCAATGCAATTTTAAGTATAAAGTATTCAATATTTAAACAATACTTACATGAAAGTAAAAAAAAATTATAAAAATATGCTTATTAGTTTTTTTAGCAACAATTTATAGTACATTTACTTAAATTATTGGTACAAAAAAAAATTAGAAATAAATTAAAAATAAATAAATTAGTAAGCCTTTATAGGTAAATTAAAAAAAAAACATTTTTATTTTTTTCTGTAAAAAATCAAATAATCAGTGATAGCTGGATCCCTCTTTTTTTTCTGAAAGCTAAAAATATACAAATGTTTTTAATTCAATAAATACTTCAATTAGCCCTACACAGTGTTTAAGGTGGAAGAAGAAAACAAGGCTTACAAACACAAACACTTCACAAAATTAGCATCTACAGGAAAAATATTAACTTGAATTCTAAAATGACTCATCAGACTTACATTTCATTATGTATTTACATCTCAAATTATTATTTACATATCAGAAAAATTCATTTCATTAGAACATCTGACATATATTGAACAACATTTTCCATGATTGTCTTAGCGAAAAGCTTAAAGCAGTGTCAAAGCAATTTTCTCAAGATGTGATTGATTGTATAAATTGTCATGGTGTATCATGCTTGTTGAAACATCAAAGCGACCATTAACAACAACAAATTAAAAAGCATCCATCTAGTAAGAAAAAAAAATGGGTAAAGTAAAGGGGAAGGTAACTCACCCGATCCCCTGCCATACTCTCCTGTGCATCTTCGTCTTCATCTTCCTCATTACCCAAATTCTCCATTTCTTCAATAAATTCTTCCTGGAGTACCAAGAAGACAATCAGACACCCTCCATTCAACAGAATGTTGTATTTATCAAAACATTCCACACTACAAGCATACCATTTCAGATTATAAAGCCAGATTTATGTCCTAAGATGGATGTCAGATAGTTCATTCCACTAAATCTCACCCATGTTAACAACCTATCATCTATGCTTACATGCAAGAAAAAATGTATGTAAAAGCTATACATTTTAATGGCCAATACTCTAAACTGTCAGAGACATTCTTTGCACTTAAAACAGAAATAGAGATATTATCGTTCTTTTTAAATTTTAAAACTAAATGCATGTTTAGTTATAAATGATTTTTTTAAATATTCCAAAATATTTTATAAAATATACTTATATGTGCTATATTTGCATCAAGAGAATTATCTCAAATTTAAACTCTATTTTAAAAAAATAACAATAGTTTCATAAGCATGTAGTTTTTTGTGGACTATAATATTATGAGCTAATTTTTTATTGAAACTATTATTATTTTGTAGTTAAGTGATATGTTTTACAGTCAAATGTTGACGGTCAACATTCAAAGGCTCTTGAGGAAAACAGAAAGTCTATTTTAGCTATGCACGATCTTCTCACAAAAAATAGAGATTAGAAATATAATTGATTCTAATAAGCTGATGCCTACGTTCACCTCATTTTTAATTTGCTTTTTATAGTGCAAAGGTAGGCAAACTTTTTAAGTAGCGGCCACATTGGGTTTGTAAATGAAACAGGCAGGCTGGATCAAAAGTAAATATATGGAATGTCGACATGTGAACGTATAAACATCGTAACCCCTGCAATGACTGGCGGGCCAGATAAACAGTTAAATGGGCCGGATTTGGCCAGCGGGCAGTAGTTTGCCCATGGCTGGTATAGTGAGAAATTTTCACACTTGAAAAAACTAACACCTGAGAAATTGAAGTGAATGGTTTCATGGTTGTTTGCCTTAGACCTTAAAAGAGCATTAAAAAAATATTATTTAGCTCCTGTTTATAAGACAATATCTGAATTTTAAAAAGGTTCATCTTTATATAGAGTAATTTTTACTTGCGAGCGAATTTTTAAGTGAACATAACAGAATTATAAGTAAACAATAACATTTAAAATACAAATCATAAAAGTGTAAAAAAAAACGACAACAAAATAATTTTTTAAATAAACATTTAAAACAAAAAGTATTAACATACATTTAAATCTGGTTCTAGCTCACGACACTTCTCTATCATAGCTCTCTGAAGTTCTACAGCGCACTGCATAAAAAAATATAAAAGTTTTTTTTCCTCTGAAATATTACTGAATTATGTATTTGTAATATTTTATTTGATTTATTTAAGCTAAGCGTCCACCTGTTCAAAATTCCTGTATCTAAGGACCTCGGAGAATTCAACTGTTTCAATGCAATGATAATTTGAATGGAAACATGCATACCAGTCAGTTTCCCTGATTGTAGAGTTTTTCCCGGGAACTATATTATTCGCAAGGGCAAACAAACCAAAATACTGCTTAGAAACATCATTTCGAACAGACAAAATGGTTTAAACTAGTATATAATTGTTAAAAACAGCACAAAAAAAACTGCATTTTAACAGAGAATCATGAACAATGTTGAATTTTAGATGGCAGCTCTCTAATACAATATATGATTTTTTTAAAGGGAAAGAATGGCTAATCCATGTCTACCTGCAATATAATTATCAATCGAAGTGCTAGTCTTAATGAGTCTAAGCAAATATTTTTAAAATTATAAAATTTGTATATTTATGTCATATATTAAGTTTGATGAAATTTTTTTATTATTATGATATAGCTAGAGATAAAAACCATTCTGTATTTTTTTTATTGGATCAAGGGGAATGCCTACATTGCCAGCTTTGGGAAAACTGTAGTCTATTTTTAAAATCTTCAAACGCCAAAAGAACTAGAAATGGTCTTATTACGGGTCAGCCTACGTACTAACTTGTAGTGTACTTGTAGTGTACCATCTTCAGATAGGAAGTTTTCTTATTGGTGGATGCTTACAGTTATGTGATAATGATTTATTAAGAACAAACTCACCTCATGTATGTGTGACTTGTCTAGATTATACTTCTTAGCATTTTCAAAGATAAGGTTAAAATCCTGGGCGAGTTCCAATAATGTTCCATACATATTCATCTGTATAAAATATTTACATTTAAGTATATTTATATTGTGTACTTGTATTATGAAAAATTTTTTTAAAACAATTTCCATTCAAAATAGTAAATATTTTCTGCATACCTCTATTTTGTATCGAATTTTTTGAAGTGACATCGTTCTCTTGATTTCTTTGTAATAATCAGGATAAAACCTGCATTTTAAGAAAGAAGGAAAAAAATATTTTTTTTAATGATATCAGTACTGCACAATCTTTTTTTGAATCAAAACATTGAATGAATTACATGAATATTGTAATTATTTACTAATTATTTACCAAATATCAAAGTCCAATAAATAAAAGAATGATTGACAGTCAAAAAATCAGGAAAATAGAGCTATACAATCATTCAGATTATTATAAGCAACACTATTTTTACAATAAAGAGTGCATCTGAGTGTGCCTAAAGGGAAATATTTTAAATATCTATCAATAAAGCATCTAAGCAAAACTTACTTTTTACTGGGCAATTTAATGAACGGATCTGACAGTGTTTCACCAGAGGCACCAGTGTAATTTTTTACATGGTTATAAAGTATCCATTGTGGATCGTCCTCAAGTAGCTCATTTCCACCCCTTACTGCTTTTGAGGACATTTCAAACTGACTAGAGTTATCCATACTTTCATCAGACGGATATTTTAATGCTGCACAAATGGCAGACATTTTCTGGATGACACACCTATCCTTAGTTCTGCTAGCAGATGGAAACAAACACAAAATGTAAAATAAAACTGTTTAAAAGAATTTGGGCCAACACATTTAAAATTAATGCTGCAGCCAAATTATTCTCAAGATCTGATAATTTTAAAACATTTAAAAACATGTAGTTTTTAAACTAATAGAATCGTTGCCTTTTTTAAAAAGAAATTAATTATCTCTCTATCTTTGAGAAAAAAATATCTGACCCAAATAAAGTTCTTTATCAGAAAAGTATGATATCTAAACTGAAAATTGTATCCGGGGGGATATATAAAAAGTCTATAAGTAATACAGATTAAACAAAAGCATTCTCTTTCCTTAACAGCAAAAGCAAAATTATTAAAATTGATTAAGATTTGTTTAGGTTTGTAAATGATCACCATTATTGATGGACGGCCATGGACTCAATTTTTTTAAGTAGCCCTTTCTTTTTTAAAATAGTATAATCTATGGACCGACATGTTGGAAATTGAATATTCTT
This sequence comes from Bulinus truncatus, assembly GCA_021962125.1. Classification (NCBI taxonomy): domain Eukaryota; kingdom Metazoa; phylum Mollusca; class Gastropoda; family Planorbidae; genus Bulinus; species Bulinus truncatus. Next base: position 4,830,119 of record JAGDYQ010000011.1, read on the forward strand.
TCTCATGACACATATTTCTTATATATTAGCTTAATAAACAGAGATGTATTTCTTAAACGTACATTGGGAATAACTAATAAACCGTTCTTAGCAGATAAGGCTAACTATAGTACTACACATGCGTGGAGACCCCTGTAATATAACTTTAATGATCAGCCCAAGTCTGTTGAAGCCTTTTCTAATAGTGTGTCGGGTTTCTTGCTCCTGTTATTAAGTAATAGTTAATTACACAAATGACCTAGATATTCAAATAGATAAAAAGTAGACGTTCCCAGTAAAACCAAGACTTACACAAGAATTGAAGCTTAAATTGTACATCAAAAGTGATCCTTTTGGCTAAATTTCCTATTTAAGAAAATGTGTCATTTTTACCACTTACTAATTGTGTAATAATAAAAGAAATGTCTAGAAACGAATGAAAATCAAATAGGAATTTGTACAGAATTGATTACTCTCAAGAAGTAAAGGTTTCTACCAATACATATAAGGGGACGGATGGTCATGTGGTAAAGCACTTGACTGTCGACCCGAAGGTATCTGGTTCTATCTCCGGTGAGGACCTAGGAAATTTTTCAGGCCATGGCTTAAGTCCCCTCTACGTCGCCCGTGGTGCCTCCATGGCCATTGCACTATCGGCTATGGTGGGGATGAAAGAAGGGCACCATAAAAACTGTCCCATTAGTGGTATAAAGGATCTAAGAGATTTCATCTCATCCTTACAGGGACGTCACACACCAATACATATTGAATAAGGTTTACAAAAATCTATTGCTGAAGTGAAACATTGTCAAAAATGGGCACCCACAGTTCGGGACACTTCTCAATTGTCAAAAATCTGCATCCATAATTATAAGGTTAAATGATCATAATAATGATTTTCAAACAAAACAAGTTGACTTTTTTAATTAACTAAATAGAAAAATGTCTTTTACATATAATCACATAAAAATGTTTTAAAACAACAAGTGTTCCTATTTTTCTCTGAGGAGCCTGAAATTACTGTAATAGATTAAAAAAAAAGTAAAGTTCCCTTAAGCCCCTAAGGGCTCATAAGGGCAGATGAAGTGTAGAATTCATGTTCCAGTAACCTCTGCATATAAAGGAATTGTAAGGTTAGCACAATGCCCAGCCGCCTTTAGTCCTCCTACTTAAGTCATGGAACAATCAAAAGTTGGGTGGACTGGCAGACTTTGACCAAGACCTGATAAAATCCCAAGGTTCTCACTAGGACCTCCAATCGACAGCCGAGCGCTGTAATAGAGTATGGTTGCTAATATTTTGTACTAGAGTATGGTTGCTAATATTTTGTACTAGAGTATGGTTGCTAATATTTTGTACTAGAGTATGGTTGCTAATATTTTGTAATAGAGTATGGTTGCTAATATTTTGTATTAGAGTATGGTTGCTAATATTTTGTACTAGAGTATGATTGCTAATATTTTGTAATAGAGTATGGTTGCTAATATATTGTAATAGAGTATGGTTGCTAATATTTTGTAATAGAGTATGGTTGCTAATATTTTGTAATAGAGTATGGTTGCTAATATTTTGTAATAGAGTATGGTTGCTAATATTTTGTAATAGAGTATGGTTGCTAATATTTTGTAATAGAGTATGGTTGCTAATATTTTGTAATAGAGTATGGTTGCTAATATTTTGTAATAGAGTATGGTTGCTAATATTTTGTAATAGAGTATGGTTGCTAATATATTGTAATAGAGTATGGTTGCTAATATTTTGTAATAGAGTATGGTTGCTAATATTTTGTAATAGAGTATGGTTTCTAATATTTTGTAATAGAGTATGGTTGCTAATATTTTGTAATAGAGTATGGTTGCTAATATTTTGTAATAGAGTATGGTTGCTAATATTTTGTAATAGAGTATGGTTGCTAATATTTTGTAATAGAGTATGGTTTCTAATATTTTGTAATAGAGTATGGTTGCTAATATTTTGTAATAGAGTATGGTTGCTAATATTTTGTAATAGAGTATGGTTGCTAATATTTTGTAATAGAGTATGGTTGCTAATATATTGTAATAGAGTATGGTTGCTAATATTTTGTAATAGAGTATGGTTGCTAATATAAAAAAATTAAGTAATTATGATGGAATAACTAATAACAGAATATTACCTCAGTCTTTCACTAGTTTTAATCTGACCAGACTTTTTATATTCCAGCTCACGCTTTCGTTCAGTAATCACTCTCTTCAAAGTCACAGCATCCTTTAAAAAAAAATCACTACATAGAACAAAATCTAAATAGTTTACATATAACATAAAACTATTTAATAAATGCATATTAAAATAATCTAATGTTCACTTTTTAGGATTATTCAATAATTTTATGAAGCTTACTCGATAGATGAGAGACTTTGGTTCATTGAAAGTTTTTGCATTCTTAACCATGAGAAGAAGATCTCTTTCAAGGGCATCCAAACTAGCATATTTCATTTCTTGGATCTTTGTAGCAATCATTTTAAGATCGATGGGCTGTTTAATCACTTCGTAATACTGAGGATATTTCTAAGAGAAAGCAAAACTCAACTTTTTAAAGAAAAAAAAATGGTGACAATAAGGAATCATAAGAAAAGAAATAAACATTGTTTCAAATAAACATTGTCTCTAGCAAAAAACATGTATCAAACTCACTGTTTTCTGAGGCAAAAGCTGAAAAGCCTGACTTATATCTCTGTCACCATCTTTGGTGGTTACAATTGCAGCAAAAAGTTGCTCTAGATCATCTGCTAGTTCGTCATTCAAGCTTTGTAATCTTTCTCTATGTTTAACATTTGTGGACGTAGTCCTAGATGTGGCATCATCATTATCTTCTTCATCAACATCACCCTCATCATCGCCATCACTCTAAATGGATGAGATAAATTATGGGACAAAATTATCTGAATAGCTAGTTTTACACAACACCAAAACTTTTCAATTGATTTTTTTAACCTGTAAAATGCAGCTGATCAAACTTTGCTTATTGTAAATAAAGAGTTAAAATACCTCATTACTATCTTCTTCAGGAACAATTTCTACAACATCCTTTGCCAGAGAGCTTTTACGTGACAATCTTTCACTTTTGTCTCCTCCACCAAAAACAGCTTCAACTAAATCTGCCCTAGTTTCTTCATAAAGCTCAAGTAAGTCACAAGCATCTTTGTACTCTTGAGATGTTTTCTTCAAAAAAATCAGGAGTATCATGTAAATATGACAAAAGAATCTGTTGTATAGCTTTAAATTACAGCTTCATAATAATTATTAATATAAAAAAAATATTTTCAATATTACTTTCATGATTACAAGCATTTTTACTAGGGAGCGACCGATAATCGGATCGGTATCGGACCGATATTGGCACTATCGGTTAATATCGGATCAACCGATTTTTGTAGGGAACGACCGGATAGTCGAACCGATATTGGCACTATGGGTTAACTATCGGACCGGCCGTTTTTTGGCTGCCGATACATTTTTTTTTCACAACAGAGTTGCAGAAAAAAAAAAATCCGTAAATAACCCAATTCTATAACCAGATCAGACAAGATTTAAAAAAAAAAAAAAGGAAAAAAAAAACCCGTACACAGAAATTGTCACGTCCACAAAAATTGCATCAGCCATATGACCTTGAAACAATAGGATTGGCATTTTTTAATTCTAATGTATGACCTTGAATGATACAATTAGTGAACATCTGTGTGTATTTTATTTTTGGGATGGGAAGTTGGGGGGGGGGGGGCAAGACTTACGTGTGGGCGAAGAGTTACGAAATATGACAGGGAAGGGGTGAGCATGGGTTGGCATACGTCATTAGATGTAGCACGAGAAAAACATGTGTTTGGTGTGTTGTTGATTAAAAAAAATATTAGTATCGGTATCGGTAAAAATGCTGGGGAAAAATATCGATATCGGACTATCTGTAAAAAGGCATATCTGTCGCTCCCTAATTTTTACCCATCCTGCCCTATGTCACCCATTTTTTAGATCATCATAGATAAAAAATTTTGAACTTCAAAATAATAGCATGTATTTTTAAACCTGGACGTTAATGAAACCACTAAATCTAAGTAATTCATAATGACCCACTTTTAAATGACAGCTAAAAATAAACATCTATTAATTTAAATAAATACCTTATAGTAAGCTTTTGCATTGTTGATCATGAGTAAAACATCTCCACTTAGCTGGTCAACATAGTCATAACTGTCAGTTTTCACTTTCTGCTGAATCTTTAATAAATCTATGGGTGTTCGAACAACATCATAGTAGTCAGCAGCTGTTCTTCGTTTTGGCACCCTAATAAATGCCTCACACAACAGCCTCCCATCTTCAGTTTTATGGTTACGAATTGTGTCATATAATTCATGGATGATCTCATGCTGCACAATTGTACAATTTGACAACATTATTTAAATCAAATTTTAATTTTGTTTTTAATTTTATCAGAAATTCAGAAACTTTATGACAATCATTAAAAAAAAATAATTTTAAGGTTAATGAAATAGAACTACTCACTGGATCATAATTCAAAATTTTTCGCTTTCTTTTTATTTGAGATGGACCAGGAGAATCATCATCATCTTTATTATCAACTCTTAGCCGCTTCCGAGGCATTCTTTACTGCAGAAAGTTTAAATATAAAAAAACATATTTAAAAAAAAAACTTCATCACTTCTATTACTTACCACATGATTGATGTAAAAGGGTATTTATGGAGTCAAAATAATTAATAAACATACAATCATGAGTAATAAATTATGACAGTTAATTTTTAAGTATGACTGACAACAGTTGAATGTGCTATATTTTCTAGGGCTCAGGTGTACCCTTCAAATCAAACTTTTGGCAAGGGAATGATAAGTCTTAAACATGCATGAAAGTTATTTTTTAAGATCTCTATATTGAGTAAATGCATCGTATTACACAATGTAACAAAAAAATTTTTTTTCTCTGTTTATCTAAATTTTTTGATGTTTCTTATTTAATTTGAGTATGCTGAGTCTGAATATGACATTGGTTTTTTTTATTGCATCAAGCGTTTGATCGTAAAACCCAAAATTCAATTTAAACATATAATTAATATTAATCATATTCCATGAGATACAACTTTAGTCAATATTTAACATTTACTAGTTCAAAAATGTTATGTTATGTTACAAAACGTCATGTTACATCACGTTACATACATATATTACATAATGTTACATTATGCTCTAATACAATAGTCTCTCAAAAATAAAAAAAAACACTAGAAGTGAACAGTAGAATGTGGTTTCTTTTATGAAGTTTGTCGTCATCACGTATCTAACACCAAATGTAGTCACCCATCATAGCTGCATCCCATCTGTACTGGTATCTTTTCTCCATTGCATGGATATTCTGAAGAAAACGTTCTCCATGCTCTTCACTCACATCACCCAAATTTGGTCTGAAAAATTCCAAGTGTGAATGCAGATAATGCATCTTTAGTGACATTCTTCATTTAATATCTGCGTACCGTACAATTAAGTTTTCCACTAGCTCTTTGTAGTTGTCACAATTATTGTTGCCTAAAAAACTATGAAAAGCATGTCTAAACGCAATCCATGCTTCTTTTTCAACATGTCTTGTCTTGTTGGTTAGGGAAATTAGGTGAATCATTCGGTTCCTTGAAATCACAGTCATCACGGAGTTCATCCGGTGTGTCTACATCATAATGATATGCAGCTGCTTCTTCGGATTTAGGTGGGTTAGGATAAAGCAATTCATCACTCTGTGGAACTGGCCCAATAAAAGAGGGTATACTTGGATAAACTAAAGTCAGCCTATCCTTCGGCTTTATATACTTTGAAATGTCAACCATACAGAAATAACAGTCATCATGATGATTCGTCGGTTCTCTCCATATTCTCGGAATTGCAAAGGGCATTGACTTTCGGATTCCACGCAGCCATCCATCCAGAGTTGATCTGCATCTGCTACAACTGTAGTGTGGTGCCCATGATTTGTCCTGATCTCCCATAGCCATTCCAAAAAAAGCATGATATGCAGTAAAGAATGTTGTACCACTGACAATCTTGTGTTTAGTTTGTGTTGGACTAATATATAATATAGTTACCACAAACATAACAGAATGAGTCAGGACAAAGCTTGCAGGATCTACTAGACATATTCACCACTTCATATAACAGTTGTAATTAGTTAAACTGAAAATAAACATAAGAATAGCGCTAACTCATTCTCTCAGTAGCATTTGTTAAAAAATTGTACCCAAAATGTGCTAATATTTATAAAAAAAAAGGATTTACCTGAATACCTAAAAAAAAACTAAAATCAGGAAAAGTAATATTAAAAGTGGGCTGATAGAAAAAAGACACAAAATATACAAAGCCACTGACAGTGGCTCGACGGAGAGAAAAACAAATCCACGAGCCACTGTGTTATGAATGCATCACCCATATAGGAAAACTCCAAAATATATTTTATGCTTTTTCTCAGGAAATCTTGATGATAGAGCAAAACCAATGGTACCACTGAAATCAGCATACAAAAATTGTGTAAGAAATATTAAAAAATTAACATAAACAAAAATGTTGTAACATTGTGTTATATTTCTACAAAGTTTAGCGGTTTTAACTTGAGTTATAAGGTATAATATCTTTAATTTCAGCTTTAGCAACATGTCATGACAGCTGAACAAAAATATTTATCACTTGCATTATCATCAAACCATAATCACAAATAGGTGGTGAAAATTTTAACCTTGTCTTAAAAGTTTTTAAATAAAATTTTTTATATGTTGATTGAAATTTCAGTATGAAATGCAGAATGCACAGCATTAAAGTCTCATAAAAGATTTACAAGTACAAAAGGTAGAAATCATATGAAATCATTGTAGGCTGATTCAAAACATTTACTATGCGGCAGTATGTAAAGTTATTAATTATATATAACTAAATGACTATAGTAATACAACTTTGTATTATTTAGAGGATGTCATACTTTTGAAAGACTTTTCTTCATACTATTCAAACTTGCTTCTTAGGTGGCAAGCTAAAAAAAAAGCCATAGTGATTACAACTAAAAATAAGTATTATTCACAAAAATAAAAATCATGTACCCAAATAATAATGTGCATTTTTATTTGACCGGTTTCAAACAGAATAACTTTTGGTTTACCTGTCTGTTAGAGATGAATAAAGTGGTTTATAGGCCTATAATGTAATCCTATCAGTTACTCTTACTGAGTTAGTGTAGCCAGTGTAGGAGACTGTAGACTGTTTAGGTCCAGCATATATTAATAAAAACAGAAAATCCCGCAGAAAAAAATAATTATCGAATTTTGAATTTTTACCAAGATTTATTTTCAGTAAAATAAATGTGTCATTTACTAGATTTTTTTTTTAAATATCAATAAAATCTAAAAATCTCTGAGTCTCAAAGCTAAATTAATGGACTCCGCCATCTTAACACTACAAAATTACATGGCTTGTGAGTTCAAATAAATAATTCAACAATTAACATATTCGGAAGGTCCTTACATTTTTAACATACTTGAAAAATGTTTCTATTTTATTTTAATTTTTAATAAAAAATTTTCACCTTACAAATTACTTACTTACAACGTTGTTACAACAATAATTTGTTTTGTTTCGCCGTTTTTAGTCGTATTACAAAAGAGTAATTCAGAGTGACACTCACAACTTAAAACATTTTTTCATTTAGTCGATAGATCATCTTTTTTTTAATATTCATCTTAACATACAAAGAAATCAGTATGATTTCAGGAACATCATGTATAACTTGAAATATCATACTAAACTATTTTAAATATCATAGACTGTGACTTGACTCACCAACCCAAATCGTCGCATTCCACACCACAGTCCACAGTGTCCAGACACAGTCACTGACACAGTATTATAATCAGTATACCAGAATATTAAATTGTATAATATTTAACATAATACTACAATATGCATTCCGTGACCAAGACCTATTCAAGTAATGCTACTTATGTAAATGTAATAATTAGACATAATAGTAATAATACAGTTTATACACTCACTAATATTTATCAATACTTTACTATACTATAACTTAAGTACATGTACTTAGAAAATAGAAGTAATACACTAATACTGTAATACAGTATTGAGTATTAATACTATAATATAGTCTATATATTACATTGGGCCATAGAGGGGAGATGAGTGAAGATAAATTGAACTCAAAAATAGCAAGATTGTAGAGTATTAAGTCTCAATAATTTTATGTTTTAGTTCATTTCAATAGAGTATAATAGTTTTTAAATATTGGTAATTCTGTTAAAGTGTTGTTTCTTTTACATAAAAAGTAGCAGCTTAAAATATGGTTTAGAGGGGCCTTTCACATATTATGTAACATTTGGTGTTGAAGTAGGGGGGGGGAGTCTAATAAATATAAATAATATCACATGTCATGATAGTGATCTAATGAAAATAATAGACTCTTGACTTTTCTTCCAAATGTCGTGGAAAGGCAGACAGCATAACACAATAGCAGGATAGGTTGAAGTTCAATACACACTCCTTGACCCTTCCTATACTTGCAGATTTTAAAAGCACTTAATAAAGTTAATTAATGTTTTCTATATCAGTATATGTTATGTTTTATATTTTTTCACCAGAAAATAAAGCCTACACATGTAAAGTTAAAGTTTATTATTGGGAATAAATTCATATACATTGCACATTATGAAAACACATATTATCAAAATGAACAAAACATTAATGTAAAATATATTCTTGATTCTGTTAAAATGTTATAACACCTGGAAAAGAAAATAGGCTAAAAAGAAACATGTTTTTACTTTTTGAAAAATGAAATAATCTCCACATGCGATGGTTTAACAAGTAGATAAAATAATTTTTTTTTACCTAACCCAGATATTATGGAGGTCTAATAGTCTACAGCAGTGAATCAGTGGGTCATGAAAGAATTATTAATGGGTCGTGACTAATCAATCATGTATAGTGAGAACTCTATTACTCAATATGTAACATAAAGGGGGAAAATGTATATCTTTTAATAACACTTGTGGGATGGATGGCTGAGTGGTGTAGACTGGGTTCAATCCTCAGTGAGAACCAAGGGAATTTTTGCAGGTCCTGTGAAAATTGGTTAAAGTCTCACAAGTCAACCCAGCTTTAAGCGGGTACCTGACTTAAATTGGGGAAGTAAAGGTGAGTGGGCATTGTGCTAACCACACAATCCCTTTATATGCAGAGGTTACAGAAAAAAATAAATTCTACACTTCATCTTCCCCAATGGCCCTTTAGTTTTCCTTTACTGGAAACAAAAAAATTATTAAGCATAAAAGAACCTTTTGGTCTAGAACCTACTGATACTGACATCTTTTATTTTAAATATTGATTTTTTTTTTTTACTTATTAACCAAAAAAAAATGTGATTAAATAAGTTATTGAGTAATACTTTACTGTTTTTATTTGGCTCAGTTAGCCCTAAGGTTGCATCTATTCATTTCAGCAAAATACTTTCTTGTCACTTCACTTTTAAATTTTCAGCACTTATTTTATGACTGATATTATAAACCGTGATGTAGATAAATCAAAGTTAATATCCTTACACAGGTGAAGATGTAATAAATGATGTAATAAATTTATAACATTAATTTACACACACACACATTAAAGTCAGGTACCCATTTAAAGCTGGGTGGACTTGGGGACTTCACCAGGACCTGAAAAAATCCCAAGGTCTCACAGGTTTGAACCCAGGACTCTCCAGTCAACAGTCGAGCGCTCTGCACCGCACGACCACCCATTGGGGGAGTAAAGGTGCTGGGCACTGAGCTATGCTAACCACACAATCCCTTCATATTCTACACTTCATCTGCCCAGATGACCCGTTAGCTTTACACACACATTAAATATATAGATATATTTGTTTTTAGAAATTCTCATTTTTTCTTTAGCTGGAATCAAAATACAAAAACCCTTAGTATAACAGTTTAATTTATACTTGTGCCATAACAATAGGTAAAATACTCATTTTTTTTAAAGTAGGTGATGTTGAAAGGTTTATATTATGATGGAAGCTCAAAACCTTTTGGATATTGTTCTTGGGATTGAAGAAATTCCCATAGAAGGATCAATTACGAGTGACAAAATTTTTCAGGTAACTATTATATATATTTTTTGTTTTAGAAATAATTTTTTGATAAGTATGGGTAAATTTTTTTTATTCTGATCCTGCAAAACTCGTCTGTTTTTATTGTACAAATTGGAATAAATAGTATTTTTTCCAACACTAACATTCATTTTTTTCTAACTTCTAAGAGTTTAATTTTTTTTTTCATTTAAACAGTACACCAAAACAAATATTCCTGGTTCTGATGATATTAGAGAGAAATTTTCTGAACAATATGTGGGATGTTCTTGCACAGGAAACTGTAATTCAGATTCATGTTCATGTATACAATACTTTGGAAAAGCCTATAACACTGATGAGACAATATTACAAAGTATATTAAAGCAATCATCCCAGCCAGTTTTAGAATGTGGAAGTTTGTGTATGTGTAATTATCAACTTTGTAACAACAGAGTCGTACAAAGAGGGATTAAAAAGAAACTAAAAGTTTTTACGACAAAAAATAAAGGTTATGGATTACAATCATTGGAAAGTATCCTTCCTTTACACTTTGTATGTGAGTACGCAGGGGAAGTAATAAATGAAGAAGAAGCTAAGCATCGAATTTCTGAAACAGATAAATCAGGCAGAGACAATTATTTGATAGTGTTGAAAGAATTTTGGAAAGGAAATGAACTTCGGACATTTGTTGATCCATTAATTGTAGGGAACATTGGCAGATTTATCAACCATTCTTGTGATCCTAATCTGATTATGGTACCTGTTCGTATAAATCATTCTGTTCCAAGACTAGCTTTGTTTGCAAATCAAAATATTATTGCTGGAGAGGAGCTTACTTTTGATTATAGTGGAGGTTCTACGCTTTCTTTTTATTTACAATCTGGAAATACGTGCCCATCTTCTTTTAGTGACACAGAATGTTCTAATTCAAATGAAACTAATCATCCACAATTAGTCAATCATAAATTGTGTTACTGTGGTAGCATTTTGTGTAAAGGATTTATACCATATAACAGCTGTGTTGTATGAAGTATTACAATAGCATAGTTTCTAAATAATTTTGCATTTATTTTTTTTTTAACTTTCTGAAAATATTACAATTTTTTATTTTAAGCCTTATCCCTTTTTTAAGCAAAATAGTAGAAAAATATTTTTGGATATATTAATGGAAGTACTTTTAATGAGGTTTCCTTAGGTCATTGGCATAAGCTGATAAAAAAAAAATTACAAATAATTAACTTAAAAAATACATATTTTCATCTTAATAAATAAAATATTTGAAAAATGTGTTAAAAGTTTATTTGAAACATGATATAAAATTATAATTATTTAATTTATCTATATCTAAAATTCTGATTGATGAAAGACATGAATTAAAAGCTATTTACCAAATAAAACTACTAAATTATAAACAAAGTTAGTTAAACAATATTAAGCAATAAAAAATTGCAGTCTCAGCAATGTTTATTTAAAAATCGTCTGATTTTTTTAAGTGTGATATTCATTATTGTAATTTAAATGTGAGTGAGGACATGTAAAGATTCTTTAAATAATTCTATTAAAGCAAGTTACCCATGCAGACTTAAACAAAAACTTAATCTAAAACAAGTGTGTTGTTAAGCTCCAATTAATAAACAAACCCATTCAGCATGATTTAATCAACTGATTTAAATAACAAGCATACAAAAAAATTTTGGTGATAAAAAATTAGAAAACTATATTACACTAAACGCAATGTTATGCTAATATTCATGGCATTTTATATATATAAATATATATATATATACATGGATATATCTACATGTCTATAAATAAATAAAATTAAATAATCTATGTAAGATTCAATGTTTCATTCATTTTAATCCATTATAATCAAACAAATATATTGTCTAATGAAGAAGTATGTTTAGTCAATACCAAAATTGCAGTAAGTAAAAAGAAAAAGTACAAAAAACGTTAATAACAAAAATTAGAATTTTTGTAAACTTATGATACATAAGCTTTATCCTGAACCAAAAAATAAACATACTCAAAAAATATCAGTTATTTCACTCTTCTTTTTGTAAATAAACTGTTAATACATTACTGGCACATCGGAACCCCAAGTTTGCAGCAGAGCTGTCTGGTGTATTTTGACTTCGAGCTACACAGCGATATCGATAACAATATGACTGTTAAAAAATAAATAGGTTATAAAATTGACTTAATTTATTTGTAAAAAATATGAATAAGATTCTCTATCAGTTTAAAAATGATATATGTATTTCATGTTCCTGGAAATTAAATAAATACAAGTTAATCTACTAGTACTAGCACTAGTCACCTTATGGCACATGTATGATCCACCTTTCTTTACTTTATCTGTTCCAGTAGATGGACCTTTCTAAAAAAGAAATCATTTTTAGGTATAAAGCTTTTCATATTAATCAGATATAAAAACAGTTTAATTATGTACATATATTAGAAAATATATTAGACTTTCACTTTCTCATGAGGAAGATACCCAAGTAAAAGCCCACATGTTAAAATACTCTTTTCATGCCCAAATCATCATTAAAAAAATATAATGCAGAAACCTTAAAATGTTTAAATTTTTCAACCTGTAAATCTATGACACAATAAGGAGGTTTCAAAATTAGAATACTGCACATTTAAAATATATTTTATTTTGTGCCTAGCAGGCAAAACAAATTGTGCCACTGTAAACTACACAGAGACACACAAGCACAGCACCATCTGAGGGTTTTACACATATCCTTGTTTAAGGCTAATTCATTGTGCTGGCTACATCTAACATGACCTTCAATGACTGGCATGAGGATTAGTTGTTTTATTTCACCACCTGATCTATTTCATGTGTTACATCAAATAGAAACAATTTTCATTTCAATAGAAGAAAAGAGACTTCTGATCTCTGTTTGAAAAACAAAAATTACAAACAGGCTGTTTCTGCCCTAAACTCAGGGTCAAGGCGTGAGTGTTGCTGGTCATAACTCTTAGAGAAAAATGTATTGATGTTTTTATGCTACATACAAAGCACAAATGAACATATATTTATATATTTGTAAAAATTATTAGACTAACAACAAATACAGTATATATAGAGAGGAAAGTTATATATATTTAAACTTGTAGTCATTTTATTTTTGAATGATTATGCTAACTATATTCAATTAACACAGTACCATTATATAGCATTTTCTATAAATATGACATGACCGGCAACACGCACACGTCGCCCCTGTCTAAACTTATTAGGACTGGAACTCAAGGAATCCATTTTTACTGGATGGTTTACCAAGAAAAAAGCAGGTTCACTTAAATTAATCACCAAGGTGTGATATAAGCCACTGTTACTGATGATAAAGGCCATGAGAAAAAAAATTGTTCTTTTTTGTCTACTTGTTTACCAAGAAAAAATTAGTAATCACTAATTACTAATACAAAAAATGTGAGAGATTACTGTGATGTATAAATAATTTTTTTTTTATATGAAACACTTTCAGTCAAAATTCTTGTCTCTGTAAAAAGTGGAAAATTAAATTTTATAGAAACAGCACAACTCTATAGCTAGGGCTTGGATGGCAGTCTCAAGAGAGTGCCCAGAGTGTAAAGCAATGCCTAGTAACTTTGTAAGCTATTTTCTATTCGCCATATTAAACTCTTTTAAATATTTCAACAGAATACCAGTGTATTGAATTCAGGTTTTTATTCAATAATATTCAATAATAAAAAAAAGCTATTATACATTTTTAATTTAGTGCTATATTTCTTCATCAGAATCTATATCCTCAATTTTTAGTGGCTCATCATTTTTTATAAGTAAACCAAAAATCTTTCATTCGCACATTTACATTATCCAACAAAGAAGCCATTTTGAAAAGCAGCTTAAGAAATATAACTGTGGATAGGCCTAGTTGCAAGCTGCATCACAAAGAATCTGGTGAGCAGAAAAAGGACTGAGATGAAACAAAGTTTAATTTAAGTTCAAAATTTTTTCCTAAAAAGTGGTGCATTTAGTTGTTGTTTTTTTTTAATTATTTCTCAATCCCTTTCCTAATCTAAAGGACTCCTGAAAACCTGGTCTGGTTCAGACATGCTGGGGATGTTCTGATTCCTAAACATGTCTGTCTAGTGTGAGGTGTCCTTGATGGAATCTGTCCTGAGAAATTATTAAGCATCACAGAAATACTAGAATGATATTAGTTTTTTTTCTTCGGGGAAGAAAAGATAATCTGTTAAGATTTCAAATATTTCTTTATATGAATTTGTGATTATGAATATGATGTAGATTATGTTACCTAGACATTAAATCTATATAACATATTTAATGGAAAACATTTGATTTACACCAAACCCAACATTTTATTTCCATTATGGCATATAAACAATATAAACGATATGTTTTGGCGCAAAATGACAATCTGACTGGTTAGACGGAACATGGAGGTAAAAACTTAGGATCTGTTTCACTGATATGTTGAAGGGTAAACCACTATTATGTTACAGCGGGCTTACAGCCTTCTGTCACTATTTAAGATAATTTATGTGATTAATGGGGAGTGAACTTTTTTTTAACAAGGGATGACACTGAAAAATTTATGATTAACAGTTATAATTAACTCAGTATCAAAAGAATTATAAATCTCAAATCTGATTTTCATAAATAAAGGCAGTCAGACATCCCCAGTGGTTATCTGTTTGCAATATATTATGGTAGAGAAACAATCTGGAACATGAGCATCTTGTTGGCTCCTGAAGTGGTTACAGATTTGTTTAGTATAGCACAAGCAAGTATGACAAAATATAAATCTTTGGGGCCTGAAAATCATCTTCAAACTAACCCATGAGAGGCTGGTAAATAAAATGCAAGTGCCTAGTTGGCAAAGTGAATTGTTGGATTAGTCTCAGAGATTGTTTACTCTTACAAAGGACTACAAGTCACAAAAGACAATATTTCACTAACCTACAACATGCAGAGTTTAATGACCAAGGTCATTAGGTAGTTGGAATGGTAAATAAACAAAATAACACGTTGAGATAATATAGACCAAGACGAAGATGTTCATTGTGAAACTAAAAGGTGGTCATTGATTATGTTTTTCAATATGGTTGACTTGGATTCAATGGCAGCAAGAGTGGTACCACAGTATTCAAAACTAAATATTCAACCCTCACTGACTCATGGAGACAGAAGACTCAACTCAAAGAGTGAAAGAACAATTGATGTCTCTCCTACTTCAGTCAAAAAGCTTATAAGATGCATATTAATGTGAAACATACAAAAAATAAATCAAATTTTAATGCAACAAATGTAATGAACATATTATAAAAGAAAATTGTTCTTTCATATCAAACTGCACATGCTGAAATGCAAAGCCCGGTGTTTTTACGTGTATATTACTATTATTACATTTAACTATTCTGCTTTGTAATGTGTTTGTCAGGTTGAATACATTTGAATATTTTTTATATCACAATGCTTTCAGATTATTTATGCATTGTTAAAAGTTTCAGTCCTATTTTATTGATGACACAAAACAGCTTTTAATCAACAAAGAAATATTTAAAAGTTAGTTTGGTAGCAGTTTTTTAAATTTAAAAAAAAAAGAAGAAAATAATTTTATGTCACTGATGGTTTCAAAAATGGTAAAAACATTCAAAAGGAGATATCAACATTAATAGGTAGTAAGAAAGGGCTTTAGACAACCAAGAATATCTTCAGCAATAAATGTCACCAAAAAGTTTTGTTTTGTTTTTTTTCAGAAAAGAAAAATAAGTTTATCTCTCGACTATTGTAAGGTTACCATAATTGGAATTGTGTGAAATAGCCAACTTAATGTATATACATTTTAAGGATTGACAAAAGTTTCTCACTATCTTATGTAACTCTTTTCACACTCTTGTAAATATGTTCATCAATTTTAAAACTACAAATTTTGTAAGATAAAAATAGACAATTATTTTCAGATCCCATCATACAGTAAACATCATACTATGTGATACTTCCATATTTGGGTGTGTACTAGACACTTACTGGATTTGTTTTCTCCTCTGGGGTATGTTTGACCTCCCACCAGTCTTGTGTCCACTCCCACACATTACCTATAATATTCTTTAAACCAAATTTGTTTTGTGCTGGAAATGCTGTGACCTGAAATATAAAATTAACATGCATTCACTGTTAGCTGTTAAAAAAACACAAACAAAAGCAACATTAAAAACTAAACTAAATAAAGTAAAGTTCCCATCCAATCGAGGCAGATGAAGTGTAGAATTCACCTCTTTCTATAACCTCGGCATATGAAGGGATTGTGTGGTTAGCACAACGCCCAGCCGCCTTTACTTCCCCAACTTAAGTCAGGTACCCATTTAAGGCTGGGTGGACTTGTGGGACGACTTTGAAACAAATTTCACCAGGAAAAATTCCAATGGTTCTCATGAGGATTGAACCCAGGACTCTCAGGTCGACAGCTGAGTATCTACACCACTCTGCCATCCATCCCACAAACTAAATATAGCTTACACTAAATTTAAATTAATATGACTGAGAATAACTTAATAATGAAAAAACAGCTTTCAATCTACAATGTCCAATCACACTCTATTTATAAATAATTGCACATGAAGAGTAGGGCTGCTGATTAATCACCAAGTGATTAATGAGTTTTAAAAAATTGTGCCGTTAAAAATTTTAATGCAATGCCTAAATATGTTCAATGAACTCAAATGGTTTTATTTTTTTTTAAAAACATTTTTTAAAATCAGTAAATAACAGAATTTGCAGGTTGCGGTTCAGCAGCAATGAGGTTTATTGTAAGTCTTTTGTTAGAATATATATGAATCGGAAAAGTTTGGTTACTTTCGAGAAGTTTAGAAACAGCTGGAATCTATAGTGAAAGATAAGGATTAAATTTAGATCGATCACCACTAATAAGAACAACCACAAAAAATTATAGTTATTTCGTTGCTTCCTTTTGTGACCCTGAAAATACATTTAGTAAATAAGTATGGAATCCCATTAGCCCAAAGTTTTATTTATAAAAACCATCAACTTGAACACAGAAAAATTATTAAATAAATTTTAGTACCAACTAAACCAGTAGTTGAAAGTATTATAAAAGGGCAGCATAATGATGCAGAAAAAAAAGAAACCACTACAATGGAGGCATCTTACGCCAGACTAGCCCTACCACTTCTTGTCTTCGGCTATTATGGCTTCAAGTTCCTATGTCCTTGATGGCCATCAAGAAAGATAATGTTTCTGTAGCCATGGCATAATAAGGGGTTATGTGACTACTACAATGCCTTAATGCTTCATATATTTACATATATTTAAGCAATAATTATTTTAAGACATACTAGTCTAGCCACAGAAGTGGGTTAGGTTAGTCTGGCTTAAATTGCCTCATTTATGATAAATATAAAAGTAACATTTGCTTTAATAATTTTTAAATATCTCAAAATTTAATAATATCAAACACAACTTTGCTAGAAGTACAATTATCTTCAAATAATTATTTTTCTAAATTTTATCATAGTCAAACAATATTTTTACCCTATACTACAACTGAAGGTTTGATTTTTTCGCTTGATTAATTTTGTAATTAGTAGATTCAAATAATTTTTTTTATATGTATATATTATTTTGATAATGAAATAACATTTTACGTTGAAAATAAGCATCGTCTTTGTCTTGGATGGAAATTATCAAATGCAAAAAAGCAAAAATAAACAATATGAATAAGGCAAGCTAACTTAAAAGTTAAAAATTATAAGAAATATTAAAGCTAATTACAGGACAGCTTCCAACAAAGCCATCATCTCCAGAGTTAATGTTTGGAAAATTTCCTTGCCATATGTTCATCCAGTGTTCTCCCTTGGGATTTAGATTATTTCCCCAAGGAAATAATCTGAATATAAAAAAAAGACTACAACAGTTATTTCTATTACAAAAATAAAGATACTTTAAAGCTGTTAGAAAAAGTTATTTTTTTTTTTTTTATGGTATTCAATACCTTTTACATTTGGAAGCGTTTTGAGCCATACCATCTTATTTTCTGGTAAAGTGTTTTAATTGTCCTGCTATCTCACTATTATGACATGGTAAATGAAAGGCTGAAAAATAATTTTTCAGAGGGCTATGGTATAATGTCATAGGATGGAGAGGTTTAAAAGGACATTAATGCAATAACTGCAATACTCATGTTAGGTCATGGTGTGGGTTAGAACAGTATGGCTTAAAAAACCTCACAATATAAAACACAATATAATATTTTCTTGTAATTCAATGAAGCACAATTTAAAGACCATTCTGTAACTATTTCTAGAAAAATGTAAAAAATGAATCATCCGTTCACATATGTGTACTGATTATTTCGTCAAGTGCTACAATGGATATGGTGTGTGTTTGTGCGTGGAAGAAATGTGTTGAAAAGGAATGATAGTGATAAGGGTATGAAGGTATGTAGTTTAAAAAACAGTAATTTTTGGATACACTGTATACAAGATTTTCAGTGACATAAAAAAAAATATTTTATTTGTAAAGAAAATTACTATAAATGCAATTAGGAAAATATGTATTTATGTAAAAGTTAATAATATGGCTCTTAAAATATTTATTAGAAGCTAAGTAAATTAAATGAAAATTTCAGTGCTTGTTTTACAAGTTCGAAAGCTTAGTAGATGGATTCAGAAATGAAAAAAAAATATATTTACACCACTTTTGAACTTTTGTTAAATTTTATTCATTTCTGCATCAGTTTATTGCATTTTCATCACAATAGAATGTTCTAATTTTGAAGAAACATGCCTAGGCCCGAGGACCTCCACCCACTAATTTTTAAGCTGTTTGCAACACCTTTCAGGCCAGCGAGCAACACAAACTATACTATATAGTAACAACTGATGTCTGAAAAAAATTACTATAAAATACATTTAGATAAAATACTTTTACCCATAAAAATCATAATCCCCTGTAGGAAATATGAAAATGTTAATGAAACAACTGAAATTTTTACAAAAAAGTAGTGTATATAATTTTTATTTAGAACTTTTATAACAGTTATAAAGATAAAATTCTAATGCTAATTATAAATTTAATTTTTTATTAAGTTGACAGATTTAATTATTTAAAATAAATGTTGTGAAGATTATTGAAAATACAAAATACTTATACACTGTAGTAGCAAGTGAGAAGTTATATAATTGGAAACTCTGAAGAAATGTTTAAAATTTAACCAATATGAATTATAACAAAGGCACTAATGTAGAAAAAGAAGTTTAAAACTTCATGTACTAGTACTAACAAAACTGGGTTAAAGCATGCTAAACTCAAAACAATTAAATATGGTACTTTAGATGATACAACCTATCTGACTTTCCTCCTTTACATGCATATTCAAACTCAGCTTCAGTTGGCAGCCTTTTACCAGCCCATTTACAGTAAGCCAAAGCATCATTCCAAGAAACATGAGAGACAGGGTGGTCCATTCTATAAGAAATACAAATAATTCTACCCATTAAGCTCATACATTTTTATTTAATATAAAAGAAAAAATGATAAAGGGCTATTAATTTTACCTATAGGTTATATTAGAATCAGGACCTTCTGGATGTTGCCAATTAGCACCTTCAACAGGGAGCCACCAGGGAGCAGCTGCAACCTAAGCACACACAAAAATTTGAATTTTAAAGCTTTCTTCAACCCATTTATTCTGCTAAGCAAACAATAAAGAATTAATTTTTTTCCATTCATTCTGGTGACAGATAGACAAATATTAGTTTATTTCTGCTCTTAGCAAAGGTACACAGGAAGAAAGAAGATACATTTATTGGTCAGCGAGAGTTAACATGTGAATTAAATGGTCAGTGGAAATAAAGTCATGAATTCGCTGGTCCCCTGTAATGAAACTATGAATTTAGTGGTCAGCGGGAATAAGGTCAAGAGGTCAGAAAGGTTGCAGACCGCTTGTTTAATGTATTAAAAAAATTGAATCCTGGAAATTCCAAAAAAAAAATTTTTGTAACACAAATTCCAATACCATCATCACAAAAAAAAGAAACATTAAAAAAAATCATTTTATATCACTTACTCTGTTCATTTTTTCACCTTATGCAAAGCTCCGAAGTACTACAAACGTCAGAATTTTACATTTTAAATTTATTTTACATAACAAGCTATTCTCTTATTAATTAATTTATCCCTAAAAAGAATCTTTGCACAACTCCATAAAACTTACACTATCTTAAAATATCTGTAAATTTATTTATACATGTATTATTACACACTAAATATATAAACACCTTTCAGGAAATAGATTTCTCAACTTACAGCATTAACACTTCAAACTTTTGGTTACACAAAAAAAAAATCTTTTTTATTCTTGTTGTTACTTTTAACCTTTAAGGGCCATCAGGCCAGATGAAACGTAGAATTCATCTCTTTCTGTAGCCATAGTTTATTAAGGGATTGTATGGCTATCTCAATGTCCAGCCACCTTTACTTCCCCAACTAAGATCACCCTTTAAAGTTTGGTTGGCTTGGAAGACTTTCACCAGGATCTGGAATAATTCCCTTGGTGTCACAGAGTATCGATCCTGGGACTTAATTTTTTTTTACAAATGCTATGACTTTACTTTATTCAAATCCTTGTTTTTTTTTTGTTTTTCATAAAATTACAGAATTTTTTTTTCTTTTATTTGTAATGAACTATTCTAAAAAGTGAAGAGAGCTTACCATTTGAGTGATTTTTTGTTTAGTTTCCTCACTGATATACAATTCCATGACAAAAGAGTTACCAAACTTTTCAGCCTGAAATATACATTTATAAATAGAAGTAATAAACTATAAAGAGAATTTTTATAGTATTATAATAAGTTTTAAAGAAAAAAAGAATATGGCAAGAAATATTGTTTTAGTTCGATAACTAAAAGCTAAGTTAAGTCCCGATGTGTCCCAATTAAGCGGAATTGACTGTATATATAAACCACCTAGTTCTCCAAAAGCAAATTCATTATTCAGCTGGCAACATCCCTATTAAAATAGGATTTTACCCACCAGGCTTTATCACTTAAGCAATGTAGGAGAAATTAGAAAATTATAGAACTGTGAAAGATCAGGAGCTGACTTTAAGATAGTAGCTGAAAATTATTATATAATTAATTTCTGCTATTCTTTCTTTTATTCCTTTTTCTTTCTTTACAGGTGGGTTGCAAAAACTGAAAAAGGTTTCATACTGATAGCAAATCACAAAAAATATGAGAACCTCTGGCTTTTTATATTACATTTTTAACAACTGTGTTATGTATAAAGGGGAGGGGGGGGGGAGTCAGGCTGGGTGGTGAAATTTGACAAAATGTGATAACAGGGGAGAAATAATCCATCGAAAAGTGTTACATAATAAGTGGACATCACCATAGAATATATATGGCACTTTGCAGCCCGTAGCGTGAAAATTCTACAGCAGGGGCCAGGCAGGGAGGGGGGCCAGGAAATAAATTTACTAAGTAGCAGGCCCGTAGCCAGGTCAAAGTCAGCAGGGGGAACCAATACCCAGCAAGGCGGACACCTTTACTTTTTCTTAATTTTTTCCTCTTTTCTTCTTTTTTAAGCGAGGGGGCACTCCACACCTAGCGGAGGGGGGGCACGGCCCCCCCCAGTGCCCCCCCTTGGCTACGGGGCTGCTAAGTAGAGAAAACAAGCAGAGGGGGGCCAGACAAAATAAATTCAAGTGCAATAACTAATCCTGTTGTGTAACTATCATTAGTAATAGTGACTAGACTTAGTTACACCATTAATAAGATCTAAGATGAGTAATAGTAATAGAAAAAAAATTAAAATATAGGCTACACTTTGGCGACCGCCTATGCCATATTTTTTACTTATATTTAAAAGAATAAATAAAATTAATATGTAATTACTTCTGTGATATATTTTTGATCTTCTACAAATCTTCCAAATTCTGCATTGCTAACTTCATATTTATCAAAATAAAATGCATCCAATGTCACTTGTCTGGCTGGCATTTCTCCATCAGCAATAAAAACTGGTTCATTAGTTCCCATCGTAAATGTGCCCCCTGGAATGTAAAGCATCTGGTTTGTTCTAGGAATTTTAACATTTCCTAAATTTAGTTTACCCTCCTTAATCATATTTGTGTCATCGTTAACATTGTTATTGTTTGGTTGCATATTCGTGTCGACGTCGGCATCTTGATTATGAATTACATGTAAATTCTCTCTGTTCATCTTACATCCACAGTCAGGTTGTATATTGTTATCGCACAAATCAGCAGAGCAATAAATGAAAAAGTGTATTTCAACAATAAAAAATATTGATATAATACAAAAAGTAACCATTTTATGAAGCCAATTTGTGTAGTAAAAGGAAGAAATTCGAGTTTTGTTTATCTATTTGTTAAAAGGGATGCTACTCTAGTTTTTTTATCTTAAAAAGAATCTATGATGGTGTTATGGGCCAGGAGTTTTAGCAACCTACCCAGAATAAATTCTTTACAAAGGTTTAAATGCAGAATCTGACATATATATATATATATATATATATATATATATATATGAAGATTAACTGGTATGAATGACACCCAATGAAACTCATTGGAATTTTTTCTACAGCATTGCAAAAATTGCACGAATTACACGTGATTTTCCACTATTCACGGTTCTGTAAGTGTCAATAACCTTGGTAAATCTGAAGTAGGCCTAATCCACGTCAAACTGTCAGCAAACGTACTTCAGATTATGTTATATAAGTATTTAAAATGAAAGGTCAAATAAAGTGTAACCAATATGACTTTATTCCAGTGGCGCAACCAGGAGTGGGGCAGGGGGCGGGGCTAGAGCGCCCCCCCCTCCCCGGCAAAATCATCAAATACATAATTTAAGTTATGTTGGACTATCAAACTGTCTTTTTCAACATGTGAGCCCCCCCCCCACCCCAGTATATTTTGCTGGTTGCGCCACTGCCTGCTTCCATTAGTAGACCTACGTTTTAACCGTATTGACGAAGCATTAGCTTCATAAAAGTAATACATACATTTTTACGTTTGTTGCATTATATAAAAACTACTTCATAAAACAAACCATAAATAAATAAATAATACAACACTCTGAACTGATGTGAGTAGCAGCCCCGTAGCGTGAAAATTCTACAGCAGGGGCCAGGCATTCTACAGCAGGGGCCAGGCATAAGCAGGGGGGCGGGTAATACATTTTAATAAGTAGAGCAAATAAACAGAGGGGGGCCAGACAAAATGCAGGGGGGGGGGGCCGGTGAGTAGTATGGCTTTCAGACTCCGGGTGGGGCAGGCTGGTGAAACTGGCAGTTGCTTTCACCCCGTGCCATAATCACAGTGTTCACATGCTGGTATACACCTCTTCCTCAAATGCCCAAGGTATGAAGAATTCCAAGCATTCATCATCAATTATTTCTTCATCTTTTACATCCAGCATCTCATTATCATGTAACTCATCATCGTCAATCATTTCCACAACATTGACCAGCTCCTTGGCATTCAAACATGACTCTCCATTACAATTTTTGAAGGCTGTTATGCATGACACACCATACTCAAAGCAGCGACACAAACGTGTCCCACATTGTTTCCTGGATCCGGAAGTACATTTGCAACAAACCACCTTCAGAACATCTGGTGGAGCCACAGCTAAGTCAGTGGCAATATGGATGTACTTTTCCTCATGAAGCTTAACAACATCAAGATATGTTCCACCTTCCAGCCACTGAACAGCACGGAGTAAGTAACCGCCGTCTGCAACATGAATCGAACTGCTTGGTTTCAATGATGGTTCTACACCCTTGCAGATTTCTTTACCGAGCTGTGATTTATCAACTTTCCGCATGTAGTTATCTTTGAACAGAGAAGTAGGGAGTGTTGACAGCACATAGCTGAAATATTTCTCCATATCAGGTGATTTTTGCATTATGACCAGAAGCCTATTAAATAGAACTGTGGGATCAACACCTGTCAAAGCTTTCTTGGAAGTTGATGAAGAAGCATTGTTTACTTGTGCTAATTTGAGATTTGCTGCAATACCTGATGGTATGCTGTGGAGTCTTTTGTCAGAAGTATCAAATTGATTATGTGACTTCAAGAATTCGAGAACTTTTGTGAGATCGTCATTATCTCTATTGATCCTGGTTCAGTCACTCCTCTTCCATGAGTTATTCCTCCCTTACCTTTAATGGCCCGCATCATTGCCTGCTCTATGGTAAGGTCAACTAACAGTCCGGCCCACTGTTTACTACTACGCCGTGCAACATGTGATCCTGACATGAGCTGCTTGTGTAGATCTGGATGTGAGTTAGGTAAGCCCATCATCATCTCCAGGTAGAGACGAGCACACTTGACATAATTGTTGTGACCAGATGCTGCGAAGAGATTCACCATTCTCCTGATACTGACAAGATGTAGCTGATAGCTGCCCATTCGTTCTGCCCGCAGCAGAAGCTTTAATGTGGCAATCTAATACTCATACAGAAGCCAAAGGTTTTTACTATATAAGCTATAGTAATAGTTATGTCATTTTCAAGGCCCCATTCTACACCTTTTACGTAGCTATACGAGATAAAGGGCCCTAGGGGCCCCAAGAGTAGCTATCTCCCTAACATAAATTTGGTTTAAATAATTTTGGTAATGTCTTTTAAGTGCTAGGCTTCAGTGTTTTTGAAGTTACCGTCTTATCTTTCGGTATTTTTTAATAATCTTGTAGTTGGCAGCTGCCTTTTTTTGTTAACATGGCTGACAGTATTTTATATAGAATATAGAGGACCTTTTTTTTACAAATTTATTTAATGCATTTAAACACAATGTAGGTATTCAAAACAAGGGTGTCATTAGTCCTCGTTTTGTTAACTAACTAGTTATTAGCAAATAATTTCACAAAACGCTTGTACGACATTAATTCTATTCTAGGTACGTAATGTAATATTTATTCAACTCCTGGTCTATTGGGGCACACAATGAAACATAATGTACCACAATGAAACAGAATGTACCACAATGTATCAGAATGTCCCACAATGTCTCACAATGCATCACAACGTACCACATAATCCACAATGTACTACAATGTAACACAATATCCCCACGATTTCAACAATGTTTCACAATGTACATAAATATTGATATGGTGCAATGCGAATTTAAGACATACATAGCTGGTTTACGTGAATCGCCCAATGGCAGGCTCATGTATGATTCTTGTCGTAAAACAGATTTTATTGGCTTTTTAAATATGCATCCAGGCCCACCGACAGAAATCTCGGGCCCCTGGGCAGGGCTGCCACGCCCCCACATCGTGCTGATAATAATATTTTCAAAAGTTGATTGGCCAGCTCTGTCTGGGCCCCTAAAACTCGCCGGGCCCCTGGGCATTTCCCCCCATGCCCCTCTCTCATCGGGTCTTTGTGTATCGATAGTTTGTTGCTATCGTTTGGTTTACTGATTGCTTCGAAACGCTTCGAAAGGCAATATTGACAGGATTGTTTTTAGTCTAGTTTACGCTGCTTAGTGCTAGCCATTTTTCATTGTTTGATCAAATGCTTTGCAATAAACATCAAAGTATAAATTCAAAATATTATATATTATGTAAAATACAATTTTTACCCTGGCTTAATTTCGATATAGCGTATAATATAAGCTTTATAGGCCTCTATCAGCTGATCGTATAAATAGCTTTACATAGACTTCAGCGCTTTGTAATTGACACATTAGAATAACTAGTCCACTAGAAATTAACTAGGGCCTTAGCAGACTTTAGAAAAAAAGTGATGACAAAATACAAAGCTCATTGGAGTCGATTCTAGAATGAGAAAACTGGTATCGTAATGAAAGCTGGTGGAATGTTTTGAGTCGAACATGGCGGCGATAGGCTACGCCCACTGGATTCAGCCGCTTGGTACCATCTGATAGCAGACACCGTCTCCATGTATTCAACCTCCTTGATTCAGATGCTGATCGATAGAGAAAATTTAAAAAGCTTCTTCTTCTTTTTCTCCTGAATTCTCCAACGCCGATTCTTGATTCAAATCATAACCGTTCTCTGCCAAAATATTTGCTTGAATCCACTCGACTGTTTCAAAACCAATGATTTCCTCCGTTACTGTTAGCACTTCATTCTGTTTCTTTTGAATGACTTTCTTAATTTTTGGGATTTTTACTTTTTTTCCTTTCCATGAGTTTTCTTGTGATTGTTGAGCAATGTTAATGATGCAAAGTAAAGATAGCATTTTTTACAGACTCTAGAATCCAACATTTCTTTGACACTCGGACAGAATTGATCATAAGGAATTCCTTTTTGTTTTAAATGTAAAGACTGGAACAATGTTGAGAATTTATGGCCGATTGCAGTGGATGAATTTGTATTCATAAGCGGATTGTATGATAGTACCATAGGAGGAGGCAAAAACCGGCCATCAAAAATTTTCAAATATTGACCTCTTGGTTCTGTGCAGCAAGTGATGTTGAAGCATTTTGAAATTTGAAGCATGTATTAACTTGATCTGACATGATTATTTATCCAATTTTGATCTTTCTTGATAACACTGTCCAATTCAATCTCTGAGTCACATTCGTCAACGAACTCAGCAACTGTCTCGAAGCCATCAATGACTACATTTGAGAAGACTTCTGCCAACGTTTCTCCAGCATATTTAAATATCAAATAATGAACTTTTAGCGTATTAAAAACAGTTTTTGAGTCAAACCTAGTCAAAAAAGCAATAACTATCAAAATTTTTAAGATACAAAATTTTCATAACGGTCAATTTTCAAAATTTCAAGTTGAGAAGAATTGTAATTTTGGCAGAAAATTCAATCAAATTTTGGATTCCCTCATAGATAATTATTATTTTTTTGTGATGTCACAATTTCACAGACCCCCCCCCCTTCCCTGTCACAAAATGTCACAAAATCCTATACCCCCCTTCCCCTTAAGCGTTACGTCATTTGCGAACGAGCCCTAATGTTCCCTCTAATTTTATGAAGACTATGGGCGGCAAAAGATACAAGCTTTTAGCGCAACTTTGTGAGGGAATTAAAGTGTGTGCTACATTGCGGTATACAGGCCTGCTAAGCAAAACAATTGTGCGCCCTGTTGTAAAGTTTATGCGCGCAGGTTGCGCGAAACTTTAACTGATCCTGGAAAAATCAAAATTATAATGATCGAAAAAGTATGTATAAATTATTGCAATTTTGTTTCTCTATAATTGCAATTCTATTTCTCTATATGTTACAAAATCGAGAGTTTGTTAGTCTGCACTGGAAAGAGGAGGATCTATTTTTAAAAATTAAAAACGATTTTTTTTCTTTGTCTTTTATTGTAATTTTTCTTTGCTGTTTGGTCGCTCAAATATCCCAGTTGCCACAATGAGTCGCGAAATGTACATTAAGTTTGAGAAACAAGAGTCTAAGCAACAGTTTTTATCAAGATTTGTCGAAATTTTCAAAACCAAAATTAAAATAATATCTCAAGACTAACATATTTTTGTAACTCTCCTGAAAGCGTGGTCGTCCTTTCTATAGAATCACGACTCTGCGCCATTTACAGCCCCGTAGCGTGAAAACTCTACAGCAGGGGGCAGGCATTCTACAGCAGGGGGAAGGCATTCTACAGCAGGGGGCAGGCATTCTACAGCAGGGGGCATACATTCTACAGCAGGGGCCAGGCAATAGCAGGGGGGGCAGGAAATAAATTTACTAAGTAGAGCAAACAAGTAGAGGGGGGCCAGACAATATATATATATATATATATATATATATATATATATATATATATGTATATATATATATATATATATATATATATATGGTTATAAAGTTTGTTACCAGAGAGAAAGAAGAGTTAAACATGTTAGCATAGCGTGTTCGTTACCTTAAAGACGTAGAATGTTGGACTCGCATTTAATTTTTTCACATGGATTCAGAGCCGTCCCCAGGCGATTTAGCGCCCTAGGCAGTCATCTATTAGGACGCCCGCCCTCCTGCATGAACAGTAAAGAGTGAGAAATTGGAAACCAGTGCAGACACCGAGAGCCATATGATTTAGGTGCATGTGTAGCCTAGTAAAAATGAGTCCAACTCCAAGTTCTTTGTCACTTTGTGTGTTCTTTAGTTTATATTTTATAATTTAACTCGTTTTGCTTTTGTTTCTGCAAATTCTTGAACAACTAATTCCAGGTCAATGTCTGCAGCAATTTCTTTTTCAATCGACAAAATTGAAAGACTAACCAAACGATTCTGAGTCATCGTCGTTCTCAGATAATTTTTTATGATTTTAAGTTTTGAAAAACTGCGTTCTCCTGATGCAACCGTTACTGGAAATGTCAGCAAAATTCTCAATGCAACAGTCAAATTTGAAAAAATTTCACATAATTCAGTTTTGCAGACATATTGCAGGAGATGATATGGAGTAGTTATTCCTTCTCCTTCCGTCCGATGGGAAATACAGATAAGTTCATCACAGAGTTGTATAGCATCGATATCTTTGCAATTGCCATGTGTTATTACTCTCTCTAAATTTTGGCATTTTTTCAGTAAATTCTTTTGCAATCCTTTGAAAGACTACAGAAATCCAAAATTAGAATTGTGATCAACCAGCTGATGAAACCGTCCTGCAACAGACTGTATAGCTGTATCCAAAAACCTCAAAGAAAAACTTGATTTTGAAATTTTCCTGTCGATTTATCACAGGTTCATCTGGTGATTCATAATTAAACAAACGCTTCTGTTTCCGAAATCTTATTTCCTTGGTTGCTGGGAAAGTTGTGTTATCCAAATCAATTTCTTTTGCTAATTCTTTAGCATCAGTAATGGCTTCCAAAAAATCTTCACCAGAATGCCATCTACGTAAAAATTCTTAGTTTTCTTGAGTTGCTTGACTGCCTCTGATAAGTCAAGTGCTGCACCTTGTAGCATTTTGTTAGTGACATTGACTTCATAAAGTGCTTTGTACCATATTACAACACCAACGAGAAATTTGAAATCCGATTTTTTCCCAGCAATCGCTTGAGCATCTGCTCGGGTTTTGGTTCCAGAAACGCCTTCCGAATTTTCGTCCTCTGACAGTGAAACTAATGCATCGTAAACTGGACCAAGTTCATACCGCAAAACACGCAAAGCAGCAACTCTGGTTTCCCATCTGGTTTCACTTAGTGGTTTTAAAGTGAGTGAGGGCAATTGTTTCGAAAGAACATTCCACCTGTGAGTGGATCCAGCGAAAAATACATACACGTGTACACTTTGAACAATTCCAAAAAAAGTTTACTGCTTCAATGCAGCATTTGGCAGCATCGTTAACAACTAAATTTAAAGTGTGTGCATTGCATGGAACGAAGAATGCGCGAGGATTAATATCAAGTTTTTACGCTGAACGCCACTCATGTTTGCGCCATAATCATATCCATAACCTCTTATATTTGTAAGAAGCAAACCATGTTTTTAAAGTTTCGTGCTCAAGATCTCAGCCATACCTGCAACAGTTGTGTTTTGTAACGGAATAAATTCTATGAAATGTTCGCGCACATCTACTCTTCCTTGCTGATTTTCATCTTTCTCTAACGTTGTGACAAATCGGATGACCAGCGTCATCTGCTCAACATGGCCTGCATCTGGGGTACCATCCAGTATTATTGAGAAATATTTTGCTTTTTTTAGCATCAGCAACTATAATGTTTTGAAGATGAATTCCTAGTAAATTGATAAGTTCGTTTTGGATATTTTTGCCCAGGTAGATATTAGGTAGCCTAGAGAAATATTTCTAATAAAGTAAGTAAACAATGACGTTATTCCTTGGTTATTGAAGTTTGCACGGTAAGATTTAACCATTTCGGTTCTACGGCGGTTTAAATAAGGTTATAAGTGTACACAGGCATAGCCTAATGATAAATTGTATTTTTTTTTTATTTTTGATAGTTTTTTTTTCTAAATGTTGGCGCCCCTAGCAATTTGGCGCCCTAGGCAGCTGCCTATGTCGCCTATGCCCAGAGCCGGCTCTGCATGGATTTATTAGTTTAGTTGTTGTTTAGATGTACAGTGGATTTGTAGTAAATACATAGAATTTGTTTTATTATTGAACACACGTGTCTTGTGTGACCTTCTATAAGATGTAATACAATATTATATATCTTCATCCACCACAAAGAGAAAACAAGCAATTAAGCCTGTTCCATTCTGGACACAGGACGTGTTAGCGCATTTTCGTGTTATGTATCAGTATGTTTGTTAGCTTTCAGTAAATATTTGTAAATTTTGGAAATGTTTATAAATTCAATTGTGTAATGCATATATCTGTAAAAAAAATTATAAAGACGTTTCTTTATATTTGAAAAAAAAATTATTGTCTCTTAAATCAAGTGGTTTGTGGTTACTGAAATAGGACTCATAATTGAAAACATTCGAAATTATAGTCATTTAATCGTCCGAAAACTCCGTCAATTGTTGCATAGCTCTGATACTTTCAATTAAACTCAGAACACAAGCTTACTATTTCATTTAATGAGTTTCTTAATAAATCTTGGTGAAACTACGTGCTGCAGTATTTCGCACCAAATGAATGGGTTATTGAACGTACAAGGTGTATATATAATATATAAGCCCCTTAAGAGCCCTGAAGCCCGGGCCTCAGAGGTCCTGTCGCGAAATGAACTTTTGATGTACACATGGCAGGCCAATACCTACAAAATGATATATACATCATGGGTCTAGGACTTATAGTTGCTGAGATATAGGCGCTTCTTTTTAATATAGCTTATATAGTAAAAAAAACGGTACTAAGCCCCTTTTACGGCCCTGAGAGGTCAGATTGCGAAATGGAAAAAAGTCATTTCTTGGCAGGCCAAGACCTACAAAATGATATATACATCATGGGTCTAGGACTTATGGTTGTTGAGGTCTAGGGTGATGACAGACAGACAAAACGGGGACAATAGAGCATTTTTTTCGAAAATGCTCTAAAAAGCTTTAGAACATTTTTCTAAGATATGCGCGTGCACACAAAATACAACAGAGAGCACAAGTATAAAGATTTCTTAACAAGGTACCAGTGTTCTAGTTAGCGGTGCGCACGTGTGCGTGAACAACAGAGTGCAGAATAGTTTCGCTTAGTGCCTTGTGTAGAACAATTTTAGAACCAGATATGGCTAAAACCTTCCAATTGACTCTTTTATATGGCCAGTAAGCAATCTAGTCTTAATTAAATATTTATCAGAGTTTTTGAGTTGTGAGCTCACATACATCACAGCAGAGCGCACAACTGTAAAGAAAGATAAACGCCGTCGCTATGAAATTTAGACGTGTTTCCCTATTTACGAAAGGTCGGTCTAATTAAATCCTTACGATGATGAGTTGCGATTTTAAAACAATTGTCTCTACCTTTTTTAATGTGACTTTACGTGATTTTGTAATTTTTTCTTGAATTATTTTGTTCGTATTCGTTACCTATGAAAATGTAGGCATTCAAGTAAAATTTGAAGCAGCCGAAATCCCGCGGCCCCGCCAGAGCACAAGAAACATCAACCAAGCTGGAGGAAAAAAAAACCCACCAGCCTGGCAACCCTAACGAACAGGGATGATTTATTGTATTAATTCTCTTGTGTTTATTTTTGTTACTGGGTCGGCTCTCAATGTGGTGTTAGTGTTACTACAGAGTTAGTGTGAGTTGACATAAGTCTTGCTCGGTTATTCCGATTGTTATGATATTATATGTATTATTTATTTTTAAGTCAAATTAAGAAGTTTAACATAATCACTAATCATAATGTGACTTGTAGTAAATAATGTAATATACCGAGACTGTTAGTGTTACTCTTACCCTACTAACTAGTACTAAGCTACTATTAAAAAGTATTTTTATTTTGTAAAATAAAACAAACATTATAAAATTAATAAAACAACCTAAAATAAAAGGGTAATCCCTTATTTTACCAATAGAAAGTATTTTGATAAATATTATTGATAATTTACCTCTATAAACATTCCGAAATCATAGTATTGATTGTTATTTATTAAAAGAATAAGAAAAAGATTTAAAAAATTGTGTTTAAATGCATTAAATAAATTTGTAAAAAGGTCCTCTATATTCTATATAAAATACAGTCAGCCATGTTAGAGATGACCTGCATTGTTTACTAAAAAAAGGCAGCTGCCAACTGCAAGATTATTAAAAAATACTGAAAGATAAGACGGTACCTTCAGAAAAACTAATGCCCAGCACTTAAAAAACATGACGAAAATTATTTAAACCACATTTAAGTTAGATGGATAGATACTCTTGGGTCCCCTAGGGCCCTTTATCTTGTATCGCTACGTTTAAGATGTAGGATAAGGCCCTGAAAATGACAAACTTATTAATATAGATTATATAGTAAAAAACGGTACCCTTAGAAACACTGTTGCCCAGCACTTAAAGGGCATGACACATATTATTTAAACAAAATTTATGTTAGATGGATAGATACTCGTGGGGCCCCTAGGTCCCTTAATCTTGTATCGCTACGTTTAAGGTGTAGAATGGGGCCCTGAAAATGACATACTTATTAATATAGCTTATATAGTAAAAAACGGTACCCTTAGAAACACTGTTGCCCAGCACTTAAAGGGCATGACAAATATTATTTAAAC
This sequence comes from Bulinus truncatus, assembly GCA_021962125.1. Lineage (NCBI taxonomy): Eukaryota > Metazoa > Mollusca > Gastropoda > Planorbidae > Bulinus > Bulinus truncatus. The sequence goes on from JAGDYQ010000011.1 coordinate 4,862,905, forward strand.
CAAATTTATGTTAGGGGGATAGATAATCTTGGGGCCCCTAGGGCCCTTAATCTTGTATCGCTACGTTTAAGGTGTAGAATGGGGCCCTTAAAATGACATACTTATTAATATAGCTTATATAGTAAAAAACGGTACCCTTAGAAACACTGATGCCCACCCCTCAGAGGCATGCCAAAAATTATTTAAACCAAATTTATGTTAGAAAGATAGATACTCTTGGGGCCCATAGGGCCCTTTATCTTGTATCGCTACGTTTAAGGTGTAGGATAAAGCCCTGAAAATGACATACTTATTAATATAGATTATATAGTAAAAAACGGTACCCTTAGAAACACTGTTGCCCAGCACTTAAAGGGCATGACACATATTATTTAAACAAAATTTATGTTAGATGGATAGATACTCTTGGGGCCCCTAGGGCACTTAATCTTGTATCGCTACGTTTAAGGTGTAGAATGGGCTCTGAATATGACATACTTATTAATATAGATTATATAGTAAAAAACGGTACCCTTAGAAACACTGTTGACCAGCACTTAAAGGGCATGACAAATATTATTTAAACCAAATTTATGTTAGGGGGATAGCTACTCTTGGGGCCCCTAGGGCCCTTAATCTTGTATCGCTACGTTTAAGGTGTAGAATGGGGCCCTGAAAATGACATACTTATTAATATAGATTATATAGTAAAAAACGGTACCCTTAGAAACACTGTTGCCCAGCACTTAAAGGGCATGACACATATTATTTAAACCAAATTTATGTTAGATGGATAGATACTCTTGGGGCCCCTAGGGCACTTAATCTTGTATCGCTACGTTTAAGGTGTAGAATGGGGTCCTGAAAATGACATACTTATTAATATAGCTTATATAGTAAAAAACGGTACCCTTAGAAACACTGATGCCCACCCCTCAGAGGCATGCCAAAAATTATTTAAACCAAATTTATGTTAGAAAGATAGATACTCTTGGGTTCCCTAGGGCCCTTTATCTTGTATCGCTACGTTTAAGGTGTAGGATAAGGCCCTGAAAATGACATACTTATTAATAAAGATTATATAGTAAAAAACGGTACCCTTAGAAACACTGTTGCCCAGCACTTAAAGGGCATGACACATATTATTTAAACCAAATTTATGTTAGATGGATAGATACTCCTGGGGCCCCTAGGGCACTTAATCTTGTATCGCTACGTTTAAGGTGTAGAATGGGGCTCTGAATATGACATACTTATTAATATAGCTTATATAGTAAAAAACGGTACCCTTAGAAACACTGTTGCCCAGCACTTAAAGGGCATGACACATATTATTTAAACAAAATTTATGTTAGATGGATAGATACTCCTGGGGCCCCTAGGGCACTTAATCTTGTATCGCTACGTTTAAGGTGTAGAATGGGGCTCTGAATATGACATACTTATTAATATAGCTTATATAGTAAAAAACGGTACCCTTAGAAACACTGTTGCCCAGCACTTAAAGGGCATGACAAATATTATTTAAACCAAATTTATGTTAGGGGGATAGCTACTCTTGGGGCCCCTAGGGCTCTTAATCTTGTATTGCTACGTTTAAGGTGTAGAATGGGGCCCTGAAAATGACATACTTATTAATATAGATTATATAGTAAAAAACGGTACCCTTAGAAACACTGTTGCCCAGCACTTAAAGGGCATGACACATATTATTTAAACCAAATTTATGTTAGATGGATAGATACTCTTGGGGCCCCTAGGGCACTTAATCTTGTATCGCTACGTTTAAGGTGTAGAATGGGGCCCTGAAAATGACATACTTATTAATATAGCTTATATAGTAAAAAACGGTTATAAAGTTACAAAAAGACTGTCAAACTGTCTTTTTTCAATATGTGAGCCCCCCCCCTCCAGCATATTTTGCTGGTTGCGCCACTGGGTACACGTACACAAAATTACATGGGGAATGTTCTTAAACAAGTTTCGTTCCATCTCAATGGGTACTTTAATTGTAATTCATTATTTTGGATATCAAAGACATGAAAATTGGCAAACTTTTACCCCGATTTCAGGTTTTACGAGCTTCTCTCCCACATAGCTAACTAAATATGATTGGTACGGGGAACCAAATATCACATTACTTACTACATCATTACATTCCATTCCTTCATCCATAGGCATTGTCATCTTTTGATACAGTCATGCTTAAGAGAGAGAGAGGGAGGGAGGGAGAGTGGGAGGGAGAGAGAGAGAGAGGAACTGCCAAAAATGGTGTGTATCACATTGCTTTAAGATAAATGTACCCTTTTATTTCATGCAAATAAATAACCCTTTTTTACGCGTCTTATTTTAAATCTAAATTAAACGTCAAATTACGCTTCTTAAATAAACAGAAAACATTATTTAAACCCGGGCAAAGCCGGGTACTTCTAACTAGTTTTAAAATATGCCTCAACAACTCTCAATAATGTGATTACTGTAAAATGTCAATTAATTATAATTTCTTTCAAATATTAAGTTTAAGAAATAAATCAAATGAATTATGAAAATGAAAATGATACATATAAACTAAAATGAATTACAAAGTTAAAAAAGTTAAAATTTTAGGGGGGTGGGCACACTGGAAATTCAAGGGGGGCGGGGCCCCCCTTAAAAGTTTTAGGGGGGGCCGCTGTCCCCCCATCCCGCTCCGCCGCCAGTGCATTAGTACACCAATGCCCACCCCTCAGAGGGCATGCCAAAAATTATTTAAACCAAATTTATGTTAGATGGATAGATACTCTTGGGACCCCTAGGGCCCTTAATATTGTATCGCTACGTATAAGATGTACAATGGGGCCCAGAAATTTTCAATTTTTTTTGGGCTATGAAAGAAAAAATGATGCCTTCAGAAACACTGTTGCCCTGCCCTAAACAGGTATGAGAAAAATTAATCAACTCAGTTTTATGTTAGTGTGATATATGCCTATGTGGCTCAAAGGGCTTCTTAGTTCCTATCACTATTTTTAAGGTGTAGAATGGATCTCTAAAAACGACGTCCCATTAAAATAATTACTGATAAATAATACAGGCGATAAATTGCAAAAAAAGGTACCTTGAGAAACACTTAAGCCCAGCCCTTAATTGGCAAGACAAAAATTAATTAACCCAATTGTATGTTAGTGGGATAGATATTATTGACGCTTCATTGGCCTTTTATTTTTTGTCACTACGTTTGATGAAAATGGCATAATTTTTTGAATAGGCTATATCAGAAAAAATGGTGCTTTGTTTGGAACAACTGTTTAACATCTAAGAACACTCACTGACGATTTTCGAGAGCTAACTGAACCCAGTGACAATGTTGAACAAGTAACACAATGCAGCTTTTAGATAGCACTGCAGTCCAACTGTATCAAGCACTAATAAATGACCAGAATTTAATGTTGAATATCTTAAACCCCAAAGACAGAAAAAAAATCCATTGTGAAGAGTATTTCCCACATAAATACTAATAGTTGTTCTAGATGGCAGGGGTTGTATTAAGGGGTCACTTCGGGACACATTTAATTTTCTGACTTGGACAAAGGTGTGACATAAAATTTCTCCTGACAGACGCTTCACAGCGGGTAGATGGGTCAAATTTAGACATATTCTGTTTACAACGTTGGACTTGGGCTCTACTGGTTGGCATAAGGCATAAAATATTTCTTGCATCTAACCTACTAGCACTCTGGTGTGGATGGGTCAGATCGGGACACATTCCGTTTAGACTGAACAATAGTGTGACACTGACCAACACAGGTGCATGCTTGTATGGGGCGTAACCGTAAACGACCGCACTAGGTAATTTAATCCCCTGAGAAAGTTGCGGGTAGCTTGTCCCCAGGTGACAGTCAGTGCTACTTGCTAGACACACTGACCACTTCAGTATTTCATACTAATTTGAAAAGAGAGTTTGATTTTCTTTGGATTTTCATTCTTCATCTTGGAAATAGTGATTGCTTTGTTATTATTTTCTTGTTATAGCTCTTAATTCAGATAAGTACACTTCCACTGTGTTCTGAATTCATTCTAGCTCATCCTTGTTTTTATTTTCTTTAATAGACTGACCATCAGATATAAAATAGGCTTTTGTAGTTTTAATCTTAATATTTTTTAATACTATTCCAATTACGTAAATCTTTTGCGTACATTGTTATCTCTTGTTATAACAACAAGAGTGATCAAAACTGAATTAAAGTTAAATCATTTATTTGACATAAAAGAAGATTTATTTCAGTGTCGAAGTTAACTTTAAATAATGACAGGTAGACCTAGAAATCTTCGTTTCAATATAGTAGATCCACTAAATATTATGGATCATGCAGCCATTTTACAACAGAATTGTAATCTAAATGATATAGCTTTAGAAATGCATAATCAAGAAGCGACTATTCAGTGGTTAGCTATTAGGCGTCTATTGAGAAATAATATGCAGTGCACCACGTGCAATGTGTTATGTTATCTTGGAAATCATAATACCGGTATCGATGGGTTTCGCTGGGTTTGTCCGACTTGTCACTTGAACAAGAGCATTAGATTTAATTCTTTTTTTACGAGAAGCCATCAGTCTCTCAAAACAATAATTCAGATTATTTACTGCTTTGCATGCAACTTTTCCCGAAAATCCACCAAACGTGAAACGAAAATAGCTAATGAGAACACTTTGATCGACTGGTTTAACTTTCTGAGGGAGGAAATGTCCACTTTTATGAACCGCCGGCCGATAGAAATTGGTGGGGTAAATTAAAACTTTGAGCCTATTGTTGTGGAAATAGATGAATCGAAATACTTTCATCGTAAATACCACAGGGGCACTTGGAGGGAAGGCCATTGGGTATTTGGTGGCGTAGAAAGGGGAACAGGGAAATGCTTTTTAGTTGAAGATCCCGATAGAAGGGCAGAAACCTTAGAGGCCCTGATATTGCGACATGTAATGCCAGGTACCCATATCATACCCGATGGATGGGCCGCGTATAGGGGGATAGAGGGACTTGGTGGCGGAGTTTATTCACACTCAGTAATTATACATGAGCAACATTTTGTTGACCCCCTTGACCCTGAAGTCCATACTCAAAATATTGAAAATCTGTGGATGAGGGCAAAACGAAAATTAATAAGTCAATTTGGGACAAGCGACGCTCTCTTTGATTCGTATTTGCAAGAGTTTGTATTTCGAAATCAATTTAAACACCAAGATGATTTCTTCACTATTCTTTGCGTAATAAGTGAAAACTACAATATTTAGATAATAGGGTTTTACATGGCTTCTATGCTATTTAAGGGCCTTATCCTACACTTTATACGTAGCAATACAAGATAAAGAGCCCTATGGGCCCCAATAGTAGCTATCCCCCTAACATAAATTTGGTTTAAATATTTCTTGTCATGCCCTTTAAGTGCTGGGCAACAGTGTTTCTAAGGGTACCGTTTTTTACTATATAATCTATATTAATAAGTATGTCATTTTCAGGGCCTTATCCTACACTTTAAACGTAGCGATACAAGATAAAGGGCCCTATGGGCCCCAAGAGTATCTATCCCCCTAACATAAATTTTGTTTAAATAAAATTTGTCATGCCCTTTAAGTGCTGGGCAACAGTGTTTCTAAAGGTACCGTTTTTTACTATATAATCTATATTAATAAGTATGTCATTTTCAGGGCCCTATTCTACACCTTAAACGTAGCGATACAAGATTAAGTGCCCTAGGGGCCCCAAGAGTATCTATCCATCTAACATAAATTTTGTTTAAATAAAATTTGTCATGCCCTTTAAGTGCTGGGCAACAGTGTTTCTAAAGGTACCGTTTTTTACTATATAATCTATATTAATAAGTATGTCATTTTCAGGGCCCTATTCTACACCTTAAACGTAGCGATACAAGATTAAGTGCCCTAGGGGCCCCAAGAGTATCTATCCATCTAACATAAATTTTGTTTAAATAATATGTGTCATGCCCTTTAAGTGCTGGGCGACAGTGTTTCTAAAGGTACCGTTTTTTACTATATAATCTATATTAATAAGTATGTCATTTTCAGGGCCCTATTCTACACCTTATACGTAGCGATACAAGATAAAGGGCCCTATGGGCCCCAATAGTAGCTATCCCCCTAACATAAATTTGGTTTAAATAATTTTTGTCTTGCTTTTTAAGTGCTGGACATCAATGTTTCTAAGGGTACCGTTTTTTACTATATAATCCTCTGTTAAGTATGTTTCATAAGTTTCTTCGTTGTAAAATGCTAAATTGGCAGCAACATCACGGAAATTCGGTCGTGTTTTTAAAAAATGTTAAACCAAAAATATACGAAACGAAAGAAAATAGTCAAGAAAAGTGTGATAAATTGCAATTTTTTTGCTATAAACTAATAAAAATGAACAATTTATTGTCTAAAATGGATAATATTGATGGGAATTCATTAATTCTATGATTTCGGAATGTTTATAGAGGTAAATTATCAACAATATTTATCAAAATACTTTCTATTGGTAAAATAAGGGATTACCAATAAAAGAATAACATTTTTGCCAAAGTCTCTCAAGATCCCTTTAATAAAGTTATCATTTAATTCATTATATCATGATCATATAATATATATATATATAATTATAGCACCATGAGACAGGCATTCAGAATACTCTGAGAATGATTCTTTATGGGCCTTTTTTTGGGGTTTGGAAAATAATAACATTAATAAAAAAAGATAATTATATGTTAAAAGTCAACAATTATATGAACTTTTAAAACAGCCAAAATTTGGCAAAATCCAGTGGAAGCTGCCAAAACTGGCATTAAAACCACCAATCTAGCTACACTTTTCAAAGACTTTTGGGGAATTTCTTACCACTCTCATCATAGGCTCTCAAATAAGCCAGCACATCACTGGCGTCTACAATTCTTGTGGGCTTTGGAGACTCCTCTAAAGTTTACACCTTCTAATTGTTACAAAAATGGTACTTCCTAGCAATGTTCCCTCTAAGGTGTGGTATGAAGTGAGCAAGAAATTTTGTGAGCGATTTAAGCGATGTTGTCTGTCGGAGTGAGCGATCGTACGTGTAGTATGAGCGACGCTCTGAATATGTGTGAGCTTAGAGGGAACATTGCTTCCTAGTATCAAACTTCACCAAAAAATAAATTGAAAATATTTCAGCGTAGAGCTATAACCTATAACCTCGATTAATGAAGAGTCATTAACATTTTTTTTTACTGAAATCTATTTATTTAACATGAATTCCATTCCCAATATTCCCATTGATTTAACTTTATCAACTGTGTTTCCCCCATTAATTATATTTGCCAGATGTATTTTAGTAGATGTGTACAAACAATTAATGTATGAGTGATGTCCATGACTGTCTAAAATTGTATTGAATATTCAAAATTCAAATATATAACATTATTTTGCTCAAGACAATAAGTTAAAATTAAGCGAAATTTCAGAATTCTTTTACATTAAATAACTTTGACTCCTCTTTATATATCATGTGTGTGTGTGTGAATATATTTGTTTTATCTGTATTATTTCTGAATACACTTATAAATATTGGTTGTATACTAGCTATATTATTATTTCAATGTGATATATAATATATTATATTTTTTGGAGAAAAAACCCCACTTTTTCAATGTTATATCAGAATGTCTATTCGCACCAGAGAACTGACCTATATTAATAGCATTAATTAAGCTCAAATTCATCTTTTATAATCATATTAGTATAATGAGATGATCTTCAATCCTAATTGCTAGGACATTATCTGCTCTTTCTAACAACTCATCTCTGGAATATGTTGCCAATAAGGGACTTAATGCAGTACTAGAAATCATCATCATCATCATTGCCCGTCACTCCTATCGGGGTATGGGCCACCAACTAAAGATCTCCAGCGACTTCTATCCTGAGCCATTCTCTCCAGCTGCTTCCAGCTGAACCCCATCCTGGTGATGTCCGCTTCTAATTCTCGCCTCCAGGTGTTTCTAGGCCGACCTCTCTTTCTTTTTCCTTGAGGATTCCAACTCAATGCTTGCCTAGTGATGTTGCTTGCCGGCTTTCCTTTCGGCTTTCACCACAACTAAGCTTCATGAGTCTTCGTGATGAAGAACCTTCTTCTCCCAGGACTGAAATATCTGTTTTTTCTTTAGTTCGTGTTTCTGTAGCAAGGGTTTTTTTAACAGGGTGGGGTTGCTAGCCGCACGCCCAACCCTCCTCCTTTTTCAGCCGGGCTTGGGACCGTCCTTGGCGGAGTTAGTACTAGAAATAGCATGTTCTATTTGTGGTTTCATTTTAAGAAATACTAAATGAACAAACTATAACTATTTAAATACTAGTACTTTAAAGACTTAATGCACTTTTTGTCGTTTTTATAGGTAAACTAAAAATTAGAATCTTGTGCGTAGAGTGTCAACCATGATATATTGGTGCATTGTTTTTTTTTAATTTACTGAAAAAATAAAAACATTTATCCTTATTTATGCAGTAACAAAGATGACAGATATAGGTTGGGGAAACCTTGAAGATTGTGAAGGTTACGGAAGGCTAGGTGACAATGTTGATGACTATACAGCTATTGATAAAGAACAACTGAACGCATTAGAGTCAACAGTAACTAACTTGAAACATGCAGCCCATGGAATGATATTTGCAAAGAAAGCAAATTTATTGTGGAACCTTTATGATCAAAAAGGTCTTGTGATGGTTAGTAATATTTGGTACACTGTTAATGTTTTATCATTATTTAGAAAGGTTTAAATGTCATATCTTTTTCTTCCTTTTCTTTATCTCTATAAATGTCATCTTCTATATCTATGTCTGTTCATCAGTTGGAGATGAAAAAAGTATTATTTTTATTTCTTGAATAAATCATAGGACTAAAAATAGACCTCTTCGTTGAAAGCCACATTATTAAACTCAGATACGATCATATGACTAAATCAAATATTTTTTAAAAACATTTTTCATAATTTAGCTTTAAAAAGCACTGTTTTGATTTTAACAATGTGAAAAAAAAATTGCTGCTATAACAATTTATCCCAAATGATTTATAAGTATTGATGGGTAAAATGTAACTTGTGACGAATGAGTTTTACATTTTTTCTACACATTAGGTAGGTGGCATGAATAAGCTCCAATTTCTTTACCCTAATAAATGATATTTGTGGTAGGTATTAGCATTAAAAATGTCTGGTACATACACTGTTAGATTCATATGACATAAATGCTATTATTTCATAAAAATCTGGTACTGCTTCATATCTTTTCCTTTAGTCTACCCAGCTCCTATTGGGTACCTGACTTTAAGTAGAATGGTTTAAGCCAACTGGAGACTGCTAGCTACACAGTCATTAAAAAAAACAACTGGAAATGCTCTTTCAATCCATTTATATTAGGACTGCTAAATAATGGTCGTTAAAAGGTTTAAAAAATTACTCAATTACAATTTTTAATGCAACATCTGAATGCGTTAATTTTAACCCAAATGCGATTATTTCAGAGTTGCATAATAAACAATAAAGAAGAAAATGTCAGTAAACCTATGATTCTGTGAACAGTTATTGATCAAAAAAGACAAATTTACCAAGAAAGAAAACGTGAAACAGGAACTGTCATGTTTACAAGATATCTTAGCAGCTAGATGACCTTGGATTGACTTTTTAAATTCTATTTTCTAACCCTCAATGATACAATTAATTAACATCTTCTGAAGCTTTGACACTTATTGGTTGACATGTGTCATTGGTTGGAGCTTGTGTCAATTTGTTTGGGACAGGAGTGGGGAAGGAGTTGTGGTGGTGTATGCCCTAAGTAACTTAATCTTTAGGGGGAGATGGGATAGATGGGAGGTGTTAAATACCAAGAAAAAAGCATCAATTTACCTGACTTTTATAAAAAATTGGCCTTAATTAATAGTGTAATATACAAATATGCTAATGATTAATGCAGCTGTAACAATTTTAGAGATCTCAGTCATATTCGAAACTGACTTATGCCATTGTTTTTTTTTATATTGTAAAAAGAGCTGCACAGCAGTTGACTTAACAATATTTAGTGAAGAAAAGTAATAAATAATAGAAAATTGATACCACTGGAATATAATGATAGACTTGTTTGAATACAAATAATACATTAAATTATTTGTGTCGATTAAACTTGCATTAATTTTTATTACAATTTTTAATTATGTGTTTTTTTTTATTAAAATAATCAATTGAATAGAAACTTAATTTATATCAATTTTATCGGCATTGTCCCTTGTAATGTAATTTATTCATCCCAATTGTTATTCATTGATAATTTCTAGAATTTTGTAGAATTTGATGTTAGCTGAAATCAGACACATATAACAAACTTTTCTGCATTATTCATAAATCATTTCTTACAAAGGAGGCCGGGTTTTCATGCTGTGTAGAACGCTTGACTGTCGACCAGAGAGTCCTGGGTTCGAACCTCTGTGAGAACCTTGGCATTTTTGGCCCTGGTGTAAGTCCCCAAGTTTACCCAGCTTTAAATGGGTTCCTGACTTTAAGTTGGGGAAGTAAAGTTGGCTGGGCATTGCGCCTATCACACAATCCCTTTATATGCTGAAGTTACTGAAACACATGAATTCTTCACTCCATCTACCCTGATGAGTCCTTAGGGGCTTAAGGGAACTTTACTATTTATTACAAAACATTATGCAGTTATGGAAAAGGGAAAACAGAAAAATTAACCTGAATAACCATGGGGCAAATTTTAGTAGTAAAGCAGCTGTCTAATTATAATAGAAGGAACTGGTTGAGCAGATTATTAATAATAAATATATTACTTCATCATCTGTATTTAAAGGCAATAAGAATATTTGCAACCTTTTTTTTTCTATTAGATGCAACTTAGATTTGATGGATTGTTGGGTTTTCCAGGTGGTCTTGTGGATGATGGCGAAAAGGCTGTTGATGGCATCAACAGGGAAATGTATGAAGAAATCGGCCTTGATCTGCTAAAGTATTCATTCACAGATGATCATCATATAGCTTTCTATTATCATAAAGAGAAAAAAATGATTCTACATTTTTATTTAATGGAAGTCTCACCAGAAGATTTTGTATCACTTGAGTTGAAGACATTAAGTGCTGATGAATATGGAATTGAGGTAATTGACTCTGTGTTTCTGTTTTCATAATAATGTCTGGATATAAGTTTTAAAGTTACATATAGTAAACAAACTTATTGATGATGCCATATAAAAAATTCCACTATGAAATTTGAACTACAAAAATCTTTTTTTTTTTTTTCTACCTAACAGACTTGTGGTATAATAAGAGTTCCTTTGTTTACAATGGGAGATGGTGTTCGAGGATTCCCCGCATTCCTTGCTAATCAATTTGCAGGAAATGCAAGATCTGAGCTTATCAGAGGACTATTAATGTCAAAACTATTTAATGAAGTGGAAATGGAGAGAGCCCTTGATTCTTATAAGAAATATGCTGACAGCCTTAAGAACAAAAAACATTTATGAAAATAAACTTTATGGCATTGTCAACATTTCTGATAATACAAGTGGTATTACATTTTATATGATTCTTCTACACTGTTATTTCATTACATTTTATATATTTTTTTAAGGAGTTAATGTAATTTGAAAAACAAATGGGTTTTTATTATTGGCATGAATGAATTTTTTGTAGTTCAGGAAATGATTTATAGACTGTTTTTTTTTCAATCTGTGTCTCTTTCAATTCAAACTCAAAAGAGTCCACCATGCATGCTAAACTTTGAATAAGTCATTGCTAATTAACTTCATTTAGTATCTTTTATGCAGCTACATGATTGCCTTTTTTTATGGACTATAAGACACACCCAGTTTTTAGAGCAGAGAGTGAAGGGGGAGGGGGGGTACATCTCAAAGACATCACCTGTTTTTGAAAAAGCATCCACATATTTTTTTTATTTTCATTGTACATGTAATATGAACTGTCACATTCACCATGTAGTCATTAAAATGCTAATGCTTGACTTAATGCCTTGAACTTCTTGCGGAGCAAAGGGCCTCTGCATCCACTCGCCAGCATACTCTGTTTTGGGAGGCCTTTTTCAATTCTCCCCATGTCTGTTTGCAGATTTTCATTTCCTGCTCACAAGACCTTTTCCAATGGGGGTTCCATTGCCGGGCAATTTTTGTGATGTCTTCTGGAGGCTTCCTTAGCGATTGGCCGATCCATCTCCATTTTCTCCTGGACATGTATAGGTCTATGGGATCTTGATTTGCCAGCTGCCAGAGATCTTCGTTCCTGAATTTTTCTAGTCGCTTTATCTTTAGAATATTCCTGAGGCAGCCATTTAGGAACATCTGTAGTTTGTTGGTTAATGAGTTTGTGACTCTCCATGTTCCCACCCTGTGTAGCAGTATCGATTTCACGTTGCTGTTGAAGTTCTGGAGTTTATATTTGTTTGAGAGGGGGACGATGTTAAAATACAGGCTTGTCTTGCCTTGCATATTCTGGCTTTGACATCTTTGTCTGATCCGCCTGAAGCTGAAACAATGCTACAGAGGTAGGTAAAGTGGTCTAATTCTCAAATGCTCATCGTCAAGGGTGATAGGTGCCTGGCTTTTGTTAAGTAAGACCATGACTTCAGTTTTGTCTGTATTTAAGTGTTGCCCAGTTTTAGCAGCTTCTTGTGCTAATTTATTCGTTTTTAGCTGCATATGCTGATGTTTCTGAGCTAATAGACATAAGTCATCAGCAAAGTCTAGGTCTTCTAAGCATTGAGTCATAGACAACTGTATCCCATTCTTTGTGCCTTGAGTTGTCTGCCTCATGACCCAGTCTATGACTATAAGGAAGATCATGGGGAAAAGTAAGCATCCCTGGAGTACTGCAGTTTTAACTTCAAATTCGTCTGTCAGCTTGTCATTATGTATCAATTGGCAGGCGGCACCTTCATAGAGTTGCTGGATAAGATGTATATAGGTCTTTGGAACACCATGGTGTTGTAGGTGTTGCCAGATGGTGTCTCTATCTATGCTGTCAAAGGCTTGGCAGAAAATGAAATTTAGGTATAATGTGGATTACCACTCCAGGGATTGTTCAATGATGACTCATAGTGTGGCAATTTGGTCAGTACAGGACCTGCCCTGTCCTTACGGAAGCCGGCTTGTTCTGGCCTGAGCTGTTTATTGATAACATCCCTCAGCCTCTCTAGAATGATGCGAGTTAGTATTATGCTCTGCACAGATAGCATCATTATGCCTCTCCAGTTCTTGCAGAGCCCCGGGTCTCCTTTCTTGAGAATTTTAACAAGGTGACCTTTCTTCCAGTCTTTGGGTACTTTCCCTTCATTCCACTTCACTAATTTTTACAAAGGGACATTCCATCAATGGTATTAAATTATTTTTTTTCGGAAAACAAGAAAAAAAATGTATAGAGCCCAGCTAGCAGCATTGAAATTATAAAATGCACCCTCATTTTCCCACTCGATTTTGGTAGGAAAAAAGTGTGTCTTATAGACTGAAAAATAAGGTAATAAAACATTGTTAGGTCTAAATAGTGAATAATAGGTTTGTTGTGTAAAAATCTGGAACATTTTATTTTGATATTTTTCTTTAAATGACTTATCTGAAAGGTTTTTCCTGTATGACTACATATTCTTAAATTTGATGAATCTATAGGACCTATTTTAATGCTTACAACATTGACAATGCTTTGTCTGGGAGAGTGGGGGGGGGGGGTGTATCTCAAAGACATCACCTGTTTTTGAAAAGCATCCACATATTTTTTTTATTTTCATTGTAATTTGAATTGTTACATTCACCATTTACTCTTAGTAAAATGCTAATGCACTTTAATAATTTTTACAAAGGGACATTTCATCAATGGTACTAATAGTTATTTTTTTTCGTTACATCTTCTTCAATAAATATTCTTGATGTCTCTGCCAAATAATACACTGTTTGCTCAATTCTGCATTTCTATTTATAGTCACTTAAATGCTCATACATGCATTACTATTTAGGCCTAAAGACTATACCTATATTTCTAGGGGAGGGGGAGAATAGTTTCATTTTCATCTTAATTAACTTTTACATCTGGAATGATCAGGGAGGTGGCACTTTTTTACTGCATTTAAGTCTCAAATATTGTTTTAAACATGAAGAAAGTTAATTTTAGAGCAGGCATGTCAAACTCTTTGAGGGCTACAAGAACACTATAAGGCCAGCACACAACATATTAGAAGTCATATATTAGAAAGAATTAAGAATATATAGTTATATACATGTACTTAGAAAGTCACTATGTGCACACATATATTTAGCTGCTAGTGACATCTATATGTGAAAAGCAATGCATATTAAATGAAAAAATGTTTTTAACTGCAACAAAGAATTGTATGCACCACAAAAATTTCATAGATAAACTAAGGATACTATACAATTAATGTTTTATCACTATGTCCAACACTTAATTTGTATTAGAGAAAATAATTGTGCCCAATGTTATGCCAATAAAACCAGCTTTACCTCAACCAATGTATAGCCCTTGTGCGAGAGTAAATCAAATTATAAAAAACTGATTTTTTAAATCGGAGAAAATAATTACAGGTTAAAAAGCTGAAATATTACAGAGGTTAACTCAAATGGGCACATGTGGTCCAAGGGCTGCCAGTTTGACATGCCTTTTGTAGAGCATTAAACACTTTCCAATGATATAATTTTTGTAATCAAAACTGTATAATTGAAGTTTTAGGGAGAAATACATGTATTTGATAAAAATGAGGAATTTCGGTTTAGTGGTAATTGGGTCACCTACTTTGAATGTAATTTTGTTTTCCTAGTTTTCACAGACTCCAGTCAATTATTATTACATTAATGAGTAATGTTTTAAGATTATGGCCAAAATATATATTTGAACAAATTATGAAACAATTAAGAAAACACACACTTTACTTCAATTTTTTTTATTTTAATTCAAATTAAATTACCACATAAATCTTTGAGGCAGTGGATTATTTTGCCAATAAAATGTCTTAAAAATAAACATATAAACAGTAAAAGCATTTAACAGAATGAAAAACACTAACTCTGCCAGTAATATCTTTGATGAGGGTAGCTTCATATTTACTCGAATGAGGTAATATGGAATTATATAATATCGAAACTCTAGTAATGATTGTGGGACTAGACATAGGGAAATACACAATAATAAAGATAATTGCCATAAAATACCTTTGTGGGCTGTAACAGTAAAAAATTGGTAGAAGCTGAAGAGATATGTTGGAATTAAAGCATATCTCATCCAATGAAATCTTCTAAACAGCTTGGACCAAAAATAAAATGTGTAATGCCTATTATCACTTAATAAGTATTTATGTTCATAAGTGAAATATTTAATCAATATAACAGATAGGACTGTAAATAACATTACTTTCAAAGGATTTTTTAAAATAGCGCGAAGAAAGTTGTACATATTTTGAGGTTGGCAGAAATTAAGACATGAAAATAATAAGTAAACCAACATAAAATAAAAGAGTTGAGGAAAATTGTATGATGCTTCATGACTTGACCTGTCACCAACAACAATACCACCATTAACAATAACAAAAACAATAAATATAACTATCACACATAAATAACAGTAGGTCTTAAAAAGCACTTTTTTTATAAGACTCAAATCTGTTGCAGAGTTAAAAATGATTTTAAATAGAAGATTCAAACAGTCTGAATTCTTCATATTATTCAACCTTTCTCTGGTTTGACTTGGAAGTTTTTTCTCAACAATTTCAATTATTACTAATGCAAAACAAAACAAAACCCAAATAATATTGGTTTGCCGGAAAAGTACAGCAATAATTCCAGACAATGATGATAGTTTGTAATACCTATGAATACAAAAAGCATACAGCAACAAAGTAAAAAATGTTGATCCAGGATCTGTGTAATAAAACCAAGAAAAAAAATACAAGACTGGAAACAACACAAGCACTGATGAGTTTAGCAGTAATAAATTCTGATTGGCATATTTTTCCTGTGTGAAGACAAAAGAATAAAATCAGTAGTTTTAAGAAAAGATAAAATGTATTGCTTTAGAAAACTTAAAAATAAAAGCTTAATTTTTTTTTTTTTAAAAGGGTGCATATAAAGTAGAATTTTTAAAAAAGTATTTTTATACATTCAATCATAAACCATGAATAGGTTTTTATTTAATGCCTTTCTTTCTTGTCCACCACAGCCAACTAGTGGCTGGATGGACTTTTTACAGAAACCTGAAAAATATCCCAGACCCAGGTGAAATGGGTTCAAAACCGACTTATCAATATCACCTTCCCCTGGTTACTTTAAATCAACTAGTGTGCTCTGCACTACATGATCACCGTCAACTTGCATAAATAGTAATACTATTCATTTTTAACCCTGTAATCTATAGTTTTAAGGTGATTAGTGGATTATCTGCTAACCTTGTTCTTGTATTTATTGTCTGTTACATCACCACCATTCAATTTTTTGCCCAGCAGATATAACAATATAAAATTGCCAGCACAAAAGAGTAAGTTGAATGCTCTTAAATTCTGTGTAGTACATATGTCTGTAAAATTGACGCCAAACATGTCATTGAATAGTGATACTGAATTCAGTATAAAAATAGATATCAAATACAGTCCAGGTAAGGTAGTTATCATGGGATCCCACTGAAAAATCAAAGATAGTTAAATTAAAAACGGACAGGCTATGCTTACGTCAAGACGTAATTTGTATTTTTTTTTCAGGCTTACGTCAATAGATATTTCTCCACACCCTAACACTAACCCTAACCTTATCCCTAACCCTAACCCCTAATCCTTTTTGTTTACGCAGTGGCAGCGGTAACATCAAGACGTAATTCGTATTTTTTTTTCCGGCTTACGTCAATAGATATAATAATAGAAGGCGCTTGACGTAAGCGTAGCCACTTCGAATTAAAAATACCATTGTGTTACTTTATTTTCAAATTCACTCGCTATGTTGTGAAATTACCTTCATATTAATGAATTAGAAATTGTTAAAACTAATAGTAAAAATTTTGCTTGTACATTTGAAAAATTATGTTTGCAGTACTGTTGGGCCTGGGGAACATGAAATATTTCATCCATGTAAGGATCCTTTTGAACATTTTGAATTAACTGGAAGATAATTCCTGTAAATAACATAAGAGTACTTATTACAAGAACGGGCATTGTAAATGGGCTCTGCATGTCTTAAGTAATTAATTAAACGCTCAACAAATATGAAAAGAAATAAATTAAAGGTTCAAAAGTAGTTTCATGTTTGTAAATATCAAGATGTGTTAAAATCTCAATCACGCTCTAAATGCGAGAATTTGTGATAATATAAGAGGTCACGTGACTCAATCCATCAATGTAGGTAACATGGCGGTTGTTCAACCACCAGGAATGAACGGAGACAGGGACATACCTAATTTCACAATCGGAGATGAAGCTATCGTCTCCGACAATCTCAAAAAAGAGGTACATCTTTATCTTCTTTACACTATGCACTCGAGAAGAAAAGATTTTTTGATGTCGGAAGTCCTAATTTAATGAAAGACTGATTTATTTATATCCAAAGTAGAGAACAATAATTAAAATCTACTATGTTATTAATTAAAATTAATACTTTATTAATAGTAACTATTTGGAATAGTTATTGCTAGTATTTTTAGATGATATGATAAGACTTAAGACTCTTGTTGTTGTTTTTTCTTTTTATAACAAAGACGTTTGAGTTGATATATAGAAAGGAAAAAAAAAAGTATTTGAAAAGGGAATGAGTAGGGTGAATGAAAAAAATAAACAATTTGTGAAGTGTCTACAACTAAATTAAAATCGCTATTTAAGTCTCCAGACTTTTTTTTAGTGCTTAAGTCTGACGTTTCTGATCCCATACTAGTTGATAAAGTTTTACATTTTTAAGTAAACACATCATCATAATTTTATAAACACTTTTTAAAATTAAAGCTAATTAATTGCTTAAAACTTAACAATGTTAGTTAAGTCAAGTTATATAAAAAAAAATCTTTTCTGATTTAAGAATCCAGACTTTATATCACATCAGACAACTGATATTACACTTCTTATTTTATGATGATTAATTTTTAAACATAATTAGTATTTAATTAGTAAAATTTGAATCATTGATTTAATAGAATTTTTTATTTGCTGCTTTTTAAGTGTAGTTTAGTAACTTGTCTAAAAGTTGGTGTGAATGTCATAGTGATATGGCAAGTTTTGTGGTAAGGAATCATTTTTGATCTAGTTGTTGCAAATGAGCTCAACTTTGAGACTCAAAAGTCTGGTTACTATTTTCCTTATGAAGCCATTTGAAGGCAAAGAGTTTTAGGTCCTGCCCTTATTATATATAATAGGGGAAAAGCAATATTCCTTAGTTTAGCTATAGAAGTTGATCTTAAAGCTGACAGTTTTTGTAAGGGGTTTTTAATCAAGCCAGTTTTTAATTTTGCAATAAACCATTTAGTCAGTTAGTGATCATTGTATTGGTAATGAATTCTTAAGATTTTTATGTGATTCATGTTTATATATATATTTTTATGATATTCCTGTCAAAGGTATTAAATAAGTATCTGAGTATTTAAGTTTATATTGTGCATATAGCATATCATTTTAATGACTTAGTTCCTTAACTCCTTGCGGAGCAAAGGGCCTCTGCAATCACTCTACAGCTCACTCTGTTTTGGGAGGCCTTTTTCAATTCCCCCCATGTTTGGTTGCAACTTTTCATCTCTTGTTAGCAAGACCTTCATTTTAATATTGTATTATATTATTATTTTTATTCCGTTTTTTCCTTACTCCGATAGTTTTTTTTTTTAAATGTTGAACTTATGTTGACTTTTTTTAACTTTAGTGTTAAAATATTCATATCATATATGGTTTACTTGAACGCAGTAAATGTTTTAGATCAATGTTGGTGTCTTTGTCAAGGTCTTGACTAAAAAAATTTAACAAAGCTTGATTTTTATGTGGGCTCAAACTCCACTTAACACAGGGCAGATTTCTAGTTGCAGAGGATAAGTTACAAAAGGCTGATGGCACCTTTTTTCTGATCCTAAGCCTTGTCCATTTTGCTTTGAGTTTGACAAAAGTGTATAAGTATTCTTTTAAAATATTTCAGTTACAATTGATACTTTGGTGAAATTATTAGATAATCTCATTTCTGTCTAGCTCTTGAAACTAAAAATTTCATCAAAATAATGTTCAATCATCAAAAAAAGAAGTAATTATTGCCATATGTATCCGAGTTATTTTTTCTAAACACATTACATAATATGTTTTATACAAAATAAATATAGTGTCTAATACATGTCCTAAAATAAAAAACAAACAATAACATTAATAGAAAATGAATATAAAAGGCTAATATAAATAATAAATGAGCAAAATATATACAGCTATTGGTAAATATTTATTCACAGTTAGGGGGCCTATAGACATAGTTAACAATAACAAAAGTTATGTAATATATGAAGTTTAATTTTTACCCACATTATTTAACCATATAGTCACAGATTTTAGAAAATATATTAAAACAACTTAACAAATTATTGTACGGTCATTAAAATGCTCAATTGTGCCATGAATGCCCTCTATAGAAGTTAATGGTTGGCAACCAATATAAATTCTAAAAATGTACCAATGAGAAAGAGCAGATGAAAACAGTAGTTTTTTTTTATGAAGTACTAACACTTTGTAAACTGTTTTCAATAAATGGGTTTATTTTAAATAAATGCCTGAATTGTTTTATCTTCTTCTTCCTTTGGCTCTACAGCCCATTTAGGGCCCTGGCCTGCCATACTACACATCCACTTTTCCCAATCCAGGGTCTTCTTCCTCCACTCTCTCACTCCTATGGCTTTAAGGTCTTTCTCCACTTCCTCCAACCATCTGCTTCTTGGCCTGCCTTTAGGCCTTTTCTCATTAGGTGTTGTCTTATAAATCGTTTTTGGACCTCTGTTGTTTTCCATTCTTTCTATGTGCCCTACCCACCTTAATCTATTCATTTTAATTTCAGCTGTTATATTTTGGTTCTTCGTACAGTTCGTACAGCTCTGAATTGGTTCTACTTCTCCACTCGTTATTGTCCTTTACTGGCCCATATATTTTCCTAAACATTTTCCTTTCCCAAGTGTTTAGCATATTTTCTGCTTGTTTGCTGATGGTCTATGTTTCGCTACCATATGTTACTGCTGGCCGGATCATTGTCTTGTATATGGTTTTTTTTAATTTTTCTGGAGATCTGTCTGTTTTTCAGTATTTTATGCAGTGTATAATATATTCTGTTCCCTACTTCTATTCTGTTTTTTATCTCTATCATTATATCGTTTTTCTCACTTATGGTTGATCCCAGGTATTTAAAGTTTTCTACTCTTTCAAATGCTCTATCACTGATTTTGAAAAATTTTTCTCTTCCTTCTTTTTCATTTCTTTGTATTGAGTCTTTGTTTCGTTTACTGTTAAACCTGCTTTCTGAGCTGCTGTTTCTAATTCTATGTATGCTTTTGCTATATCCTTGCTTTGCTTTCCTATCAATGTTATGTCATCAGCATATGCAAGGTATTGGATGGGTTCTGTAAATATTGTTCCTGTTTTCATAGACTTTGTTTTTTCACTTCTGAGGTAGTGTGTTATAGTTCCTCGCTTATCCAACTGTACGTTTCTTATGACTTTTTCTAGGGTTAAGTTGAAAAGTATGCACGAAAGGGAGTCTCCTTGTCTAAGTCCTTGGTTTACTTTAAATTCTCTTGAGCTTTCCCCTTGGATTTTCACTTTGCTTCTTGAGTTGTTTAATGTCATACGTACTAGTCTAATTAGCTTGTTGGGGATACACAACTCCTGCAATGTTTTGTAAAGATAATTTCTATTGATGCTGTCATATGCCATCTTGAAATCTATGTACAGCTGATGCAGGTTTATATTATGCTCATAACATTTTTCTAGAGTGTTTTGAAGGGAAAAGATGTGGTCTGTGGTTGCTCTGCTAGGCCTGAAACCACATTGATAGTCACCTAATACTGTTTCACTGAAATTCCCTATTCTGCAGGCTATTATTTTTGTTAGTATTTTATAAACAGTGTTGAGAAAAGAGATTCCTCTGTAGTTGTTGCAGTTAAGTTTCGAACCTTTCTTGTGTAGTGGAACTATTAAGGCTGTTTCCCATTCTGTTGGCATTATCTCTTCTTTCCATATTTTATTGACCATCCTGTGTATTTCTAAGTGTAGTGTGCGTCCTCCATATTTGAGTAACTCAGCATTTATGTTATCTTCTCCTGGTGCTTTATTGTTTTTGGTCTTTTTAATAATATTATTTATTTCTTCTATGGTTGGTTCTTCTATTTCTGCCCCATTGTCCTCTGCAATGTTTGGTACATCATTTTCGCTGTCAGTTTTAATGTTCAGCATTTCTTCAAAATATTCCGCCCACCTTTCTAGAACCATTTCACTTTCTATAAGCAGGTCGCCTGATTTGTTAAGACACATGTGAGATCTTGCTTGGAAGCCGTTACTTTCCTCTTTGATGGCCATGTACATTTTTCTTGTTTCTTTTTCTTTTGAGTATTCCTCTAGTTTTATTAGTTTTCCCTTTTCCCATTCACGTTTTTTCTTTCTGCATATTTTAGTGGCCCTCCTTCTAGCCTCAGTGTATGCGTGAGTTGACTTCCTGGTTGCTTTTTGTAGCATTATCATCCTCAATTTGTTTCGTTCTTCCACTTCTTTTTTGCATTCATCGTCATACCATTCAGCTCTTTTCTTCTTTTGCTTGTACCCTATGACACTTTCCGCTGTGTTTTTTATGGTTTGTTTAATCTTTTCCCAGTGGCTATTGAGATTTTCATTATTATCTATATCTAGTGTTTCTAGTTTGCTTTTAATTTCTTGTTCATATTTTTCTTTTGTTTGTGGCTCTTTTATTAGTTTTTCACAGTCAAATTGGTTTGTTATCTTTGCTTTTGTGTTGTGAAAGATACTTATTTTTTGTCTATACTTTATTTTGACTAACATGTGGTCTGTGTCGGCATCTGCTCCTCTGAAGCTTCTGACATCTTGAATATCTGAACCATGTCGCCTGTCTATTAGCACATGATCTATTTGATTTCTTGTCACCCCATCTGGTGACCTCCATGTTTTTTTTGTGTATTCTTTTGTGTGGAAACTTAGTACTACTAATGGTCATGCCTTTGCCAGATGCAAAATCAATCAGACGCGTTCCATTATCGTTGCTTTCTTCATGTAGACTGTAGCTTCCAATTGTCGGTCTGTATACTGTTTCTTTGCCAATCTTAGCGTTGAAGTCTCCTAACACTAATTTGATATCATGTCTAGGTGCTTCTTCATATAACCTTTCTAGGGCATCATAAAATTCCTCTTTGGTATTCCCTTCTGAATCTTCAGTGGGTGCATGGGCACATATTAGGGTCATATTGAACATTTTGCCACGAATCCTGAGGCTGCACAATCTTTCATTGGTTGGTTTAAAGCCAATTATTTGATTGAGGATGTTTTTCCTGACGGCAAAACCTGTTCCTAATGTATTTGTGGTGTTTCCACTATAAAAGATGGTATACTCTGTTGTTTTTAGTATGTCTGAATTTTTCCATCTGATTTCTTGGAGTGCTGCTATTTTTATTTTGTATTTTCTAAGCTGTTCAGTGAGGCGGGTTAGGGCTCCTGCTCTGTATAGGCTTAACACGTTCCAAGTCGCTAGCCAGTAATCATGTCCGTGATCATGCGAAGGTCGGTTTCCATTTGAATCAGTCCGGTTTTTGAATTGTTGATTGGCTTTCGTAACTAGTGTTTTTTTTACATGACTGGGTAGTTAGCCCTGTGCACAACCACTAGGGTGTTGCCCTTCACAGCCTTGTGGGTAGCTGCCTTTGTTTAAGGTTAGGTCCCTTAGCCTTTGTGGATCCCTCCACTAACTACAAGGCAGTAGTTGCCTGCTTTGGTCCGCCCCGAGAATTGTATTTCATCGGCACTCACCATATCTGGCGAGCTTTCCCCTATCCGCCACCTGGGGAGGCGCCCGATGGGAGTTCGACTTCTCCACACGAGGAATTGTTTTATACTTATATTAATTAATGAGTAAGTTCCCTTAGTCTAATAGGGCATCTGGACAGATTAAGTGTAAAACTCATCTGTTTCTTTGGCCCCAGCATATGAAGGGATTGTGTGATTAGCACAGTTACCCAGCACTAACTAATGTCAGGTACCCATTTAAATCTCGGGGGACTTAACACCAAATTTCACCTGAAAAAATTCCGTAGGTTCTCACTGAGGACCAAACCTGGGACTATCAGGTAAACAGTCTAGTACTCTTCACCGCTCGGCCATCTGTCCACCCAATCAATGAATAGTTCACAAATATCTCCATATATTTTATTTTAACCTTTTTTTAATGAAAATGTTTCTTTCTCTTAATTATATATATTTGCTTTTTTTAGGAATCAGCTGTAAAGGTTTTGGTTGGTTCGGTAGTTTATAATTGGGAAAGCTATGAAAGATTTGTGTGTACATGGTAGAAATAGCCTGTACCATTTTTGTTTGATATCACTAAATTGAAAAGCAATTCAAGAAGTGTAATTTATGATTTAGGAAAAACATGTTTTAGTATTTGTTTAAGTATTTATTGAAACATTTAAGATTTAGAAAAGTGGCACAAAAAGAATTCACTTAATGGAAGACATGTTTTCTTCCATATCTAAATGCGAATTGGGTTGTATGCTACAATGCTTTAAAAGTAATATGACATTGGAGTTGGTAAATATTTAAATAAAAGTCTTAATAATGTCATAAATTAATGTACACATGCTATAAAAGGACTGCTGCATTAGACTCATATATTAAAACCATGTATTTATAACTAAAAAGAAAATCATTGGACATTTTAAAAAAAAATCTTTTATAAAAAAAAAAAATTTACATGCATCATTACAAAATAGAGGGGACGGATGGCCGAGTGGTGTAGATACTCGACTGTCAACCTGAGAGTCCTGAGTTCGATCCTTGGTGAGAACCATGGGAATTTTTCCAGGTGAAAGGTGTTTCAAAGTTGTCCCACAAGTCCACCCAGCTTTAAATGGGTACCTGACTTAAAGTTGGGGAAGTAAAGGCGGCTGGGTGTTGTGCTAACCACACAATCCCTTCATATGCAGAGGTTATAGAAACAGATGAATTCTACACTTCATCTGCCCGATGGCCCATTTGAGCTAAGGGAACTTTACTATTACTAAATAGAATGTTCTACTTTCCATTTTTATAGACTGCTGGAAATCAAAATTTCAATTTAATATTTGTTTTTTTGTATGTTTCTTTTAGATTGAAAATATTCAGCGAGTCATAAAAGTGACAAGAAAGAAATTAGAGGCTATGAATGAGGAATTCGGAAGACATCAACACCCCCCATCTATATACGTACAGGTACTAGAAATATTAATTTTCTATGTTTAGTTTGACTAGCTATAACATACACAAATACATGAACATACAAATGAACTGCATTTCTTTTATTAGGAATATGAGGAGCTAGCAAATAAGATTCATGAATATCAACTTAGAGAGCAAAGGCTTCAAGATCAGATAAGTTTAGGAGGTGGATCACCTCCATCATCACCTGCTCATGACAGGTTAATGCAAGAAGAACCACTTTTATCTCCAGGACCCCCACTAACTCCTAACAACAGCAATAACAATCTTAGACAACTAGCCACTGGGCAGAGGAGTCCCCAACTGGCACCTCGCTCCTCTAGTAATGCTCATATTAAAGCATATTTGCCAAATAGTATGGTCACAACGGTAAGAATTCTTAGCCTTTCTTTCTTTTAAATAAATAAATATCCCATCAGATACTTATTGTAAGTGCACTCAGATTTTCATGAAAAATATTATATTAATTTTGTGGTTTATTTATTTCAAATACAATTCTAACAATATTACATTTAGTCTGAACTCACAATGATAATTTTAATTTGTTATATAAATGCATATTTTATAATTCTGCATATTATGTCAAATTTTTCTAAAAAAAAACAACATTTAATGCATTCTTCAGGTCATTTTGGGCTCGTTTTAATATATTTTTAAGTTTCCTTATGGGATGATGTGGAGGCAAGACAGTTGGAATAATATATAGCTAAGGGCAATTTTGATAGTCATCAATGCATTAGTCTCGATGTTTGGGAAGAGGTTTGTGACACACGCAGCAGTTTCGCTAATAAAGCAAAAGTGGTTAGCTCATATGTTATTGGTGGGGGGTGGATAGTCAAGTGGGAGCACTTATTTGTCTACCTGAAAATTCTGGGTTGGACCCTTTTTCCCAGGTCCCTAAAAAAGCGAATTAGTTATTAGATGTTCACATTATTATTAGAACTTATACTTAATTTTATTATCGTGGAATTAAAACCATGTACAGTATGAAAATTATATAAAAGAATATAACCTTCATAAATTATCTATTTGTTTGTAGCAAAAATATATGTCTGAAAGTATATTAAAATAGATTCATCATTCTTAAAGGTGTGTATAGAAGTTTGTTACATTTAAACCTTGAAAAGAAACAACCTTTTTTTTATAAAGTAATATTTTTACTTTTTGGTATTTTTCAGGTAATAAATGCATGCATATTTCTATCTTTATAACTATCTTTTTTTTTAGGTCATAGAAATGTGAGGCCTAATTATAAGCATAATTTGTGCTGCTTAAACCTTCTGTTTAAAAAGCATGTAACTCACTTTTGAAATATTTCCCAATCACTCTTCTTTTTATCTTAATCTTAAGACTTGCATTGACAATTTTTTTCTTATTCAAAACTAATACCAATACTAAACAATTTTGTATTTAATAGGTTGTTGCTAAGCCTGGTACAACACTTAAAGAAGGATTAATGAAAGCCATGAAAAGAAGGTGTCTAGATGCATCTCAGTGCCAAGTTTTTAGACACAAAACAAGGTGATCTTGCTTTATATGAAAGTAGTGAAAGTTTACACTAGTTTAAGCTAAAATATTTTTAAGATGTGCATTTGTTATTTGTTTAGTTTCTAACACAATTACTTTTTGGGGAAAAAATTATTTGGTCTTTGAAATCAGATTGGTGATACAGGAAAAACTAAACCATCGTTTCAAACAAAGTTTTTTTATCCGACGACTTTGAAACACCTTTCACCTGGAAAAATTTCCATGGTTCTCACTGAGGATCGAACCCAGGACTCTCAGGTTGACAGTCGAGTATCTACACCACTCGGCCACCCGTCCCCTTATGTATACTAGCTGTACCCTTAAAACCTTTGTATAGATAGACCATAGCTCAGCTTTTAGATTATCATGAATAGGTTACTGTAATTATATGGGTCTATTAGTTATTTTTTGTTTATAACATCTAAAAGGAATAATTATTAAAAGTAGATAAAAACTAACCGTGAGTGGGATACAAACTCTGGCAGCCAGATTATCATGTCTATTCTTAACCTTTTGGTCGTTAAAGTGCTAACCCGAAATGGCGTTTTTACAATTTTGAAAATTGTTGGATTTTTTTTAACTTACACTTAGTCTTAGTAACAGAATTTTAATTTTAAAATAATCTAACTGATAACTCTATTTATATTATGTTCATTTTACAGAATATTTTTTTTTTTCTAATTAGATGGACTTTAAAAAAGAATCTTAACAAAATTTGTAACGAAGAGCGCAACTGTTTTTATTGTCTGAGATTTTTCGCTTATCACAATTGTTTTTGTCTGGCAATTTAAAATTGCTATCTGTTGTAATTAAAAAAAAAGACAACAATTTAAATGATAATACTTTTTTACTTTTTAATATTTTAGACATAAATCTCATATTT
Organism: Bulinus truncatus; assembly: GCA_021962125.1. Lineage (NCBI taxonomy): Eukaryota > Metazoa > Mollusca > Gastropoda > Planorbidae > Bulinus > Bulinus truncatus. The sequence goes on from JAGDYQ010000011.1 coordinate 4,889,757, forward strand.
ATAACCACATAAACTATTTAAAACAGATTTTTTTAAAACATTTATAGATTCAAGACTCAGACAAGAAGCTTTTGATATTTAAACAGAAAACAACATTCTTACTTTCCATCTACAGCAGACAGAAAGACTTGAGATAGGACCCAATTAAGACAACTGTTTCTAGAACTGCCATTTAAATCCATTTTCTGCAAAAATCATTTGATATCTTATGATGTCCTTATCACAAAATGATCATGCCAATTTTTTTAGTGAAAATAACATTTCATTACTTTTCATACTTTTTTGGATGAACTCATCTGAGTATATTTTGTTTATATGTTAGGATTCTAATTAATTTCTTTATCATTTTTCATGTCTCTGTTTAGAATTCAATTAACTTGGAATACAGATATGGGGGAATTGGCTGGACAGGAAGTTTCTGTAGAGCTTGTGGAAGTTGATGATGATAATGGTATACCAAGATCTATGCCACGTGCTGTAGTTCTGTCTCATAATTATGTAAGTTACTGTAGAAAATGCAGTGTATGTTTTAATAAATGAATCTCACAGTTAAATTGTTACAGTTTACATTTGAAACATTTTGACAGGGAAGGAAAACATATTTCTCATTAACTTTCTGTGATATCTGCCGTAATCTCCTGTTTCAAAGTATTCGATGTCAGACATGTGGTCTTAAGTTCCATCAACGATGTGAAGATAAAGTTCCCAGAAGCTGTCAGGGTGACCTAGAAGTATATCTACGCACAATGCGGGAAAATTCTCGAGAACAAGTTCATCAGTAGGTTTTTTAAGATATAGAATATTTTTATATCAAAATTAAGTTTCATTGTTTTTCATTGAAAAAAATTTAATTTTTTTTTTTTTTGCTTATAGAATGTTAGCAGAGCCTCAGGGAACACCATTAAATAGAAAACAAGGTCAGTCTGCATCTAAAGGGGGCCACATTAGCCGCCCTCCTGCTCCACAGTTAGGACATAGAGAACGATCAACATCAGCTCCAAATGTATGTGCTAACATTGTTGACAGCAGTGATATTTCTCAACAGGTATGGAGATTACTGATTTCTTAAAACTATGAGATCATTAGTATTAGTAAACTTAAATGAAGGAATTTATAAGATTTTATTAAAGTTGGCTCAAATATTTTTATAACTTAATAATTTCAGGATTGTATAAGAAGATTTAGAGAATTACACAGTCAGGCTAGTAAGTAAAAAAGAATTTCTTTTCTTTGGTGAAATGTGAATTTTTAAAAATATGAGTAAAAAATGTATGCTTCCTGATACCATTACAGATATGTTTTCAAGTTATCGATATAGTTTCTATAAGGATAAACGACATGCTAGTGATAGCAGTGCCTCATTTGCAAAAAATGTTCCGAAATCTCGAAATAGAGGTATTATGAATGCACAGTTTGAATTAAACAAATTGCATTGTTTGTGATGGATACAACTTCTAAAATATTAACCAGTATGTAAAGTTGTAAAGTTTTCTTTTTCTCTTCCCCCTCCCAGTTTAAACATAAAAATTATCACTCTAGCATGGTACCTTAAAGCTAACAGAAAAAACTTTCAATATTAAATCTAACCTTTACCTGTTTAAGCTTTAATTTTATGTAATTTGCCAACAGCTTAGAAAAAAAATTAAATGTTTTTGAATTTTTTAATTTCATTTGTAATAGGCTAGATTTTGGTAAATATATTTTTTCTTGTGTCAGCCAGCCAATTGCAACATTTTTTATATATTTTAGAAAATGTGTGTATTTTCAAAGGATAGAAATAACACATTTTCTTTTCTGTGCATTTGGAATTCATTAATCCCCAAAATATTTTGAGTCATTGCTGACTTTTTTATCCCAACATGGACAATATTATCCTACCATTCCCTTATTTGTTCATTAAATTCAGTAAATTGTTTCAGTTGACTCAGTACTAATCCTCACACTTTGATACACCAAGATTTCTCATACATGACTGGATGTCTTATTAGAAATTAGAGCTAGAATGCTGTGTGTTATATTTGTACTATACTGGAAAGGTTTGGAACTAGAAATTGGCAGAAAGGATGTTTAAAATTGTCATTGGAGTGTCTTTAAATTGATACTTTTTCCCATGGCATTTGACTATTCTCGTTAATATAATTTTTTAGGGCATTTTTTCTGTATCCATGTGGTCACCACTTTAAATACCTCTTCTTAGATTATGAAGTATAAGCACTTAGAGTTGTATTAAAACGTTATTACATTAGTGAGGCTCTGAGAGTTTTGAAAACACAGTGTCCATTAATTATTATGTTAGAAATTTATAAAAGTTACATTAGAGAGTGTAATATGTGTGCAACACTGAATTAGTGAATTTAGTTAGATTTGTATGTAAATGATATACATGTACCAGTATGCAACAAGTAAATGATTACAAAGCTAGATACTGTAATAATCTTCTTCAAAAACCAGACAGACTTGCAAAACTTGTACATGTAGCTAGTAATTTTCAATGATGGGTCCAATGAAAGTTGTCTTTTTGTAGTTTCTTTCATTTTTTAAATAGGTTTTAAAAAAAGAAATTATCATTTTTGTTGGGCTTATGTATATCTCTGTTATCAGCTATACATACAATAATCAGCATGAACAGTTAGTTTAACAAATACATGTATACTGCAGTAAAGGCTGAGATGAAATTCAGCAATTTGGGGGGGGGGCACTTTTTTTTTCATTTAGGTAAAAATCCCACTTATGTATCATTATTTATCTACATCTTTAATGAACACATTCATTTTTACAACCATTTGTTTTGAAGCTTAATTTTTTTAACCAAAATCAACAGTTTAATTGTGGAGATAAATAATCTCTCTGATGGCATTTTCATAATTATGTTTGTTATGCATGTTGCAGGGGCAAAGTTTAACATGCACTTAAATTTAATTTTTTTTGGTATCTTCTGCACATTACCTTAAAAACGTATCTTATTTGTCAAATTGTATTTAGATTACAAGATTGACAAAAATATAAGCATATTTGCCATATTTTCAGATATTAGATAGAAATGGATTCCCAAGGATTTTTTCAAGCATGGTATTCCTCTTGAATGATAATCTAAATTTAGAGCCTCTTTATTTCTAACCCAATAAGATTTAATCTAACTTAAGGAATTTTATTTTTGGAATGCATAATAGTACTTTTAAATCTTAAAGAATATAATGATCTAACATTTATTTAATAATGTTTTATAACATTTATAACATGCTTCATTTTATTAGGGCTGCTGATTAATTGCCATTAACGTGTGAACACGTTCAAAAATTGTGCGATTAAATTTTTAACACAACCTTTTATGTGTTCATTTTTACCCAAGTGCTCAGAATTGCGAAAAAATTTTATCAACAGAAATTGATCAGAAAAGATCAGAAAGAACATAATAAGAAAATGCAAATGCAGAAACTGATATATTAACATGAAATCAAAGCAGTTAGATGACCTTGAAATAATATGACTTTCATTTCTTTATTATATTTTCTGACCCTGAATGATACAATTAGTTAACAAGTGCTAGTGCTTGCCACTTTTTGATTGACAGGTGTCATGGTTTTTTAAACAACCTATGGGATGGAACTTCAAGCTAGTATTTAGCTGGTTAGTTGGTGGGGTCAGCCATAAATAGCATGATCTTTGTGGGGAGAGGAGATGAGTTCTGAAGAATGTCAAATGTTACCATAAGGGGGTAAAAAACAGAGAAAGTGGATAACCACTTTCTGACAATACCATTTTTTTGATAATTGAAATATAATTGAATACACACACATTTGTTAATGCTTAATGCAGCTGTAACATTATTAGAAAGCTCAGCCATATTCGAAAATGACTTATGCCATCTTATAGATTAGGACCTAGACCTATATTAGGGGTCAAATGGATTTTTATTTAGTAAAAATACTCAAAAATTGACAGTAAATGAAAACAATGTTAAGTAAAAAAAAAAGCAACAAAGTAATAGAAAATTTCTCTTTGAGAGCCGCATAAAAGCCAGAAGAGCCGCATGCAGCTCTATGATTCACATTTAGCTCACTAGAAAATAATTTTGTTTATGAATACAAATAATTTTGTTTTGATTAAACCTTGATTAAATCGAACAGCAGCTCTAATTTTTATTTTGTTAATATTGTATCTAGATCTCCAATTTAAAATAAAAAACTAAAGTTAGAATTACTGATGTAATATTATTAAATTATATTATTGAATTTGATTATGAAACACTGTAACAGCTATGAAATCAACTTTCTGTCATGTGCTGAGAATTATTATTTTATATATTTTTTCAATACTTTGAATCTACAATTTATTGGAATACATCCAATTAAAAAAAATCATTGAAAATAACATATATATGTATATACATGTATATATATATATATATGTATACATCTATTTTCATCCGATGTATGAGGACTTATTTATTTATCTTGTTTTTACCATTCTCATAAATGTTTATAATTACTTTTGTCTTAAATGGAAAGGTGTATTCTTTTGAACAGATCAGCAGTCTCAGACACTGACACTTCCTTCACAGTCTCCGGCAGGCAGTCCCACAAAAAGTGCTCATTCTTCTCCAACTATAGTTGCAAAACATGTTCGGCCACGTGCAAAATCTGTAGAGACAGATCCTGGAAAGAGAACTGTAATTTCATCTTTTAATTTAAAAAAAATTTATTTATTCAAATTTAATCATATCCGCTTAACGCAGCGAACATGTTCCAACAAAAGCAATTCTAAATGGGGCAATGATCAATACCATGTAAAAACTGGGGGTAATTGCAGTAAATTAGAAAAAATGTGTAGATATATACATATGTATAAATATATATATATCATATATATATACTCTACATCATAAGCTGTATTTTATTATTTCAGTAATTATTGATATCATTGATTAAAAAGAATATTTCAGTGACTTAATGTCTTTTTAATTGGCTTTCACTGCATTTGTTTTTTTTTAGCAATATTCTCTTAACTTTCATTGTTTATATTCTATCTAAAATAAAAACCATTATAAAAAAACTTTTCTCCCTTAAAATACTATTGTATTGTATGTATGTATGCAGACTCGCTACCCCTTAGACTGACTGTTAGTGTTAATCGTATCAAGGAATGATTTACCATGTTTATGTGTTCAAAGGATTTAAAAAGAAAAATATTTACATCTCTTGGAAATAGTGTTATTTCAAAACTGTGTTAAGCGGGGTGACTATTTCATCATGGTGGTTCAGTTAAAAAAAATTACATTTTTTATTTTATTTTAGAGAACAAGAAGAGATTCAAATGAAGATTGGGAAATACCAAATGGTGAAATTATGTACGATAGGCAAATTGGCTCAGGTTCTTTTGGAACAGTTTTCAAAGCGCATTGGCATGGTCCTGTAGCAGTTAAAAAACTAAATGTTACTGATCCCACCCCTGCCCAGATGCAAGCCTTTAAAAATGAAGTTGGTGTTTTAAGGTAAAAAATTTTATATTTAATACCTCTTAGTGAGAGATTAATAATCCGTTCTAAAATGACCTTTATCAACTGCTGAAAATCTTGTGTATATTTTTTGTAATTCGCTTGACTACCTTTTTTCTTTTTACTGATGATAGGCTACTTGGTTATCTTTCAACTCATATCACAGAATATAAATTAAATTGAATGTGCATCATCATTTGAAATAATTTTTTCCAAAGCTGCCATATTTTGTGTATTCTGTTGTGTATAAATATTCAGATGCTACACCATCAAGAAGGAAAATAACACAAATGACAGCATTTTCTTAGTCATAGGCTGAGGGGTTTTTAAATAGCGATGGACTTTCTGTATGATATTCTGTGGTTCATATCAATAATTGGCTTTGATAATTGGCAATAATTTTTACCTTTTATATTGTATCATTATGAAGACATTAATCTTTTCTGATCTAACTAAATTACTCCAACCTTTTTTTTTTTTAAATTAGGAAAACAAGACATTTAAACATCTTGTTATTCATGGGTTTAGTATCTAAACCTCACTTGGCTATAGTGACCCAGTGGTGTGATGGTCACAGTCTATATAAACATTTACATGTTCAAGAAACTAAGTTCCGTATGGATCAGCTCACCATGATTGCTAAGCAGTCTGCACAGGGCATGGAGTAAGTTTTTCCATTAGGATATTTTATATCATGGGTTATTCAGCATTATTATATTCTTTAACCATTTCCCCACTAAGCAGTTGTCAGTAATCAACCCCCCCCCCCCTCTAGACCAGTGTTTTAAAAGATTCCACTCCCTTCTTATTTTTTGTTATATTTATTATCCTTTGGGGGGGGGAATTCAGTTAAATAATAATACATCATCTTTGATCCCTTTTTAGTACCCAAACAAAAAATATTAAATGAAAAATTAAATTCATTCACAATAAAATAAATAAAATTTTTATCATAAATAACATACATTAAAATCAATGTGGGATGAAATTGTTTATGTTAAGACAGATCATTTTTTTGTTCTCTGAGAGTTAATTTCTAATGGCCTTTTTTTTTCACTTAATGTCTACAAATGTTAAAAAACAACTACTGGTAGATATGGAAAAGGCAAGATGTATTTCTGGATTTTCTCTGTTTAAACTTGATACTCATGTTGAATTTGTATACAGAATGAGGTTTAAGTACACTTCTTGATGTTTATTTTTTAAGAATCTGTCTGAATCTAATTTCAACAATTATTTCTCATCTGCAAGCAATAATTTTTCTGACATGCATATTGTATTTATTTTGAACAGATATTTTTTCTATTTAACATTTTTTTTTCAAATCAGGAAAATATTCTTTCAGGCCCTTCTGTAATTCTCTAAATGATGTGTTATACATGTGAGCTAAGATCTTCACAGTTTAAAGATAAATTAATTTTATATCTGTAACTTATTTATACTTTCAGTAACGATTTTTAATACTTCATGGGAGGGGATGTGAGTCATTATGTTGATATGAGGATACTTTGATGTTGTTTTTTTTTCAATACTTATATATTTGATCCATGATTTCTTTTCTCTCATCTTCAAATACAACTATTAAGATATTCATGTTCGTAATTTGCAATTTCTCCTTTAATCAAACGAGCCTTTTTAGAAAATTATTTTTCAAGATCCTGCAAGTGTAAACATGTATTTTTTTATAATATTTATTCAAACTCTTTTTCAAACCTTCTTAGTCACCTCATTCCTGTAAAATTTAATGTTTGTTTACATTATCCATGTGTTCTTTTTTTTTTTATTTAAAATAATGATTGGAATCTTATTTTAATCTATACATCATGGAATTATTGAAAAATCTAGCATTTGAGTGAATTGGTGGGGAAAAAAATGTATTGAAGTTACGCACCATAGCAGAATTGTCAATGGTCTTCATAAAGTGATTACATTTTTAAGAAAATTGTATTAAATTGTTTTGTGTAATTACATGTATATGAATATTCAACGTTTGACCTTAAATTTCCTCTGTCCTATCAGATACTATACATATTACATTTATGATTTAACACTTTCTTTTTTTACCTACCTCATCAGCTACCTCCATGCAAAATCAATAATTCATAGAGATTTGAAATCTAACAGTATCCTTTAAATTTAAATAAAAATGCATCAATTATTTATGTAAAGTCTGATGCTGTTTAATTTATATTAAGTAAAAATAATTAATGGAAGGATTTTTGTTGATTAATCCTTGATATCAAATGTAGATATTTTTCTGACGGAGGTTTGTACAGAAAACATGACAGTTAAAATAGGTGATTTCGGATTAGCAACAGTAAAAACAAGATGGAGTGGTTCACACATGTTTCAACAACCTTCTGGTTCTATATTATGGATGGTAAGGAGATTTTAATTAGCTGGACCTTGGTATGCTTAGAAGGGTTAATGCATTTTAAATTAATTTATCATGACTGCCATGGCTTTCATGTTTCATGAATAAACCAATAATCAAACATGCATCACGCATACAGTATTTTATATTTTAACTTTTTTTCTTCTTGTGTTTAAAAAAATGTACATGTAAAGGGGAAGCAACAAAGCTGTCTACCCTTAAGCAACTGCAGCAACTACAGGGGGCATCACATTACTATCTGTACCAGGCAAGGTTTTTTAACAGGATTCTATTGGAGAGGATGAAAGACTCAGTTGACCCACAGCTGCGAGATGAGCAGACAGGCTTTCAGAAAAACAGATCCTGCATGAATTAGATCACAACCCATCGCATCATAATCGAGCAGTCCCAGGAGTAGAACTCACCATTGTCTATCAACTTGTGGACTTTGTTTGACAGTATAGATAGACCCTCTGAAAGCTCCATTGACACTACGGAATCCAAACAAAGCGAGTAACATTATAAAGAACTCTTACAATGGCATGTCCTGCAGAGTAATCCATGGGGGACAGCTCACAAACAGCTTCCAGGTACGGAGTGGAGTCAGACAAGTATGCTTGTTGTCACCATTCCTTTTCCTTCTTGACTGGATTATGAAGAAATTTACCTTAGACTGGAGGAATGGAATTGAGTGGACATCATTGAGCCAGTGTTAGAGGTTGGTCTCAATATAAACAAGGACAAAACTAAGATCCTTAAATCAACTCCACCAGCACATTTCCCGTCAGGCTACCAGGAAGTCATTTGGAAGAAGTGCAGTCTTTTTTTTACTTGGGTAGTGTTATTGACCCATAGAGGCAGACGTCAAATCAAGAAGCAAAACAAGAGCATTCTTCGTGCAGCTTAAGAATGTTTGGACCTCCAGAGAGTTGTCCTTAGAAATTAAGATTCGACTTCTGAACATAGTCAAATCAGTCCTGCGGTATGGAGCAGAAACGTGGAAGATGTCTTAGACCACAACAACGAAAGTGCAAACCTTTACCAACATCTCAGAAGAATCCTCTAAAATCGCTGGCCTGACACCATCATCAAAGTCACTCTTCTGGAAAGGACCTGCCAACTCTGGGCTGAAGAAATCAGAAAGAGGCGATGGGGCTGGATAGGACTCATCCTATGCAAACCATCAACCCGTGTCACATGGCAGGCATTGAGGAGGAATCCCCAAGGTAAAAGGAAGAGACCTAGAAGCTGACACCACAAAGTTGGGATACACTTGGAACCAGCCGGATAAGATGGCAAAGGACAGAGGACTCTGTTCACTCTACCATGGGTGAAGAGAAATAATGATGATGATGATGAAAGGAAATGCAGGTCTCACCTACAAAGACACACATTTAATGACTTATTAGATCAGCCATGGTGGGAAAGGAGATGAAATATTTTTTGGGGGAAAAATCAATATCTTAATATTTCTTTTACGACTTTCACTGCTTAATAATCATTTCTAAAAATTTAATATTTTTTTTAGGCTCCAGAGGTTATTAGAATGAAAGAACAAAACCCTTATACATTCCAGTCGGATGTCTATGCCTTTGGGATTGTGTTGTATGAGCTTTTAACTTGTTCATTACCATACGCTAATATAAACAATAAAGATCAGGTATATTCATATGTCATAAAATAACATATATGTTTCCTACTTTGTTGTAATTCAGCTAAGTAGCTGAATATTAATTATTTTTTCATTTCCACCTTCACATAGATTATATTTATGGTGGGGAAGGGCTATCTAAAACCAGACTTTAGTCGGTGTCGCTCTGATACACCAAAGCAGCTTAAGAGATTCATGCTAGATTGTCTACAGTTCGATCGGAATGACAGGCCACTTTTCCCACAGGTATTTATTCTTTTTTTTAATTATATTGTGTCTTCAGTGTCCTAAATAAATGGTTTGCATTATACATAAAATTTAAAAGGTATATATTACATATTCTTATTAACAAAATAAGTTGTCTTTTTAATGATTTATTGGCTATATTCTAGTAATGAATAGAATTGTAAACAAATCAACCGTTCTCAGTCCTGTAATTGTAAAAGAGTATACATTCAAGGGCAATATATTATTGGAAACTTAAAATATTACAAAGGTTTATGACTCTCCTCTTAACCAGTAATTGTTTATTTGTTTGTTAATGTTTCAATGATGTTTTGGAGAGTTATTCTCACAAGATAACTATTCCATTATAGGAATTTTTTCTCATGATTACATAAAATTCTGGTTTCTTAATAAGGTATCCTTCAAATCTGTGTTTCTTATGTGTCTCATTACTTTAATGTAGTTTTATTATAATTAATGATCGATATATTTTTACTGAATTTTATGTGTTCTTATCAGCCAACTTAACAAAATATTTTTAATTCATATTCGGTTATAAAATGATTTTTTTCATATATCTGCAGCTCCTGGCTTCACTGGAGGCTTTGTATACTTCAATCCCTAAAATCAAGCGCAGTAAATCAGAACCCACTATTCACAGAACAGACTCATTTGATTTAGATTTTAAACACATATGTGCCTCACCAAAAACTCCCATCAATAGTCATTATACACCCAAATTCTTTTTTACTGGTGGAAATTACTAACTACTTACCTGAAATATCCATGGTGACCTTTGATGTATCCATATTTAAAATATGCAATGGTGATAAAGCCACAGCATAATTACATTCAACCACATCCAGTATTTGTGACAATCAGATTATATCACTGGCTCTTTTTGAACCACAAATCAGCTTGATTTTGACTAGTTGTTCAGTCAAATTATTTGTAAGTGGTGGCCAGACATTGAAGCTCTTTCTGATTGTTATGTTACAGTGTCTTCAAGTAACAGATCTTATGAATTCAGAAACAATTTCTTAAAAAGGTGCCTAAGTGGCTAAACCTTAATTGTGTGCTGGAGCCCAACCAGCCTGAAAAAAAAAAGTTAACTGCTGACCAGTTTATAAGCATCCATATCTATTGACAACTACCAATCATCCTTGGTGTTGTACTCAAAAATTTAATGATTTGAAAAAATCTTGTTGCAAGCGCAGTTACTTTAAATATTTAGCATTCCTTTGAGATGGCTTAGTATAAAAGAAATTTATAAGTAAACATGTCCAAATATACTAAAAAAAAATACAGAAATATTGTTTATTATTATAGATTACAAATGTTTAAAAATTCTAATACCTATTAAAATGTTTTTCTGTACCTTACATTAACAAAAAATGTTTGAGGCCCATCTTTTAGGATTTTGAATAATGTGTAAGTTTAAAAGCAAACGAACTTTTCTTTCCATTGTGTATTACATAGATTGAGTTGTTAATTATTGTGTTTTGTGACTCTTAAAATCAACTGTATTACACAGTAACTCTTGGTTTTAAAAATATGCTAAATAATGGGTGCAACTGACACTGTTATTGTGATAAAAAATGCTTGTTTGGTAATTGGTTGGTGCCAACCCTACCATTGATCTCTGTTTGATTTGTATATAATATCTTGTCAAATGTTAATTTATTATTTGGTTATAGTTAGTATCCATTCGGCAATTTTAGTTAAATTAGAGAATTACATAAGCAAATTGGAATTTATTTAGTATTTCATTTTTATCTATGAAGGCCTAACAATTTTACTACCCAACAAAAATCTACCATGTCTTTCTTTTTTTTTCATTTTTTTTTTTAAATTAGAATCTAATTTAGATTGTGGCAGTAATCCTTTTTTGTAGTATGATTTCAGTATATCTTAATTATTAATAGATAATTTATTTCATTCGCTTTCATCAGTTATTGATACATCTTTTTTCAAATATATATTTTTAACTTTAACCATACCATTCAGTTTTTAAACTTTTCAGAAAATGCTTGAAATAAAAAGTAATAAAAGACTTTACCCCAGGTCATTTTGGTATCTGTAGTGTAAAGTTTAAAACTAAATAATAAATAATGACTTATTTCAATAATTTACATTTTTATGTTTCCTTGATAATCACTAATAGTTGGTAATCTTTTAAAATCTGTAAAAAATCTTTAAAGTCTATTAAAAACCTTTTTATTAACTATTATAAACTTTGCTTATCTTTATTTCTGTTATATAAGTTCTAGAATTTTCAATTTGTTTAATGAAAAAAAATATTTGTGTATTCTTCTATCGATATTTTAATATTTGAAAATTGTCTAACTGTACTCAGTGAGGCCATGAAACTAGCTGTATCCTTTAAGCCCAATGTACCCCAAACTTAATTATCTGAACTAAATTCTTAATTTTTGTATTCTGTAAAAGTCTTTAGTTTCAAATCCATTGTGGCCCTCTTACCAGGTATTGCCATTCTGTTTTTATAGTAAGATTTTTGAGGTAGATTTACCATATTTAAAAAAAAAAGTTAACTTTTAATTTAAAACTATGAGTTTTTTTTATCAAGTCTTTAGGATTTAGATATTTACTAATTACTGTTTAATGCTGTATTGCTTTACATTGTGTATAATATTTGAGTTGTTCAGTTCTAGCTTAGAATTAGCACCAATTAGTCTGCAATATGTCTTATTTTGTGCTTTGCTGAATGTGTTATTAAAATATGTATTCAGTGGAACTTTATATTACATTAATGTATTTTAAGTCTATAGCCTACAGATAATCAGTGAATTGATACAGATCTATTCTAATGGAAATAATGACGGTTTAACAGATAAAACATTCTGTTCTTGTTTCTTTTTTACTTGTTTTAGCATTATTTACAAACATTTTCTCAAAAAAAAACAGCTAGATAGTTTGATGGCATTAGAAAAATATTTTTTACTATGAAGCTTAATGGGGTTATTGAAAAAAACGTTTTCTGTAAACTATTTTGATAAGTGAGCATATTGTATATTTTTTTTATATTTGCATTTTGCTGTACATATTGTTCATGTTGTTTTTATATCATAAACATGTATCCGAGTTGACAGGCTGTGACAAATATTTTTCCCACTCATTTTTATGAAATCATCCAATATGTTTTCTTTTGAACATGATAGACTTGTAATAGCAGATAATTGTAAAATATATCTATAATTAATATATGTAATGATTGTCCATTCAAAATGTTCATTTGTTTACTAACAAGTGTGGTTTCTCAAGTTCAATTGTTTGAAAAGTGCTTATGTTGAATTTCTTGTATTTTTTTGGTCCCTTTATTGATATTTGCTAATCTACATCAAGAATGTTTTATGAATTGCTTTGTGTGTGTACAAGTGTTGTTTTTTTTTAATTATTAAAATCACTTTGTATTTATGATACTGCTAACAAAACAGATGCCTCTGTACATATTTAACTCAGAACTGTTTCTAAAGGTAACATTTCTTTGTTTAATAACAATACATTTATATAAATACTTAATAATGTGTTATGATTAGATTGTATAAATAGACAGAATTTCACACCTCTTATCCATGTTATATGGAAAAATAGAAATAGTAACTTTGAAATGAAACATATATTTAAGTAAAAAAAAATTAAATATAATTTATTTTTCTGCCTTAATGTTATTTCACTTTTAAAAAAAGTCAATTATGACCTGGTATGTCACATGATTACCCTCCTGTTCAATTTTATGGACATTAGTAACCATCTCAGTCTTACATGTATTAGTCCTGAGCATTTCATAGAGTATTACATGTATTAACTGCTTTTGGATTTATGTAGCCTCACAAAACTAATACAGTAATTACTTTATGAAATAAATATTTTAAATAAACAATTGATTAACATTCTTTATTTCTTTTTGAGTCAACATAATTAGTATTGTTCTAATTTAGTATATTCATCATTACTGAACATTAATTCCACATCAGAGCAGTTTATTTCTTTGTATATAAGAATGGACATTTAATTAGTAACAATGACACTAGTATTAAACTGGCTTTCAGAGACAACAATAAAATTTCTATTTTAAATTCCATTTGTTATGCCCATATTTAGTCAGAAGTCTAAACCTAGTCATTTTAAGGACAGCTACTTTTTTTTTATTTCTGTTGGTATGACAGATCAAGTATGAGGCTTCAGCTATTTTCTTGCAGAAGTTGGAGATTTTAGTCAACTTCTTTCATTATGTGCAATTGTACATTTTGTCACTCTTCAGTGTTGTTGATTTTTTAAATACATGTATCTAGATTTGTTAACAGTGTTGTAAATTGTTTTTAAGAAAGAAATCTATATTAATTATGACTTGGCTTGTGTTGCAAATAAGTGAGGATGGATGCACCAAATGTCAATATTTATTCTTCATTCATTCCTTCATTCATGATTTTTAAATTATTTGTTTGAAGTTCAATAAACAAAAAAAATTTTGCAACTTGTTTTGTTTCTTAACTAGATGATCTCTTTATCTTAAAAATTTATAGTGTTATTTATTACAGAAAATTTCAGTTTTATAACGTGCCAATATGGCCATCAGTGCAAATAAAAACAAATGCAGCTTCTTCAATTGAAAGTTAGAGCTAACTTTGTATTTGACTTTTTTTTTAAATTAATGTTTTTGTGGTAGTAAATAATGTTAAAAAATAAACATGGCAAATTTTGTATTCTTCTAACCACATTTTAATATTTGAAAATAATTACTGTACATAGCAGCACTTTGCTCAGTGAGGCCATGAAACTATTGGTATCCTACAAGATCTAAGTGCTCCAAACTTCATTATCTCAACTAAATTCTTAATTTTTTGTATTCTGTAAAAGTCTAGTTTTAAATCCATTGCAGCCCATTTACCAGGTATGAAGTTGGGATTGGAACATCCTTTTCTGCAAAATTGAAACTGCCTAAAAAGAGCTGTTATTAATTATTTACCATAACCCTTTGTCTTAAATCACATCATACAAATATCTCTGGAAAAAAAATTTCCACTACAGGAGGGTTGTCTAACTTATTATAAAAACTCACTGGACAGATGTAAAAGTTTGGCAAGTTGCTCCAATCAACACAGATATAATACTATACTGAGGTCATGGTGGTGACAAACCAAAAGAATAACTAACAAACAAAAGAGAGTACTTTCCACATACTTTGCAATATTTTGATTATGATAAATAAATGATACAGGCCCTGCGCAACTTTTCTTATTCTCTACTATTCCTTGCATGTAAATTTTTTTTACAGAAATTTATTATTAAAGCCACAGAAATCTTGGGTTTATTCTGATTACTAGCAAATCAGAAACAAACAAGGAAATAATGGTTTTAGTAGAATGTATTTGTGAAAAGAAAAATAGTTACAATAAAGCAACTAATTAATCAATGCATCAACTAGGCATAATAGAACACATAAACAATTTCTAAATCTGTTTTTTTTTCTAAGTGTTGGGGACAAAACTTCAACAAATTTTTTCTTCAGGTTAAAAAAAAAAAGGTGTGATTCTGCTCAGAAATAATTTATACAAAACACTGGCCAAAGAAAACATGCAGTAAATATGACATTTTAAAATACCAAACACTATTCCAAGTTTAATCATTGTCCCTTCAACAGAGACAAAAATTGATTAATAAAACAACATTTTATGAATTTAAATAGGCACAATATTACTGGAATGTACATAATAGTTACCATAGATAGTCGAGAGTATTTTTAAGCCGAAAAATTGTGCAATTAGTTATGACCTGCACATAAGTCAAGGGTAAATCTTGATAACTGTCATATTCTTTAAATTTCATAATTATACTGCTGGACTTTTACTGTGATTTCATTTAAATTTGTTAAGCACTTTATCATCATGCACTAAAATTTCCTTTACACTAAATATGTTATATTTTTTTTTCGTAGAAAGAAATGTTACAATTTTTGTGAAAAAATAGATACTACAAATCACTAAATTTGAGTTATGGCCCACAAAGTTGGGGAAAAAAAGAAAAAAGAGGTGGGAAAAAGGCATGACATTTTAAAATTAAAAATGCCTAACAGCCAAGGTGTAAATACCAGCAATCGGCATGGGGATAAGAGAGAGATCTGCAAATGTATTAATATATTTTTACAGTACATCATAAATTTAACACCTGCATGCAATATCTGTAATACAATTGGCCAAGAATCAAACTGTGGTAAACTAAAAAAATGCATCATAGGACCATCAACAAAACAAAAAATTTACATAACAATTTAAGTGTACAGATCAAAATTAAATATAAATAAAACCATAAAATAAATTATTTGTGAACTAAATATAATGGTGGAAAAAAAAAACTTGTTTTACTTATTCATATAAATTAAAATGAATATGACAAAAATTTAATTAAATCACAACCTAAAAAAAAAGTTAAAAACATTTGTAAAATAAAAGAAATCTTGGTACATGTATAACTTGATTGCACACAATTCAATGAAGCATGATAATCAGGCTTTTATACCAGGTTTTCTGTAATGTGAGAATGTTTATCAGTATAATAAAAAAAAACATTAATGTTTCAGGCTAGTCTTTCTGCAACACGTATCTTGTCTACTTTGTGGCTAATTCTCCTACCTTCCAAGAAGGCTTCTGCCACAGAAAAGTCTGTTAAAATTAATGAAAAAACAATATTGCATTGTCTCATTAGCAAAATTATTTGAAACCTCAAACTGAAGATTGAACTAATAAAAAATAAGGCTAAAAATCTATTTAAGTAAAAAATAAAATAATCCAAACCGAAGAACATGTTAGTTCATTCATTTCAGTTTTAAGTCTCCCCCCCCCCCCCGATCTTCTCATCACTGGGACCTGTCAAACTTAATTCAGTACAGTTAATTTCCTGAATTTAAAATATAATCAGCGATTGTCAAAATTTACAATTTAATAACACAAATTAGAAAAAATGTAAACGAAACATGTTTAAATCTTATAATTAATTTGGATTTAATTTTTAAAGTATTAATACATTCTTTTCTTTTATAATGGCCATTGTTTTTTTTTTATGCACATCACCCTAACATTTTGAGGTATACTTTACATGCAGCCAAGACAATTTGTTCAGATTTTAAGTGTATTAAAATTGATAAGGAATAAAGATTATTATTAATAATGCTGTTATAAGGAGAATTAATTTCTAGTGTTTTCTGAAAATTATGAATATAACATTTCTTTTAGAAACACACTGTACTAACAGTAAAATTTAATTATGAATAGAAACTGATCCCAAATATTCTTATCACTGTATTGACATTAAAGCTGGAATAACAATAATTGTGTTGCATTTATGTTTGCTATGTGATTGTGGATTTAGTCACTACTTTTTCGCTTCAAAAAACATTATTACCAATGTTGAGAGGAAGAAGGTAATTTTTACGAAGATCGTGGGAACTTATCCTATTGTAACAAACATTATCTTTTTGCTGATGGTGAAAATGTGACTTATGAAAATGAGCAGTAGTTGTTAGAACTTCTCCTTCTCCATCTTTATGAGCAGCTATAAAATTCGTTGAAAAGTCTTCATGCTGAATATTGAGTGTGTCCATCACCCACTGCAGTTTGACGTCTGATATCAACCTACTGTTCTGAGCTGTTTTTACTTCTTTCAGTCTTCTCTTTGTTTTCTCCATGATCTTGTCAAAACGTTCACCATCTTGCTTTGCAGGAGTTAAAAGTGTTACCTAAAAAAAGTAACAAGTGCTCCTATTAAAACTGGATAACTGATAAGTATATAAATTCAATGTGTTAGAAAAAAAGTAAATGTTACTAGATGAAGTACTTTAGGTAATGTTGAAAGATTTATTAAACTTGTTTTGATAATAAAAAAAAAAAGGTTACCAAGATATTTTATGTTGTTTTTTTTCAAGCATCTACAAAAGTCCTTAGATTTAAATGATGTGTGATTGATTATATTCAAATTGTTTGACATACATTTTAAAGTTTCCCATATTTAATGTACTGTCCTACACAAGAAATAAAAGTGAAAACTAGTAGATAAACATTTACTGAATAGATAACACTTACTGAAAAACCTGTTCCTTTATTTCTGATCATAAGCAGCATAACTGTAAATAATCTTTCAGAGTCTATTCTAGGAGTCACTATGTAAACAGCAGCACCCACTCCAAACCAGTCATCCAGCAAACTTTTCCAAAGACGCATTATAAATTCATGATGCATTATGCCCCCTCCTTCAGGAATTCTGTCCAACAAATCTTGAACCTCAAAAATGAAAACATGATTTATGAATATTCTTACTTTTAGGTAATTAATTTAAAATCTGAATAATGTTTCTATCCTGCCTAGACAAAAAAATTGTCTCAATGACAAAATGAGAAATAATGTGTTTTGCTAATGCTTTGCAATCGGAAAAATGTCACAATTCTCCTAGATCAGGCATCTAGGTTCATTAGACTGTTTGATTAAGCCTGCACTCCACTCAATAGTTCACACCAGTGTTTTTACACTTAAATGTATACACGTTCTTATAAATACTTCTAACATCTGCTCTTCTACCAAATTAAAAAACCCAATATGGGTTTAAATAGTTTGCTCAACCCTGTCCTAGATGCAATATGCATACACAGTTTGTGAAATGCATAGCGCAAATCAGTAGCATTTATTTGAACAGTGATAGGAGATTACATGGGGACGGGTGGTCGAGTGGTGTAGAGCACTTGACTGTCGACTGAGGGTCCCGGGTTCGAATCTCAGTGAGAACCTTGGAATTTTTTCAGGTCCTGGTGAAAGTCCCCAAGTCCACCCAGTTTAATATGGGTACCTGTATTTAAGTTGGGAGAGTAAAAGCGGCTGGGCGTTGTGCTAACCACACAATCCCTTCATATGCCGAGGTTATAGAAACAGATGAATTCTACACTTCATCTGCTCCGATGGCCCGTTAGGGTTAAGGGAACTTTACTTTACTAGGGGATTACATAGATAATAAGTTGTAAGTGCTTAAAGGCAAAGCAGTCATCTATAAAAAAAAAACAACTTTCAGTTTTAACATTCTTTCATTTAAAACCTACATTTTCCCATTTTTGTAATCATTTATCAATGAATAGAAAAATAAGTTTAAATAAAGTCAAGTAAGTCAAGCCAGAGTTTTTGAGTAATGTTTTGTTAATTTTACAATTTTACATACACATTCATACAAAACTGCATGATTTTATGTTTATTTTTTGCAAATATATTTTAATTTTTCAGAGAATCTGTCAATTTTTTTAAATGTATAGAACAAAAGTATGTGAGGGGTATTTTTAACAAATGAGGAAGAGCATACTTTTAGAGATCCTGCTCTTCTACAATAGTAGATATTCAACTTAGTCACGAAAAAGCAGGTTCACAACAAAGTTAACTCATTTTCGATGAGAACAATTCATTTTTCTAAACAAGGTAAAACTATGTATTTAAAAAGAAAAAACTGATGTTGAAAACTATGTATTTATGGGTGAATGGAAAAAAATGTGTAGTCTTATTTAAATTTCTCAAAAAAAAAAAAAAGTACATGGACTGCTTAAAGTGATTTAAGTAATGGAATTAGGTTTTTGTTTTACTAAAAGGAAATTGTTGTCCCAAGCACTTTATTATTTCAACTGACATTAACACCAGGACAAAACTCACACAGGTGTAATTTGTCAGCCTCTGGCACAAATACAGGTGGCAGTTTTTAGCACCCTATGACACCGAAAGGTGGATTTTGAGAACGTATTTATTTTAAAAATAATTACTGAAAATTAGCTCATAAAAGTCTAGCTTCATTGTGACAAATTTTCTTAAAAATTAATATTTTGTAATTGTCCCCATTAAATATGTACCTCTGTGTCTGTAGGTTTTTTCTCCAACACTGGGCAAGGCTTAAGTTCTGACATGAACAATGGGCAAAAGTACTGATACATCAGCCCTGATTAAAAACTGTACACTGGTAATACATTAATTATTTGCAATATACTCACCTCCTCATCATCTTTATTAAGCTGAAGATATCTTGTGACTGAATTTTCTGAAACTGCTGATGCTCCATCACTCTGAAGTTCAACGGCATCTCCATTGCCAACATCTAATAACTTTTCAAAAGTATCCACAAACCATGGCCAATGATCTTTACCACTGATTCTCATTAATCTTGTTGTTTTATTGAGTTTAATTGTGACACCGACAGTTGGTTTTATTTTTATAACATCCCCCTTTTCACGACATTTAATATTAGGATAATATGCCTGAGAAAAAACAGAAATAAAAATGGTTATACCTCAGTTTCTTTATTTATTAAAATCTACAAAACAAACAACTTTCACAAAACAATTTTTCACGTAAAATTACATGTAATAATAAATAATTAATTAAATCTCACCTTAAAAATTTCCATCCACCAGTTTATAATACCCCTGTAATTAGAAAAAACTACAATCTGATTGCCTTCATCAACCATATCAATATCATGACTTGTGGGAGTGCCCCAAATCTGTGCCATCATACGCCTTCTGTCTTTTTTAGACATTATAGTTCTTTATGAATCATTAACTGAAAAAATATTTTCTTTAAGAAATTATGCAAGAAATTTTTAAAATAGTTAATTAAGTGATTTTTTGTTTGTTTGTCAAGATGAAAGAAGTCACTTCCTAGATTTATTACTATCTCTTGTATGTGTTTGAGTACTTGCATTTATTTACTAGCCAAATGCTCTAACTTATTATATCACTGTTTTTATCTTAATGACTAATTTTATAACTAAAACTATTATAAACATATAACTTTTTAAACAATAATGATGCTTCAAAAGTAATATAATTTAGACTTGCTTTCAAGCATTTGTGACAATGATTCTAAATGCACAGCTAGATTGAGTTTAAAAGTCTAAAAAAAATATTTTTTTTTGCATGTGTCAATACATTCTTAAGTGGGACTGATGGCTGAGTGTTGTAGACACTCGACTGTCAACCTAAGAGTCCTGGCTTCGATCATCTGTGAGAACCATGGGAATTTTTCAAGGTGATATTTTTTCAAAGTTGTCCCACAAGCCCACCTATCTTTAAATAGGTACCGGACTTGTTTGGGAAGTAAAGGCGGCTGGGCGTTGTGCTAATCACACAATCTCTTCATATGTTGAGGTTATAGAATAATAGCGGTAACACGTCTGCGTTAAATCAAAAGTAAATAATGACAGTTTTCCAGTTTAAAAATCGTCAAACATTAACAATAGTAATAATAAAAAATTCTCTGAGTATGAGAATAGCAAGCATGTACTCGTAACTAATTTCGTAAATAAAGTTTTTTTTAAAAGTCGTTCTGATATAAAAAAGAAACTCTGCTAATTGGTATACAATTAAGTTCTGAGCTATTAAACCTATTATAATATTTCATTCTTTGAAATAGTGCTTTTTAAATTACAAAATATGATTATATAAGTCAAGTGAAAGTGCAAAATAATCAAACAATCTTTAATATAATACAATTACTTTTTCTACACTTCATCTGCCGATGGACCTCTAGGACTACTAAGGGAACTTTACTTTTTTTTTTTAATACATTCTTAAGGTGCCGTGATGGCTGAATGGCTAAGCTACTTGCTCTTTTTTTATGCTGGCTATCCACGTTCGATACCTCTTACAGACATTATGTTGTTTTTTTATTTAATTTTTTTTGTACAATTTATCCTTTTGGTTGTTTTAATGAAAAGTAACAACTAAATAAGTCTGACAAATTTTATAAACTTTTTTCGCACTGGCTCCACGTCCGTCATATGACGGACGATGTATTTTTTTTGTACCGCTTCCGTCAACAATTGCATAGCCGAGCAATTATACATTAAAATGAGAGGTTAGTTTGTGTGGCGCGCTAGTAATGTAGGTTGTTCGCTTGGCTGAGACCCAGTTTGGCTAGCTATGTGCGGGTTCGATTCCTGATAGAGACATACATTTTTTTGTTCAGATTTTATTTTTCAGGATCAGGGTTAGGGATAGGGGGTTAGGGATAGGGTTAGGGTGTGGAGCAATATCTATTGATGGTCATTTTTTAATAAATCATAATTTTTTTTTTCCAGATTTTTTTTCAGGATTAGGGTTAGGGATAGGATTAGGGATAGGGTTAGGGTGTGGAGCAATATCTATTTATGGTCCCCAAAAAAAAAAAATATCTCCGATTTTTAACAGTAAATGACGTCATCAACGTCTGCAGTAAATAAGAGTTCTCATTCATTTTGTTTACTCTTTAATTGTGTTAAAACGATCGCCGATTTTGAGCACCATCATTGTGTAAGTAATAATATCATAATATAAACTGCATTTATAACTTTACATCATAAGAGTTCATTCTGTTGACGGAAGCGGTACAAAAAAAATACATCGTCCGTCATATGACGGACGTGGAGCTAGTGCGAACTTTTTTTAATTGAAATAATTTATCCTTTAGGCTAAACTTTAGGATGTTGTTTGGAAACGAAACAACAACTAATTAGAGATTTATTTCGTTTACAACTTAAAAAACAAACAAAATTATTTTGAAAATATGTATCAAAGCTGAACAATTGTTATCTCTATGCAAAGGCTATGGAGGGTACAGCTAGTAAGTAGTATATTATTCAGGGTTCACCATACTCCATACTCACTTAATAATGCGTTAATACACTGTAATGGTCTAATAAATGTTTACGAAATAGGCAAAAGTCATCGCGATAGATCCTCAGGCAAGGCTATATATTGACTATTAACAAAGAAATAAAAAAAAAGTATAACAACTCTTACCATAGAACGATATGATGGTGTCTACATTAAGATGTTTTCGCCATGTTTACGGAACTATTAAAGCTTATCACTATTTTCATTGGACGAAAGAAGGGCTTAGCCAAAGCTAAAATTATTGGGTGTTTCGTCAAATTTGTGGTAATATTTACTTTCTTGGTTAAAATAACCATAATAAAATATAACAGTTCGTGTTGAGATTTTCAAAGGCTTTTGTACATTTAGTTTAGCTCGTAATGTTATTAATATATATCAAAAAATTTCATTTTATTTTATAGCCAACTTGCAAAAAGGGAAATAAATTAGCAGCGTTTTTTGTGTTTCAAACCCGGAAGATCTATTAGCTTTACAGAAAGGAAAGGAAAAAACGCTAATGACTTACATTTCTGATCTTAATTGTTTATCATATTATTCTTCTGAATTTCATAAGAAAAGTTCTTCGACAGAATGCCGAAAGACACAAAAAGATGTATAAAAGACTTTATTCGTCATGTTGAAATGTTAGAAGTGGAAGAAGATCCTGATGGAAATGGTTTCGATAAGGAATACAAAGTAATAATACTTAAATACTCTGACAAATGTATTAGTCGTTTAATTAATTAATATATGTAGACTATAATGCATATGCAGAAGTTTATAATGCATTTGAATTTTCTGTTATCAGTTATAATAAATGGCTGTTTGATTTCTTACTACCATATAATATATTAAAATATTATAAATTATATATTTGTATTATTATATTATTTATATTCTAATACTTTTAAAATAGACAGTTATACCAGCCTAACTAGGTCAGTGGTTCTCAACCTTTTTAGTAACTGTACCCCCAAAAGGTAGTAGGACGGATGACCGAGTGGTGTAGATACTCGACTGTCGACCTGAGAGTCCTGGTCCCTGGAGGTTCGATCCTAGTGGTTTGATCCTCGGTGAGGCCCATGGAATTTTTCCAGGTGAAATTAGGTGCAAAGTCGTCCCATAAGTCCACCCAGCTATAAATGGGTACCTGACTTAAGTTGGGCAAGTAAAGACGGCTGGGCGTTGTGCTAACCATACAATCCCTTTATATGCTGAGGTTATGGAAACAGATGAATTCTACACTTCATCTGCCCTGATGGCTCGTTAGGGCTAAAGGAACTTTTTTTTACCCCCAAAAGGTACAAAAGCAACCCTCACACATAAGTTCGCGAATAAATGTACTTATTTTCATAATCAATATGTTTACCATTCTAATGTGATACAATGCTGACTTTGGTGATGAGTCACACAGAAAACTGGCGACCTTCTATAAATGCTTGGTTGTTTTAAACAAACAATATATATATATGTCACTGCGTACCCCTTCTTAACTTTTCCTATATCAGTTGGGGTACAAGTACCATCTGTTGAGAGTGATGTAACTAGGTAATTCATTACAACGATTATATTATTTCAGTTTGATTTATTGATATTAATAATTAATATCATTAATAACTGTTGATGATATGGTTTAGTCTCTTGAGCGTGTTGTCCTCGCGAGTCATGAGTGAAGTTGCTATGACATGTTGATTTGAAGTAAACATATAATTTGTTAATTGTATTAGAGATTTTCCTGTTGTCGATTAGAATCATTAACAATAACAATATCGACAATAGCCTATAGTTAACAATAGTCATCAGTAGACAATAGTATTGATATGACTTTGTCTCTAAGGTAGGCACTCAGTGACACATTGGTTCGTTTGTTGAATAATACAAGATTTATTCACAGTCTATATGCAATGTACAGGTTATAATAGTCCAGGCGACACAAGAGACTGCTGTGGGTACAACGAGTTAAAGGTATTATGGCAGTACCAATAAAAAACTCGCAACAACAGACCTGGCACTCCCTAGTGACAAAATCTAAACTGTTCTTGAACTCATCTGTTTTTCTCTAGTAAATGCAATTGTTCCACTCTGGTACTCGTCTTATGGTGTGTCTTGTTTGCATGTGGCTGACTGTTATTCCGAGTGTGCACTATGCCTTTTATAGACATACCACCCATGCTGATGACATTAGCAGTTTCTTGCCAAAACTGAAGTTGGAGGACATAGCATGGACACTACAAGTGTAGTTGGTGAATGACACTATTTCTTCACACGTTTCAAGGCAGGGGTGAAAGTCTGGAATAACAATTAGCAAAAGTTGTAATTTCATCTTTCATCTCAGGGACAATATTAATAGTCAATACTATAAATTAATTACTATTGTCTAAGTCCGGGGTTGTCACACTATTTTCCACAGTGGGCTGGACCACTTAAAGATTGATGGCAGGATCAGGGACATTATTTTGGGTACAGCTGGGGAGGACATGTTTGGCTAACTGATGGTCCCCCAACATCAGTTTAGGCGGTTCATTTTCATCTTCAAAAAATAATGCATACAATTTAAAAATGAAAGTAAATTTTTACATTTTTTAGTTTTACTTATCTGGCAGGTTACTTAATAAGACTCTAGAGTTTTTGTTAATAACATTTAGCGATACTGGCAAGAAAAGACAAGCATGGTCAGTGAGAATTTGAATATAATTTCCCTTTTATTAAGTAATTAATGTGCCAAAAAAGCGTTTGTCAATTAGGTTTTATTTTTATCATCATCTTGGAGGGGTGTTCTATATTTAACAAACTTATAGATTTTAGACTATTTGTAGCAAAATAAACCAAAGTTATTTTAATTTTTCATATGGTTGTAAGCAAAAATTTCATTTTTAAAATGTCTCTAATAGCTCAGTATTTAGTTATTTCGGTACTTAAACTGGCGACCAAGGTTAAAATCTCTTCCATACTTAAGTTATACAGTAGCAGCTTAATTGTACCAAAACAATTAGATTGCTTAAGTCCTCTAGAAATTCAATCTCCCAATCTGGATTTGTTGATAGAAATGGTCCTTGTAGTTAACATTGATTTTAATGACATTGAATTTTAAAAAATATGATTAATTAAAAAAATTGTTTTAATGTAGATTGAAAATTCATCGAACAGTTTATTAATACTTTTTATTTATCAGTCACAAAAAAAGTTAGACCTTAGTTAGTTGTAATTACAGAATAATTTAGTCAGAGGCAAGAACCTACTTCTTCAAATATAAAATGTCAGATCTATTGTACCCACTTCAGTGACAAATATTATCAACATTATGATTGTTAGGGTTGGATTGTTTTTAATTTAATGTATAATGGCTAAATTGCAGTTTTTATTTGAAATTTCAAAGGAATTTTTAAAGCAATGTACTTGTTTGAAAAAATTATTTGAAGTTATTAGAATTGAGAAACTTAGGGATGCTTTTTTTTTTTCATGGAAAATATAATCTTTATATTTTTTAATGTGATTTTTATATGCTGGATTTTTATGAAACCTATTCCCTGCATAAACAGTATATATATACATATATATATCATATCATACAGTTGGGAGTGACATTTTGGTTATATATAACTAAGTGTAACTTTGTATGCATTCCTATGTTGCCTATTACTATGAGAATGAAACACGACTTAGACTAGTTATACAAAGTGAAATTTACCAGTTTTTTTTTTACTTGACATTGTTTTGTCATTATATGACTAAGGTTTGTTAGGGATATTCAGTATAGGCCAATAATAAGTAATCTTCAGTTCTTTACAGCTGTAACTTAAAAAAAATTACTTGGCTGGTCCAAACTCTTTTAGCTATAAAGAAATTTAATTTTTTAAAATGTATGTTCTGACCGTGATAGACAGTAAGTTCAGCAGAGCATTAAAAAATTGACCACTAACACAGATAAAAATGCACAACTCAGAAATGAGTTTAATTGATGTGATGCCATTGTAAACAATGTGAAGAGCAAGCTGATAAACTGGCTTTCATGTCAACTCGTGTAACAACTTATCTAAGCCACCTTTTTTTATCTATGAGCCTTACCATATAAGATTGTTGCAGCACAAATGCAAGCAGTGTCTTGATCTTTGTTGAACATATTGAAGTATTGACACAGCTGATTGCATAGCTGTTTTTTTTTTTGTGTGGAGAAGTGATAAATGATGTTGCTTAGTTGCAGAATATATATATTTTTTAACTCATAAGAAAGACAAACACATCATTGTTTAAAAACAAGAAATTCATTTTCCCAATCTGGATTACATTGAATGCTGTCTTTTTCTTTGTACTCATAAAAAGAGTATCCTGTAATAATATTTTAATCAATCTTTTCTCACACTTAAATCCTGTATAAATGTTGATAAATTTAAAAAATATTAAGATTAGTCTAGAGCAGGGGTTTGTAACAGCAATTTTGAAGGCCCTATTTGGTCTTTTTAAATATATTTGTGGCCTTCATAAGAGAAGAAAGAGTTGGTGTTGTGAGGCTTTTTAACCTGTTACATTTTTTATTAAAATGCATCATGAATCACAAAAATTGGCTCTTTGTTTTACATTTTTATAAGTTCTGTATTTTTCATCTGTGTGTGGTAAAATGTTGTCGGCATTGTGTGACCATCTTTCAACCAGCAATCAGCATCATTCATATAAATGAAAACATGTATTTGTGCTGTTTTTTTTTTAGTGATGTCACATACTGTGTCTAGAGCTTTTGTGGGTATTGTGAACAGTATCATTGTCTGAACACACTAGTACAATGTATTGTCTTTAGTACAATTAGGTGTACTTAAAGATTTATGTGTCATTAAGATGTGT
This sequence comes from Bulinus truncatus, assembly GCA_021962125.1. Classification (NCBI taxonomy): domain Eukaryota; kingdom Metazoa; phylum Mollusca; class Gastropoda; family Planorbidae; genus Bulinus; species Bulinus truncatus. The sequence continues at coordinate 4,917,004 of JAGDYQ010000011.1, forward strand.
TGTTGTGCTCTTTGTGTTATTTTTTAATTCAGTTTTTAAATATTTATGTAGGTGTAATGTTCCTAATATCAGCCGCACAACTGTAGTTAATTTACGCAGAGAAATATAGCCTGCACCATATTATAGAAATATAGCTGACATTACCTACAAAATGACCTTTGCCTATCATAAATCCTGGAAGACACACTTATAGCGAAGTTTATGTAGTTGATTTATATATAGGCAGAAACCACTGGGTATCCAAATGTAAATAGGCAATATTCAAAAATCACTAATTTTCGCAAATTAAATGCATGTTTATAATTCATATTTTTTTTTCATTATCAATGTCTAAATTGTCATATGTTTATACATATTATAATTTATTTGGAAAAATTATGTATTTATCTCATCAATTATATGTTTGGTAAATACTGAGTTCTTTTAAAAAATAAATTTCATATTGCCTACTCTATTTGACACTCCTGCATACAGTTGAGTGAATACAAAAAATGGTTGACCTTACTGTTTCAGTATTTTATTAACAGAAATGAATCAGAACAGATAATAACCTCAGATAAAAGAACTCCCATGTTAACTGGTGTGTGTTTTTTTCCCATTGTGTGTATGCTTGAAGTAGCTGACAGTGTAATGGGTGTTTTATGCCTCTCTCATCTGTAACTTGCGATTACCTGGATCTTGGTAAAACCTTATCAACCACACATAATGGTTTTTCAATCCTCTACAGTAGGGATTGGCAAGCGCAACCTTTTAAAAATATTTGGGGCATTTATAATAGCAGCAAGAAATAGTGCTCTGAAGTCTTTAAACCAACTTTAGTCTCCTACCCTTTAGATATTTTGTATCATACGAATGTTTGCTGGCTCTGAGCCAATTAACTTGATCTAGAAGACCGTACCCGATTTGTTTCAGATGAAATTTGTGAAGTTCAGTAAAGAAATTATCTATCACCATATGCTAATCCAGCAACCATAGATCTGGTTGCTATCTGGATGAGCGTTGTTCATCAACCAAATCTGAGAGTCATGCTCATTGAATAATTTCTAACTTGGGCAGCACAAACATATATTAGGAGTGATCACTGACACCTATTTAGAAGATCACTTGGTTAATAAGCCACAAACCACGCCTTGCCACACTATTGACAAACTATTATTAAACATAAGAAAGAAAAGCTAAATAAATGCACTTCAATTACTTTATGTCTATAACTGTTTGCACATGGGTTTGCAGATATAGATTTTATGGAATTTGTAAAAAAGACATACTTTTAGGTTTAGAAAAAAATGGATGATAATGTGCAGTCATTTATGTTGTGGTTTATTTTAACTGCTTCACACTGCTGAAAGATTGCCCGCCCCACCCCATAGGGATATACCAATAAAAAATTGTTTTTTTTTCCTGTTTTTTTTTAATCATCATTACTGCTAGCTTGATAGTTTGTTTGTTCCTGTTACTGAGCAGTGGAGTGAGTATGCCTTTTTCATCTGCCGAAAAAAAAGGATTTCAGTTTCACTTGTCCTAACTGGCTAGATCTGCCAGAATGGATTTTTCCTGCTACCACGGACTGAAGGGGAGGATGTCACCTCTGACAGCTGTTGTCTTGGGTTATCCTTATTGACCATGGTACCACCATTGTCGGTCGCAAAAAAAAAGTTTTTTTAGTCTTGCCAGGAGACATCAGTGATCTTCCCCCAGACAGATCATGATAAATATCTCTCTGCCCAGATAGTGCACTATATACCAATAACAGTATAATCTGGGAATGCACAAGTACAATGCGATCCACTAAATGGTTATAATTTCGAGACAAATTCAGAGTAGCAAAGGAGATATACTTTTTTCAAGATCATGAAACATTTAAAATTTTAATTGGAACTATTAAGAAATTATTTTCACCTCAACAATGGCTTATTTTTTCATTATCAATGTTTATATTGACTTTTTTTTATACGTAATATAATTTATTAAAGTAAAAAAAAAAAGTATTTTATCACACTTGATTATTGAAAAAAGTTTTTTTTTGTCTCTTACATTAATTTTTTTTATTTTTCAAAAAAACTGTCAAGGGAGATAATAAAAACACATCTTCAAATCTCTAACATTCGATTAAGTGAATTGAATTTTGAGACAAAATATGTTTAGTTAAGTAGATTTTATTCAAAATTTGAATGCAAATCGTGCAATTTTAAATAAATGCATCATGATCATACAAACATACAACTATAATGAAATTTATAATTCTGAACAATAGATTAAATTTCAAATATATAGAATCTTACATAAAAGATTTTACAAAAAACTGAACGCTTTTTGTAGTTTGACAAAGAATTTTTTTTTGACACATAAACAATAGCAAATTTTATTTTAAATGCCATTTAAAAAAAATACTTTTTTTGTGTCTAGGAAGATTGAATGATATCTATAATATAAAAACTATAATTCACTTCAACTTGTTAAATACTGTGTTAAGTGTAAATAAGGTAAAAAAGAATTTTTGAAATATTGTGATTATAGATAGTATTGTGTCTGACAGAATGAATGCTGTTGCAACAGCACTTCTACATCACAATATGAACAATTTTCTCATTATGAATCCCATGTTTCTGTACTAAATTATAATTTCATTGTTAAATACATGGTCTGATGTGAAACATTATTACATAGAGTTAAAATTTTCTATCTATTGTACGTGCAGAAAATACATGAAGTTCAGATGCAGCGACGTAAAGACAATACCTTCACTATGGACATTGGCAAAACAGAATCAAACTTGAAAAAAAATAGATACAAAGATATTTTACCTTGTAAGTTTAGTTAACATTAACTAGATGTGAAAACTATTGTTTTAAATAAAATAAATAAATAGACATAACACAGATATATTTGTACTAAAAAAAATAATTAATGATTATTTTTCTCTCATCCACTAACAATAAAAATGTTTCGATGCTATGCTTTAGGCCTAATATATACATATTTTTATTGATGGCTTTATTCTGTATAATAGCATGAAATTATATTATCCATGTATAATAATTTTAAAATGAACTCATATGGGTAGTAGGGTGAATTGTAAAATCTTATCTTCAGAAAACTTTGTATTTTATAGATGATGAACATCGAGTTATACTGAGTACAGTTGAAGGTGAAGAAGATTCTGATTATATAAATGCAAGCAAATTAAAGGCAAGTTACTTGTTCATTGCAAACTTGTACTTAATTTCTTTTCTTTTATTAATATTAAAAGAGAAGATAGATATTAAATTTACTAAATCAAAATAAATCTTTCTTATTTATTAGGGTGTACATGGTACAGGAGGTTACATAGCAAGTCAGGGACCATTGGCTTCAACTGTGAATGACTTTTGGAGAATGATCTGGGAATATAAAGTAGAAATAATATTCATGGCCTGTAGAATTGTTGAGCTGGGCAAAGTAAATGTTTTGAATACTTCAAATTGACAAGCTATTTCAATCTCACATATTTTTTTTTAATATAATTATTGTAAATTTATATTTACTGTAAGATAAAAAGTATTTAAACCACAAGAACTACAAAACATTATAGTTATAGATGACATCACCAGTGCAATATTTTTTACACTGCTGATGGATTAATATTAAATTGAAAGTGTGATATGCATTTATATAAAAGTCTTTATCTGATTTTCCATAAACAAGCTTAAAAACCAAACTGCCATTACTATCATTTCATATTAAAATAATCCACAATAAAAAAAAAGACTTAACAACTCTTTCATATTTCTGGAATATTTTTGGGTTTGTTTTAAGAGCTCGTAAATTACAAAAAAGCACATATGTTAATTAAAATATTTTTAGGGTAACATTCAGCATTCTTAAAATTTCATCGCTTGTTTTTTTTTTAATGTGAACATTACCAGCACTTATTCAGTAGATCCAATATCTGAAAACTTTTCTCTTTGGGCTGCTGCTATATTTCTTTTCTATAACACTTTAAAATAAAATATATTTTCTTTGTTTGTTTTGTCATTCTACGATTTTGTTTGACAAAGATTTGTCTGGTACTTAACTTAGTTAATGGATTTTTTAAATTGCATCAGTAGTTCTCAAATTAAAAAAATATTTTTCTTACATTATAGATAAAATGTAAGCAGTACTGGAATGATGTAGGCAAGTCTGATGTGTTTGGTGATATAACAGTTTTTACTGTAAGTTATATTATGTTCAACAAATGCTTTTTTGTTTTTATATATTTATCATACATATGATATTTTTTCGCTGTTTTTTTTTTCAAATTCATTGAATTACAAACTAAGACATTTACGCTTCCATTGTTGACTTTAAAGCAAGCAGTTTTTACATGGGTTTATGTGTCATTCAGTCTTATAAAATCCTTATAATCTGCATATTATGGCTATTAAAGGTTTAAAAAATCTATTTAAACTAGGAAGATGATCGAGAAATAGCTTCTGATTTTCAACAACGAAGGTTACTTGTGACCAAAGGTGAAGAACAACGAATTGTTACCCAGTTTCATTATTCGGGATGGCCAGATCATGGAATCCCAGACGACCCAGATCATATAAGAGACTTAATTGGAATCATGCGCAGGGCTAGACAAAATGATGAAGTTCCATTGTTGATCCATTGCAGGTTTACATTATTTTTCATTGTTTAAATAATATAAATTATACACATGTTTTTTTGTTTCCTTCTGCATTGTTTATGTTTATATTTTTTATATTAAATTCTTGATGCTGTAAACATATCAAATTTTCTTTGAAATGTTTTAAAAGCTAACTTGCAACATTTTATTATCATTGCCTTACCCCCCAACACTGAGGTACTATCATTCAAATATATCCATAATAAAATTACCAATGAATTAAAAAAAAAAACACAAAACTATAGAAAAAAAATCATCTATAGATAAAACATAAACATTGCAGCTATACATGTTAAACTATTTTTTGTATTCGTCAGTACAGTATTTTATGTCTATAAGACATCCAGTTTTTTTAGCTGGAAAACATCCTTACTGAAAGCATTTGAACCCCATTTTCCCTCTTTTTGTTCTCTTTATAGTCTAAAAAATAAATATTCTGTATTTATGGTAGTTTTTCCTTAGATTGAACTGAAAATTTGTTCGCTGCTCTGAAACTTTGTTACACGGACATGGGGAGAGGCATAAGTTTTTGTTTAGGTGAATGCAAAGAAAATTAAGTAATTTTACTAAATCTGTTCAACATAATATCTGTTAGTGGTTAAGATACCTGTATTTGATAAAATTTGTGGTAACTGCGAAATTTGTTGTAAATTTAGTGTAAACAGAAATTTAATTCTTCTTCTCATTCAGTATTTCTTATTTTATAGTTAAATACCATGAAATACGAAATGTAGTTTCCTTACCCCAACATTAAGATCACCTTTTCCTGAACCTAACTCATTATACTCTAAGTTACCACCTTTGCTAAATGTGACTTTCAGTTTTCATCCTGAGTGATTTTTTCCTGAGGAAAGGGGCCATTTTTTAAAGCGGTACTGAATATTTTGCTATTCTGACTTTCGTTATAGCGACTTTACACTGTATATGGTATGTCAATGTAAGTCAATGAATACTTTTATCATTAGCAGCCTCAAGTCAAAAAATTTTTTTGTCAATACATAGTATTTATACTTCGATTTTTTTGTCTCATTCATGGTTTATCATCACAGAATCTTTTTATGTTCAATTCCAAATGTTTATTTCAAAAGTACATCATCTCTTGATAAACGCACTAGCATAAAATACAGGCGGAATATGCATATTTTTATCTCACATTGAAAATGAAGTTTAACATTTTGGTGCACTTTTATAACCAATTTTGACATAACTTCTAGTTGACAATCTCTTTTTTTATTTATTAAAGATGTCTGAATTATTACAATTCTGTGTTTTTTTTTAAATTTTAATTTTGATTTAAGTGCAATATGTTGGTCAGCTTACTATGTTTCAGACCATTCATCTTTTTTTAAAGTCATAATTCAGTTCCTGCTTAAAACATTTAACGGGCATTGGATGTTTGTTTATCTATAATGATTGTTTCCATCCATTTAGTGCTGGTTGTGGTAGAACAGGGGCAATAGCTGCAATCGACTTTGTGTGGACATTGTTAGAAGAAGGGGTAAGCATTATTGCTGTGTCTTTTACTTCCGCTTTCGTTTTAAGTGTGCCAAAAACATTTTATTTATATGATACTATTATTTAAGTGGAATATTTAAAACATGTCCCATAACACCTTTTTCATTTCTGAATTGTAAAATTGATTATTAGTTAGGAAATTCTAACAAAATTTAATTTCAATCAATAACTGAAACATTTTCTAACTCTCAAAGGAGTAAAAAAGTAACAGGTATAACTAATTGACTGTTAGAACTAAGTGACTATTAGAAATGCTGTAGAAAATTACATATACATGTGCTCTAATAAATAGGATGTGAATATTTTGTATCCAATTTATTTAACAGAAATTTGATGAAACATTTAATCTATATGAGCTGATTTGTGAATTTCGAAAGCAAAGAATGTCAATAGTTCAAACTGCTGTAAGTAATAAGAAAAATACTGTGGTGTTTTATTTTTATTTTTTGCTGTTTTATTTATTTAACAGTTTCACTGTCTTTTAGTAAAAATATCAGTTTTTGTTAACTCCAGGCGTTGTGAAAAACATTCTGCTATTGTACCTTAATTTTATTTAAAACAATAGGAACAGTATGCCCTTGTCAACCAGGTACTTAAATCATTATGTCAAGAATGGTTAGCCAGAATGGCTTCACACACTTATGAAAATGTTGAAGTTGAACAGGTAACCATTTTTCATATTATCTTATCAGTTATAATGAAAAAATAAATTATTTTTTTTTATAATCACTGATGAATAATCAGTAATTTTCAGCGCTGTTATTTTCTATCACTTTCAGGAAAGCATTAGTGATACACAACAAAATTATGGTATGTATTTATGGTTGCATGAATTAAATTTTTTAATGCTAGTTATTTCTTTGTTTTAAAAAATTTAATTATCTAATAGATCTAGCTCAACTACTTTGATATTTTAGTAATGCCTTTTTTTTTCAATAATGTTAATTGTAAGAATTTATATTAGCTGAAAACTTCAATCATGCTTTTATTTGAAGCATTAAAAAATATTATCTGAATCATCGGGGTAAACAATCACAGTTTAAAAAATTGTACATGTATTGATATATAAAGAAATATAATCATCTTTAGTAAAATATAATCACAATTAAAAAGAAGTTAAAGCAATATAACAAGAACTTCAAGTTTAATTATAAATCATAAATCCCCTTAATTTTACTGCATTTAAGCTTTGTACATATGTATCCTAAATTTGTATTATGATTTTTCTAGCTAATGAAGTTGAGAATGTTTATGAAGATAGCCAATCACTGAGAGATGATGGCAATCAGGAGTCTCATCAGAGGAACAGTCAGGGACCAGAGGTTATTTCCTTGCACACTGTAGTACCCACTAACACTGAGAATCACACATTTAGGGACAGAGTTCCCAGTCAGAAGGCTCCAGCCCCGCCTCCACCTGTTGCTTCTGCTGAACCTAAAACATCACCCATCCACTCTACAATCATTCAAGTTGGTTCTCCAAAGCATGCCATGCCTGGTGGTAAGAACTCATTTGAACATTTACCTCAATCTTCCTCTGAGAGCTCTGACAATGAAACGTCACAGACAGACCCAAACTTATCAGGTGTCCCCACTTCCACCATCACCACCTCTGAAAGCAGCTCTGTTAGCACTGTTCCCCCTGCTGGAATTGGGAAAAGTCAGAGTCTTCAGCTGAACAGCACTACTTCAGCTGAGTTAGACTCTTATGCAAATAAGCGTAAATCTTTTACTCTTCCTCAAGATCTGGTAACTAGGCTTTAATGTAAACTTGGGATCAAAACACCCCAGTTATAAATTTACAGCAGTCCCTTGATTAGCGCGGTTAATAGATCCCTGAGATTTTCTGCACTAATCAAAACCGCGCTAATCAAACTTATAACCCATTGAGAATAACTATAATGAATCCCCAAAATTATTTAAGTTAGACCTATATTTAAATTTTCACTAAAACTTGCTTTATATTTTTGAAATAATAGAAGGATATAAATAAAAGAAATAAAGTAGGTTTAAAATTAATTTTTTACCAAAAAATACATCTAACTGAACAGTGGGCTTTTTTCTTTCCTCTATAATTTTACGGTAACAGTGGACTTACTTGTCGATTTCACAATGAACATTCATGCTTCTTTCTTGGTTGGGATCATATTCTGTTATGATTTCTTTTGCTTTTTCAATAGCATTAAATAGTTCTTCAATCCTTTTAGATGGAATTTCTTTAGGAGGTGTTTCTTCTTCTTCCGTATCCTCTTTATTTTCTTCGTTGTGAGCTTTTTAGTGCTCAATTGCTAGAAGATTGTCAGTCAAGTCTTTTGAGTGAGATTCCAACAATTCCCTAATGTTTTCTGAATCTGCTTGAAAGCCAAGTTCTATTCCTACTGCTGTAATTTTGACAATAACTTATCAAAACCGCAAAAATCTTTAGCGCATTCCAGCAAAAGATTCTAAAGTGATGTGTTTAAGTTTAAGAGTTGTCAATAATTAGGAAAATTATAAAAAAAAAATAGTAATCAAATCGAAATAGGTAGCACTAACAATAAGTAAAGCAGAGGTCTTGCTTCTATGATTGTTGCCGAGTGACTGAGAGACAGACAAAATGGCACGCAGGTGAAGGAAAATGGCGCGATAATCAAAAATGGCAAAGCATATATCAAGGGAGGGTCTCAAATTTTTTGGGTGCACTAATCAAAAACGCGTTTTTCAAAACCGCGCTAATCAAGGGATGGCTGTAAACAAAAAAGGGGAATCATATCAATCGCACATATAGTTCCAAGTCTCTTGTTCAGGTTTTCTTTGAATGGTAGCTGTACTTAATTTATTGTGTAATCTGAGTACTATTAAATGTTAAAATTTGTTTATATCCAGTCAAAGTTATATTCAGTCTTTCTTTTCTCATCAAAATGTTTTTTGCTTTTGTATTTGAAAAAATTCCAAAATTTTACTAAAGCACATCTTAAAAAAATCCATTTGGCACAATTATTCACAATCTTTCATCAATAAGATTTTAAATTAACATTAGAACTGCTTGAGATGCTGATATATTGCTTGCTTTTAAATATTAATCATTTGCAAATACTAATCTCTAAAATACTGCATAGTCTACACATTACTAAACAAAATTGTTTTTAGTTTACGACAGCCTTATTCACAGCATTAATATATCTGCTTGAAAATAAAAAAAATTGGTTTGTTTTGGACTACTTGCTAATGTGATGGCTTCATCAGGGATAATTATATTATGATCAAATTCTTTTGTCAATTACTGTACAATGATAATTGGTTAGCGTCATACAAGATTGTTTATCTGATGCTAATTTGTGTTAAATAAACAAGCCAAATAGACATTTTGCTAACCATTTTTTAGAACGATTTTTTTTTATATTTCCATTTTTTTAATTTAATTTAAATGCGTGTAATATCTAACAAAAATAATTTATTTGATATAGTAGTATGTTATCTTCTTAATGGTAGCAGTATATGTTGTTATATTCACTGAACACTCCTATTTTTTTATAAAAAAAAATATTCAAACATTTCATTGCATAATGCTTAGCTGTGTCATTTTTTTTATAATAATTTTTTTTCTAATTATATTCCTCTTAGAATTTGTAATTGATAAGAGATTTAATACAAATAAAATAAGCCTTATCATATTAAAGACATTTTCATACAATGTCTACATAAAACACTTGGCACTGGTTGCCATATCTTAGTATAGTCCGTGTAAATATTTCTCAACATAAAGTTTTCATTCACAGAATATTATTAAATCAAATTAAGTAATTAATAATTGTATACCATGTCAGAGTTTTTTGTGTGCCATATTTATTAATAGTTCAAAGTTATCATTTTAATACATTTGTTTGCTTTTAGAGTTGATGCTTTTTTAAAAATTCCATTATCAAACGAAAAGCTTACATATGTGATCAGATTATAAATAGTAGTCAAAGCATAAAGTCTTTTTGAATATAGCCAAAGATAAGATAGATCTTAGTGATCTAAGTATTTAAGGTTTTACATAAAAAAAAAAATCATTCTTATAATTTGATTCATAACTTTAAGTGCTTAGATTAAAAAGAAAATCTTGCATGAAGAAATAAAGAAATACAAATGTTTTAGGAGTACAGAAGCATGAACATTTGATTAATATTATATTAACAAAGAGTATCTTAAATTCTAAATAGCATTATAAATAACATTAATTATGTATATGTCACTTTAACCAGTTTATTTTATTTTACTTAACACCCTATTTAACTTTATAGAGATACATAAAACATTTTATTCTGTTGACTATCATATAATTGTGCTATAATATTTTTAAAAAAATCGTTTTACTAACTAAAGGCTTGTGAAATTCAGTCAATTTGTTAACCTGTTTGTTAGCAGAATATTCCATGTTGTTACATATGTATCATGTGCAATAAATATCTTTATCTGCAAATATCTATAAATATCTCTTTAACATTTATGCAACTAAGGTTGTTATTTTTGTTTTTTATTGATAGCAAAGAAATTATTATTTATTATATCAGATGAAGTCATATTCTATAACACAAAAATCAAAATGAAAAATATTAAAGAACTTATTTGACAAGAAATCTTATTTTGTAAACACTTATAATAGAATAGGGTGAACCTAAGGAGGATATTGACAATGCTTCTTCTTCCAAAAGCTTAAGATGAAACATTTCCTTTTGTTGTTTTGTTCTAATATTTAAGAATGTTACGTATTCTTTATCTTTTTTTTTTACTATTATCTGACCACTCCTATTTTATAAATACTTTATTAATCTTATTTGTTTATGTCATTGTGAAAAGGTCACTGGTTAATAAGTTTTCCTCTGGTCACTTCTCACATGGATCAATTCAAAAATATCTCCATATCAAAAGTAAACAGAATTTTAGCTTTAAAAAAAATTTTGATTTAGAACCCTGTGTGCAGACTGAAGGGTTGAGAATGAAAAAAATTTGAGTATAAACTAAGTAAGTTGCAGCAGGAACTGTAGTTTTATTATATAAACACATTTTCTGCTGGTTATTTTTAGGGTATTCTCTTTCAAAATATTACAGATTAAACTGTGTTCTTCATGGAGAGGTTTTAATATGTTTGTAAAATTCACGTTAATTCAGAATAATCTTTTTGTAGACAAATCACATGTAGTAGCTGTTTTTTTTTTTTTTTCAATTATATTAGTATCTTTTGTATTTTTTTAATTACTTTTGCATCTTAATCAGTTCAGTAAAATGATATAACTTGATTATCACAATGCAGTAAGTGTCATGCAGTTTTTTTTTAATATAAGATTAACAATAGTTAGTGGGTTCCCTTAGGGCAGTATATCTTGGTGATAAGGAACTTGGCGTAACAAGCATTGATAGAAAACTGATTTAATTTAAAAAAAAAAAAAACTGGGAATAGAAAGTGGGCAATTGAGATTGGTGGCAACACTTTTCCACATGTGTGAAACATATCATGGTTATTTTTATCATGAGTTTTATTTGACAACTTTCTCAAGCATTTTGTATGGCACTAATTGCATACCAGTTAAATCACCTGACATTTTTCTTACTACAATCCTAGACTTTATTTGTTCATTATCTAATGCATTGATTGTAAGAGCATTTCTTTTATTGATAATAAAGATATCTCTTTAACCTGACCTTAAGCTCACAGTGTATGCTTAATTTCAGAATGGCTTGTACCTTTCAGTTGAAATATTTATCTAGCATATTGCTATATATTACAGTTGTATGTTTGATTTTTTAATCCTTCACTGTACATGCACTGAAATAATTTGTAATCTTAGCAGTTATATTACTTATACGTTGTATCCTTTTGGCACTTTTAGCACACAAATGTAAGATATTTTATTTAGCTAGCCATGTGCTGTAGTATTCTAATCTTTTTGACCAAATTTTGCTCTCATTGAGAATTTCCAACATTAATAGTTTATAAGTTAAAGAATGGTTAACCATTTCTTTTTTAAAAAAAAAATATATTTTAATGTTGTTTACAGATAAATTTGTTACTGGCATTATCATCCCACAAGAATATATATCACACCATAATGTATTTCTTTTTTCTGTCTACCAAGACAATCTTTAAAGGTTAAATTTTAAAACTGCTATTACTGATGAGGTGTGAAATCTTAAATTTCACTGACCTACATTTATTGAGGTCAGGCTGAAAAGTCATTTGAAAACGTTTTTTTTAATGATTAAGAAAGCTCAGATGATCAGTGATACACATTTTTTTCTTCACTTTTTTTTACTACTGCTCAATTGTACACCATTACATCTTAAAACTTGCATTTATTTATAAAACTTCATATTCCATAATCTTTTATATGTATTAAAAACAAGAAAACCAATAACATATTTATGTTTTCACCTATTATTTTAAGACTTGTATTGAATGTTTATTCCATAAATTTAGCTCTCATGTTTTATGCTGGTAAATGTCTGCTTCCAAATAGTTTTTTATTTTAGTCTTACATTTTCAGTCTAAAAACAAAAAACTAATCGATTTCATAATAATTATTTGCTTTAAATTTTATTTAATTACAGATCACATAATTAATTCTTGAAGAATTCCGAGTCTCAATATATGTAATTTATTTACCTTTTTATATTATTTTTGCGTACTAAAGTCATTTATTGCATTTTAATGTTTTTCATTATTGGAGCAAGACTTTGTTTTATAGAGATAGTGCTTCCTGAATTTTTACTTATCACGTATTCTTTTGTCTCCTATTTCTGTGTTCACTACAAAATATTACTTATCACGTATTCTTTTCTGTCTCCTATTTCTGTGTTCACTACAGAATATTACTTATCACATATTCTTTTCTGTCTCCTATTTCTGTGTTCACAACCAGGCTTGCGGAGCCGCCAATTTTTTTTTCCGGCTCCGGCTCCCTATTAAGATAGTATCACACGAGACAAATTTTTTTGTAATTGCGCCACGCAAACATGCCGCTGATAAAAAGTTATGCAAATTTTGCTGCGTTCTCCCCCATAGTCAGGAACTTGAAAAATATACGCATTGTCGGTTTTACTAAATACAAACCATTTCAGTGCATCCAGAATCATATCATTATTTTCGACCGAGGTTTCACTAGTCGCCATTTTCATAAGTAATAAAAAGTTATTTCAATGATCAAATTAGCAAATACATACAAATAAATACATTATTTAAAATATTTTAAAGACTTAATTATTTATATTTATAATTTATAAATTCGAAATGACTATTCGGACCCGGGTACCAATAAAGTCTGCTTGTTATTCGGACCCGTGGTAAATATGCACTTAGCTTAGCTATACATCAACTTTATTATTGTTTATTTTTTTTTATAATTGTTTGAATTGTATGATTTAATCGTTACTCAGTGTCTAGGGTTCCACTACGCGGACTCTGTATTATTATTTTTTCGGGTTCAGTCTAATAAAGTTTAAATATGGCTAAGCTAAATGCATATTTGCTACGGGTCCGAATAACAATCGGATTTTATTGGGACCCGGGTCCGAATAGCCACAGCCTTACAAATTTATCTACTCTATTTCAGATATTCTGTTATAACAAAATTGTTAAAAACAGAAAGCGACCATTTTGGTTTTAGTCTATTACAAATTTGCTGTCAAATAATAATACGAAATGGAGCGTTCTATTTGTCGTCATAGTAAAAATTTATTTCAAATGATTGATACAACTATTCTATGAAATAAAACTGTTTTAACTTTATATATAACAAAATAACATGACATTAAAAAAAATTCGGAGGATAAACAAGATTTAAAACAAACACAAAACGATTCCCCATTAAAGATTTCTTGTGTGTTGATGTGCGTGCACGCTATCATTTAAATGCTGTTACTGTTGTGGCGTTCGTAAAAATGACAACATTTCAAACTGTAGGAAGAAAACAAACAAATTTGCAATTTTAAAGCTAAAAAAATAATCTGCTGTAAAAAAACAAACATTTGGGAGCCGTGGAGCTGCCAGATTTTTCCGGCTCCGGCAATAAGTGGCGGCTCCTCGGCTCCTGAAGCCTGTTCACTACAGAATATTACTTATCAAGTATTCTTTTCTGTCTCCTATTTCTGTGTTCACTACAGAATATTATTCTTTAAACTTAAGGTTTGTTTATGATTAAATGTTCTGTGTTCATTTGTTACCCTTTTTTATGGTTTTATTCCGAAATGTTCCATATCATTTTTTAATAAAATTGTAGCATAATTTTTTTTTATATATGGCAGTACACCAATATTTGTTAAAAGAAAATTTCTTATCATTGTTAAATTTTTTTTTTAGCAAATACTGCATGTTGTTTGTTATTAGTAAATGTTGATTCATATTGAACACAATTACCACTGATATATAAAGTTTTTATTGTACTAAATAGCTCTTGTCTGAATTCTTTAGTTTAATAAAACCTCTGGAACATTCTGGAGAATTACTGACTTCTCAGCAATAACAGTTTTCAATATATTTTGTATTTCCTTCCGTTGAATATGTCTGAAGTAAATGACTCATGTGAATTTTTTGAACTTGTCTTTTGTACAATATTATTTTTTTTTTTTTAAATCAGAATTATCAGAAAAAATATGTTAAGTAAAATAATGAACTGTATTGTAAGTATGTAACACTCTGATTTTTTTTTTTATTGTTAGTTTGCTCATTGTATTGATTGTTAGTTTGAGAAAAGGTTATTGTAGTATTTTGTCTGCAGCAGAGCATGTTGATATTTTCACTCTGTCTCTCTTTGTGACTGTAAATTAAACATTGGGATTTCTATACAAGATCTTTGGCTTCTTTTCTTGTTGTTGTAGTCATGTTTACTGCACAGTTCTACATTTACTTACGGGTTATTTTAATCAAATGTCATATTATATAGATTAGTTACATTCTTTCATCCTAATTCTCTTTATAAATGACTTTATTCTTATAATTTAGCATTAATATTTATTTCTATTCCTATAAAAAAGTAAATTCTGTGTAAATTTATATAACTTTTTTTTTCCACTTTTTCTTGTAAAATAATTTAGTAAAGGACAAAAAAAAAATAACTCACATATATCATTTAACAGCCCTAACCTCTAATATTTCACCATTGATTATGTTTCACTTTTTTCAAATTACATTTTTTAGACCTTCTAATAAGGTATAAAATCTAGTTTAGTATTTATTCAATTACCTGAAATATGTCATTAAACCTTGAGTCATCATTTTTTGAAAACTGCTGCCAAATGGTAAAGACTAGTTAGCTGTATGTTTCTTGTTTGAACAAATAACAAGTAGTGGCACAAATCTAAATGCAAATATCCCAGATATCAAATTACTGATAACTACCAATGGCATTCATTTATCAATTACATTTATTTGCCAAAATCTGAAACAAAATAAACAAGCTTCAATATTTAACCTTGAGTAAAATAATATTTTTATTGCCTAAAACCTTTCATTGAATTGATACAGGGACACTTCAGTTCACAATATCTTGGGCATAAGCAAGAGATTTTACAGTTACCATTCAGAAACCTACCATTGACATTTTAGTCTTAAAAATTTTCAAATTTTGTTTATACTTTTTCAATGATTTTATTTACAAAGTTTGAGATTAATTTGTGAACTGAGGTTTTACTGTATTTATATTTTACCTGCTTGCTAATAATATTTTCAAATATATTACTGAAAATAGCTTTAAATGCTATTTTTAGAAGCTGCAGTTGATCTTTTTGCTAAATAAATTCATTTCTTTTGTTTATTATTAAACTTCTGAGACAAAGTAGAGATTTTTTTTTTAATTATTAACAGGTAGTAATCAAATTATCCATAAAACAATTCAACAAAGACTTTCAAATGAAATGGAAAAGAAAGTTGCACCCAATGGTGATATTTACACAACAGTTATCAAACAACCCGTCATCAATGCTGTGAAAACAACCCACAATGAGCCATTCGGTAGAAGAGCGATGGTTGCAACCTATGCAACAGTCAACAAAATCGCATTTAGCAATGCTAGTCAAGAAACACTTGCTCCCACCAATAACTATTCTAATGTTAACCAGAAACCTTTAATTAAATTACCTGGAGATATTTATTCAACAGTTGACAAGCAGCCTTTTGGCAATTTTAAACCCCCTATTAACAAAAGAAATAGTATCAAGCAGAACCTGGAGGAAGTCTCAACAAGGAAAGCTAGTTCATCATCTTATGACGACGTTCATTATGATGATATTAATATTAGCAGCGTGAAAAAGGCTCAGAATGTAAGTCCAGGCCTTATATTTAATGCTAAATAAATTAGCCTAACTATTGCCATGCAAAATAAAAGTGATAAAATACAGATCCATTTACAAGTTGAAAACAGTTATATAAAAACTTATTAAATTAAATTTGGAACAAAGCACAATTTGTTTTAATTACAATAGGACTAGTAGTTCTCAAACTTTTATGCTTTGTGATCCAATAAGATAAATGTTTTGTTTTCATGATTCACCTGTAAAGGAAAACTATGATTTAAAAAAATAGAATTAAAGTGTAACTATCTTTCCCCTTTTACCTAGCAGTTTAATAAAACAAACTGTATAGTTTTTTAACAAAGCAGTAATAATGCACACTTATATTTTATTTAAATCAATTATAAATCAAAATAATGTCACAATCCACCTAAACTCATGCACAGGCCATATTTTTAGAACTACAGCAATAGGATGTTTCAGTTTGGTGTTAGAAGTTCATTTAAAATTGTTAAAAAAATGAATTTGTACCTTTATCTAAATCCAGCAAATATTTCAGTTCGGTGTTAAAACTTTATTTAAAAAGAAGATATAAAAAAATTATTTGTATTAATCCATTTAATTTCAAAGTTAAAAAATAAATAACTTAATTGTATTAATATCATTATCCAATTCTAGTATATTTGAAAGTTATAAAAAAGACTAACAACATTATTTTATTTATCTAAATCCAGTTACCTGTTAATCCGCCAGGTAAGAAATTTTTTTTCAAGATGAATTATCTTTATTTCTCCTTGTTATTACTAAATTTATCCAAATCAGTACAGTTAGCTATAATAATTAAAAGTTGATACAACTTTCAACCCTGTTGTAATGCTGAGCTATTATTAATTTTTGAAGAGTTTAACCTTTAAAAAAAATGGTCAATTCTACTTGAAAGACAAAACTTTTCAAAAAAAGAAATCTATTTCAAATTATTTCATTGTATTACTTTAGGCTGTCTGGAAAGGTTGCCTAGAGTCAGAGGTCCAGTTCAATCTCCCCAGTCCTGGAAAGGCAGCTAAATAAACTCAATGAAGTCTATGGATATAATATTTTTTAAATTTATTTATTTGAAAGCTCTATTTTTTTTACACATTCCTTGTAAAGTAAGGCAATATCAGCATTTTTTAAAAATAATTGTTGACATTTTTCTAGATCATTAAAATATCATAAATATATTTGTACTTTCTGGAACAAGCTGTGCCAAAAAATGAAATATAATCATTATTTATTCTATGCATTCATAAATGAAACACTATAACAGGTTATTTAAATTGCCTTGACCAGCTTTTTTTATAACTCATTACTTGCTTTTTTTTTCAATTAAAATTGTGTTAGCCTTTGTTCTGTCAGTCTTGTTACAAACAGTTGTATTAGCCTTTGTTCTATCACTCTTGTTACAAACAATTGTATTAGCCTTTGTTCTATCACTCTTGTTACAAACAGTTGTATTAGCCTTTGTTCTCTCAGTCTTGTTACAAACAGTTGTATTAGCCTTTGTTCTCTCAGTCTTGTTACACAACACTGTATTAACTTTTGTTCTATCTTTCTCTGTTTACAAACAATTGTATTAGCCTTTGTTAGCCTTTTGTTCTCTCAGTCTTGTTACAAACAGTTGTATTAGCCTTTGTTCTGTCACTCTTGTTACAAACAATTGTATTAGCCTTTGTTCTATCACTCTTGTTACAAACAGTTGTATTAGCCTTTGTTCTGTCAGTCTTGTTACAAACAGTTGTATTAGCCTTTGTTCTGTCAGTCTTGTTACAAACAGTTGTATTAGCCTTTGTTCTGTCACTCTTGTTACAAACAGTTGTATTAGCCTTTGTTCTGTCAGTCTTGTTACAAACAAACAGTTGTATTAGCCTTTGTTCTGTCAGCCTTGTTTGTATTAGCCTATCACTCTTGTTACAAACAGTTGTATTAGCCTTTGTTCTGCTCGGTCTTGTAAACAGCCTTTGTTCTATCACTCTTGTCAGTTGTATTAGCCTTTGTTCTGTCAGTCTTATTTACAAACAATTGTATTAGCCTTTGTTCTGTCAGTCTTGTTACAAACAATTGTATTAGCCTTTGTTCTGTCAGTCTTATTTTCATCGGTCTGTCAGTCTTGTTACAAACAGTTGTATTAGCCTTTGTTCTCTCAGTCTTGTTACAAACAGTTGTATTAGCCTTTGTTCTATCACTCTTGTTACAAACAATTGTATTAGCCTTTGTTCTATCACTCTTGTTACAAACAGTTGTATTAGCCTTTGTTCTCTCAGTCTTGTTACAAACAGTTGTATTAGCCTTTGTTCTCTCAGTCTTGTTACAAACAGTTGTATTAGCCTTTGTTCTATCACTCTTGTTACAAACAATTGTATTAGCCTTTGTTCTATCACTCTTGTTACAAACAGTTGTATTAGCCTTTGTTCTGTCAGTCTTGTTACAAACAGTTGTATTAGCCTTTGTTCTATCACTCTTGTTACAAACAGTTGTATTAGCCTTTGTTCTGTCAGTCTTGTTTACAAACAGTTGTATTAGCCTTTGTTCTGTCAGTCTTGTTACAAACAATTGTATTAGCCTTTGTTCTGTCAGTCTTGTTACAAACAGTTGTATTAGCCTTTGTTCTGTCAGTCTTGTTACAAACAATTGTATTAGCCTTTGTTCTGTCAGTCTTGTTACAAACAATTGTATTAGCCTTTGTTCTGTCAGTCTTGTTACAAACAGTTGTATTAGCCTTTGTTCTGTCAGTCTTGTTACAAACAGTTGTATTAGCCTTTGTTCTGTCAGTCTTGTTACAAACAGTTGTATTAGCCTTTGTTACAAACAGTTGTATTAGCCTTTGTTCTGTCAGTCTTATTACAAACAGTTGTATTAGCCTTTGTTACAAACAGTTGTATTAGCCTTTGTTCTGTCAGTCTTGTTACAAACAGTTGTATTAGCTTAGTATTTTAAATTTCCTTAACAAGATCACACAAACCCCCACAAATTTCGTAATCCAATTACACCATCTATTTCTTGATTTAATGCTATATACAGTAAACTTTTAAATATATTAATTAATAAAACAATTCTTATGATTTAAATATGCTTGCTTATTTTCTGATTTACCCCCAATTTTGTTAACTTAATCTCTGATATAAAGCAAAAAGTTTGGTTGAACTCTGTAAGCAATTAAATCAATGGTTTTTTAACAATTTTTTTCGCTTTTTATTGTATCAAACTACAAATTTTTTGGGTTGTTTGGATGTGCTGTCCATGACTATTTGAAAAGTATTCATCGTGGGTGAGTCTTTAGGGCTTGAAAAAATAACTTGAGTAGATGGGGCCCAGTGGTGTAGCTAGCGACTTGGATACCTCCCTGCAAAATGTTTGAGAGGGGCCTTCCTAAAATATTTCCACCTGGGTGTGTGTGTGGGGGGGGGGTCCTTTAAGTCAAGTCCAGGGGCCCAATTCACTGTGGCCTCTGACCATCTCTAAAGACATACTGAATGATACTGATGGGCCTATTTTTATAAAAGAAGTTATATTTAAACCAACTTGCTGCTGTTTTAGCAGCATAGTAACTTCAGCCTTTACTATTAAGTGCCAGCACTTCCGTTACTTACAATAAAATATTTTCACTTTAAACGCTGACAGAAAATGTTATTTTTTAAATTTGTACAAAATAATGAAATTGCTTTTGTGACTTTAGGTTTTCTAATTCTAATCTTTTCAATACATCAATTTTATTAGCAATTTATAATTTAGGCTATTAAAAAAGTGCATTTTTTCATAAAATGATAAGCTACACCAATAAAGGCTTTTTTATTTGATTTATTGATAATAAGTCTTTGTAATTATTTGAAAATGATTTAACATTCGCAAATATATTATACTTTTAATTTATAAATATTTCCAACAGAAAAAATGTCTCCTACATCACTATTTGGACTAATAGTAATAAGTGACCTAAGTACTGGTACATCAGCCTGTGTAAAAATAATATAAAAATGAATACCTTCATATGACATAAGCTTAGCATGCCATCGGCCTGCCACCAGCTAATCATGGACTCATAGGATTTCCCACCTATTGAGACCTCTGTGATCACCCATACCCACCAATTTTATAGTAGATTACTGTACCTGATTGAACACCTAAGTGAAGGATCATAGACAGCGTTCAGGTTGCAGCCCATCAGATGGCCCTGCTTATCTTTAAATAATATCTTGGCATACTTCAGCTGGAAACTTTAAGATCTAGTATCATGACAACCAGGTCCTCTCTTTCCCTAAATATTACTGTGAAATAAATACATTAAAATAATACATTGGGGTTGTCTCCCCGTGCATACATTCAATGATTATAACATGCTGATAGTTTATTTTGCAATAAATTACTTCCTGCTCTTCTATAAGTTAACCCCTGTAACATTTTATCAAGTCACGAGGTAACAGGATCATACTATACAACATACATTGTCCTTAAGCCTTTGTAAAATACATCCATCAAGAATTAACACACATTCAGTTTGTGCAGTAAGATTTTTTCATGTGATGTGGGTTGATAGTTTTTTTTTTTTCAACTAGATCTTTTCAACAAATGAATATATTATCTCAGCAAATCCAAATTTGATACCAGTATAATTTTTTTTTATATCAATAAGATATTGAAGACCCGCCTCTGGTTCAAAATATGGATTTAACAAACCGGGTGAGAATGGAATAATTTAATTACCTACTTTAAAACCGCTAGAAATTATGCTATAACAGATAAGGAGTGAACAAGAAAATGATCTTATGTGATTTTCAAGGGGTGAATATGCATCAACCATCAAATCAAAATTATGTAGGCCACTATTTCAGAATTTTCTTGATGGCGTTTGGAGCATCACTGTGCATGTGTATTTCTTTTAAATTTCAATCTCAACACAAAATCAATAGCTTTCTGATACATCATGTGGATCAAGATCAATAAGAACCTCTTATGTCATAAGTATAAAAAATTCATATACTTACTATTAGCACTGAAAGTTTTCTTTCAAGCCGCAGTATCAAATTAATTGTATAGTACCAAAAAAAATAAGTACTATCTTTTTAATACTTTGGATAGCTTTTTAGGTTGACATACATCACTGGCACACCTAGTTTATTTTTAGGTTTGTGGATGCAATATAATCAGTTCATTAACATATACATAATTCTATCTTCTTGTCTGGGACGGATGGTCGTGCTGTAGCTCTTGACTGTCAACCTGAGGACCAATGGATATTTCAGGTCATGGTGAAAGTCTCTGCTATATCTCCCGAGGTGCCTGCAAGGCCACTGCACCATCGGCTAAGGTGGGGAAGGGCACCATAAAAACAGATTTCATCTTTACAGGAACTTCACAGATCTACTTGTATGTGGAGATGAGGGAAGGGGCGAAGCAATAAAATCATGTTATAATTTCGTCTCATTAATGGGTAAAAATGTTGTCAGATGTGTCTTGAATTTGTTGTGTTATTTAGAGTTTGCCTAAATGTACAAAAATATTTGATTTTAATAAAAACGTCATGATTTTATATTAAGTTCTACACACTAAATCATGGTGTTTTAAGCAGATCATTTTACAGGGAAAAAAATATTAAAATCTATTGTCATAAAATGAACTGTTTTCTACAAACAATATATTAGAACGACAGCAAAATAACTAGCATTAAAGTGTGAAATACTTATATAATAATTTTATTGGTATAGAGTCATCCATTAAATACATGTGCAGCTGGTGACTGGGTACTAAGCTAAACAAATTGTCAAACACAATGGGAATATCAAAAAATTATTAAAATAAACATCAGACTTTCAAACTAATCAACTGATAAAAAAATATATCTCTTTGAAAAAAAAGTTTTTTTTACATTCTCTGGCTTCAATCTGGGACTTTTCTACTTCAGCCACTGTTGATATAGACCGGAATAATATTTTGTATTCATTTCTTTTTAAAAATTAAAATATGCAGAAAGTAATGAGCTTAAAAAAAAATTAGTAGAAATGTGACAACAATAAATTCAATGTAGTATAACAGGAAGGGTGCAGCAATGTCTCATACACAAACTAATTCTCTGACTTGTACTGGTTCACATTTTTTTCTTCAATTTTTTCTGAACATTTAGTGATTTGTGTTACCAAAGGAACATAGAGGAAAATATTGTACAAAGACCAAACTACAGATAAGATCTGGATAATATTAATGCTTTTACTTTTTATTTTATAGCCAGCGCCAACAGATTCATTCTGATGTGCAATTCATATCATTAAATAATCTTTGGCCAATTAGCACCATCCTAAACAACACCATATGGTCATCAAAACAATACAACATGGGGTAATACACTGATACCTTATTGAGCAAATGGAAACAAAGAACAAAGCAAAATGTTTTTAAAAAATTAATAAAAAGAATAGAGCACACATCTTACTTAGATATATTAAAGCAATATGTGAAACATAAAAAAAATTACAGAGCATAAAAAAATACTTATTTTTTCAAGTAAACATGGAATCATTAAATATATTTATAATGGTTACATATTATAAATATATAATGTCATGTTGGTATTGCTTTTGCAAAATGGAAAAAAATACATAAAGAATGAAAATTTTTGACTGCCTTGTCAGACTTTAGAAAGAAATGTATAAAAACCTGAAGGAAAATGAAGAAAACAAAAATGGCTGAATTTAGGTAGTATCACATCCACACATCATTCAGTCTTGCTTAAAAATGTTGAAGTTATTTTGAGCAGCGAGTCAAACAAAAATCTCCCAGAGCAGTTCATTATAATAAAAGTTATTAAAATATTAAACTTTTACTTTTGATTATTTTTGTTTCTGATTTTTCAACACAAAATCACAAATATTTGACCCATCCCATTTACATACTTAGCTATACAATGTTTGCTTTATTATTTTTTTTTGTAATACTGTTGTTATTGCAAAATTAAATTGATAATTTAATAGCTATGGCTATATGGACTGAGGTAGGTCTTTATTCATACAGAATATCTGTCATAATGGGGAAACAAATTACCCCACACGAAATTTTAGACTGTGTTGTTTCTTTAAATACGTCTCAAATTTTGAGCTCACATTAAGTTTCAAGAAGAATTTTAAATACCTTACAAACACATAACATTATAGAATGCATTCTTCATAAAACAGTACTATTAAATTCTATTTAAAGACAAATTTCATCGTAAATCAGAAATATTTGACTTGTTTCCGAATATCTGGACTAACTGTGCCTCATAGTTGTCAATGTTTCTCTTCATGATGTTCATACATGGGCCCATCAGTCTCTCAAAAGCATGCACATCCAGTACTAGTTTGAGAACAAAATAATAAAATTTATGAATGGCAAGAGTAAGGGACCATATTAATTATTTCACTTATTGACATATAACTAACCTGCACATTTGACGTTGCCAACGGCATAAACTGAAGCAGCTCTGGGTTTATTGGTTACTAATGCCAATTCTAGTCAAAAACAAAAATTCGAAAAAGATTTTTTTTTTCATTGTAAGACATCAGTAAAAAAAATATGTTAAAAGAATAAGAAATACTGAAATTTATTTATAATAAACCTTCAAAAATTAAAAAAAAAGTTTTGTATTACTAAACAATGTTTAAAATTTTAATCAAAAATTTTATTTTGTATTTACTGTAACTCACCTCCAACACTATGGCTAAACAATGTTCAATAAATGGTTTGATATTTTATTTTTATCACTCACCTCCAAAATATCCCCCAGGGCCTATACGATTGATTTCCTTTTCAACAGTGGCATTAGGATCAGCCTAGATGAAGCAATAGAAAGATAAAATGTATCAGACATGATAAAATTATAGTTTTCTAACTTATGTTGTGCAACCGATAAGTTGCCAAAGCATTAAAATGCTATTTAAGACTGAACAACGCCTCAGTCTGATGACATAATGTCTTTCTTTTTGTCATTGACAGGGTGTTTGCTTTTAGAAAATTGTACAATTTAAGATAAATTTCATAAAAAAAAATAAGAATTATAATACAGCAAACTCTCTTTAGCTTTAAAATCCGATGAAAGTTTTTTTATTATATTGCTACATGTATATTAATATTGAGAATAAAGAAGAAATGTTTTCTGATAGAAATATCAACTACTGCATAACACCTCAAGCAGTTAGACCACATGCTGAGTACACTAAGCATTGCCAGATGAAATCAAGTTTTTTTACTTAATCATAGCATTATGTAGTGTGGAGTTGCTCATTATGATTAATGCATATTAGTTAAATAAGTGGATTATTTAGCAGTGGTTAATGATGTCGCCAAACACAAGGGGTAAATGCTATAAACTACATCGCTAATAATATCTACAATCAGCAGAAAATTATGAATTTTAAACTAATGCTGAGAACTGTAGAAAACAAAATGTAAAATGTAACAAAAACATTTCCTTATTTGTTTACATTGTAAAGAGAAATAAACAAAGCTCTATAGAATAATTAAAAAATTTCTAACATCTAGAATTTGAAATTAAAATACAAAATCAGTCAAAAGTTATGAAAAGATATAGACATTCCAAAAACTGCTTCGTTTGAAAGCACTAAATTAAAGCAATGAATGTTTTGTAATGAAATTTATATCTATATATTGTTTAAAGTTTAAATACACAAGTGAATGAAAAACAAAGAACTAATCAGATCATCCATTGTGAGAAAATCTTACCCCATTTGCCTGAAATAGTAAAAAATTCAAAGGATTAGCAATGAATCAATATAAACTAATGGCAAGAAAAATGATTCTTCCCAGGTATGCATTTTTTATTTTCTGCAGTTTCTGTATTTCTCTGTGCATAAAGTTTTTTTTTTTTTTTTTTTTAAATTTCAGATTTTAAAAATGGGTGTGTCTTGTACAAGGTTAATAAGTACCTTGTCTGTCAAATAGTCCTCTTTTATTATTTTTTTGGATCCTAAAATTATATGATACAGGTACATGAAACAACTGCTGTACATAATCACATACAATAAAATAAAATGTAATACAGAGTAAACATTACTGCACTTGATTTTGAACATCTAAATAAGTCTTTACATAAAAAAAAATTTGTTTGCCTCAAATAAGTAATTAATATTGTAAAGAAAAAAAAAACATGTTTAGAGTTTCAATAAAATAAATACAATTATCTGTTCTGAATTTAAACGATAAGTGTGGAAAATTTATGCTAACAACACCATAGCCCTATAGTGAAGATATAAAAAGAAGATAAAAATGAGTTTTTGTGTCCAGTGAATCAAAATGTGGACTCACCTTGTTGACCATAGCCACTCGTACCTCTCCCTCTTCTACAAAATACATACAATCAGCCTTGTCACCCTGAGGATATGGAGTTGGAATATTAACACTGACATTGAATAATTTTATCTCTTTCAATAGAAGAGATTTATTAACCCTATGAAAGGTTAATGAAATCCCCCAAGAATCAGGAAACCATAAAAATGGAAGTCAATGTAATTGAATGTTCTGAAGGTTTTTTAAATAAGTGAAATAGATGCATACTTAATATGCATGCAATAATTTTAACTATATTTCTTTAGAAAATTGTAACATGATGGTTGATTAACTTTGTGAATAAAAAAATGTTCAAGATAAAAGAAAATGTTAAACAACACACTTTAGAATACCACACACAATTTAAAATAAGACTAAATTAATTTCACACCAGAAAAAGAAATCTACTCAATAAACGCATAATGAAAATATTAATGATTTTAGAAAAATCTTGAGTCAGTCAGCGGGGTTTATGTTATTTTCTGATCTACCATAAATAAATAAGTCATGTCTGATGCCAACCTAAGAGGAGCTCAGTAATGTTAAAGGCTCCCTGCCAATGAAAAGGCACCAAGGACAAAGTGTGCACTTTTATATATGTTTGAGCCTTATAAGCAATATTGAAATAGTTGTTTATAGAAGTTTGCTATTTGCAAATAATAAGACACTAGTAGCTTTTGAATGGGAGAAAAAATTCATATGTGTGGGGATGGAGTTAGCTACCCTTCCCAATCTTTACTTATTTCTGAGTAGGCAGGTAGCTGCCATGACAAAGTGATAAACTCTACAAATATCACAATGTCACAGATGTATAAAAAGAGACATAGAAAAAAAAATCTTTTGTAGAAGTAGGAATGGGAGGTTGCTATAAAATAAAGGATACATTTGGAGGATAAAGCCAAACACAAGATACTAAAAAAAAATATAAATTAATTGTGGCTAGGTTTGTAAAAATGAGCAAAATACTGCACAAACTCTAAGTGCTATTAAACTAAACACAAGTTATCTCTAACGATGGCAAGGATAGAAAGGCATGCTGAATTTCAGTCTAGTAGTCAATGTTTTGATTGTCTTTAATAGGCAAAACTTTGACCAGCCTGATTGCCTGCAGGGTACTAACATTAATTCGTTTTCCTCAATTCGTTTTCCTCATCATTCAGAAACATATCCCAATGTATATATTAAACAAAAAAAATTAAAGGACGGCAAATTACCAGATAATTTTTTTTTTTCTGGTATTAATTATCCATATGCTGATGTGTTCATTGTTCATTTACTGTTCAGCATTAATTAACTGCAAATTATAAAACTTAAGTATGACATAAAAGTGTTGGTACAATAAAAAAAAAAGTGACATTTAAGGAAATACTTTTTTTGTGTGGGTGTCTTCCTAAAAAACCGTGAATTTCATATTATTAATTCAATTTTCAATCCAAGTTACAGCTTCCCCTATACTTTATACTTGTATAAAGCAGAGAGATGGATTTTTTATTTTCATGGAGTAAAAAGAACAGTATTTGCAAATCTTTTCAATGTTATTCACTGCCTTTTCAATTTATTCTCATTAAAAATATCCATTGCCCCTCTACCCCCAGCATTCATTAACAATGTCAGGATTAATGACATTTATTTTAATGCTTGAGACCCTGCAGACAGTTGATTAGTTAATAACTTCAGGAGCTTAGTTTTTTATTCTCGGCCTCTTCGAAAGTTGCCAAACCCAAAATATTGTGCAGCTATCATAATAATATAATTATAGATGTCATTTCGAGTGCTTTGGTTGATCAACTGTTTATTCAAGAGAATGGTAATTTCTTTATTAATACGTAATAATTTATTTTAATACAGGAAGACAGACACCCATCGGCATTAATCTTAAATGCATTAAGTCCATACTCATTTTTTAGGTAACATCTTTAATTGTTTAAAATATATGTATGCATTCGCATTCAGTTCATATTCAGTTATTTAAAGAGCATTTATTAGACTGTTAGAAGTCTTATTTGGGAAAAGCACTTTGTTAGACGCACCATAAAACTTACTAGATGGGAGCCTTCAATGCCCTGTGATAACAAAATGTAAAATAACAAATACACAGGTAATAGTGTAATAAATATTTTGTTTCAAAATGGATTTTTCTTCATTTTAAAATTTAAAAAATTATATATGTGTGGAATAGACTGCCTAAATAATTGTTTACTCATTAAGACATGGATTGCTTTATGAGTAATTTTTTGGTAAAAAAAAAAAACCACAAAAACTGGTAGATTTACAGGAACAATAAATGCAAAGAAAACTAAATTAACAATAAACTAAGTAATCTTTTATTTCTTTTACCTGAGTAATAATTTTCTCTCCATTGTTGAATGTTTGAGAAGTCAAGGCATCACACACATTCATACGTTCATACATCTAGGATGTAGAAAAATTTAAGATAAACATGTTAAAATTTAACATTAATTCAGCAATATTTAATTTAGATGTAAATAGCTTTGGTGAAACAATGTTTGAATATAGGACAGTGTGAATAAAATATACCAACATCCTATGCATTCCTTGGATAAACAAAGAACTTATTTAATTCAATCTGACCTGACAATGTCAGGCTTTGATTGGTTAATTAATACCCAGTGCCACAAGTTAGTGCAAGTCATTTTCAAGACATTTAATGTAATCAACATAATCCATCTTTTGGTGGATACAAGTTAAGTTATAAAATCATATATTAACATGATGAAAAAGTGTTTTTTAATACTTCACAAGCACAGTTTGGAAAGTAAGTCAAGTCATAATTCTTTTAAACATCACTAATCATATTTAAAATGATTATGATAGAAGTTCAGAAATAAGACCAGAATTAAAACAGGAAATTTTAAATTTCAAATTAAAGAATATGCATGATGGATATTAAAAGGATTAGAAAATATAATTTCTTTTTGCAAAATATCTTTGAGGCAAAAGTGGATGAAAAAAAATCTGACAGGGCATATGTTTAACATTATAAATAACCACTCTCATATTTTTGAATCAAGAAATTAATAATGAACTGAAATGAGTTCAGATTTATTTGGTTTTATTTCTGTGATACTGATGTAACTCAAAGGACAATCAAAATGATTTTTTTCTGATCAATTATGTTAAGATATTGGATAGTCAGTAAAAAGAAGTTAAAATTTACCAAAACAGAAATAAAATAACTGTACATGTAGACAAGTAAAAAGGAAACACAAATGTCAGCATGCAGCCATGAGGGGAAGAGCAGTATGTCAGGGTTCACTTGTAGTGGATTTCAAAATGTATTATTATTAATGAGTTTATTTGTTGGGAGGAAAGGGATCCCAGTTGTCAGAGTATGTCAGGGGTCCTAGATTTATTGGCAGCGTCCCTGATATTTTCTCACACACAGCCTAAGATATTGGTGTCAGCAAATAAAAAGTTGGAAGTTATTATTATAGCTCAGTACAAGTTTCTGAACTTTTAAGCTCAACACTAGGTGAACATATCTTTAGTTCTACACTAGGTGAATATATCTTTAGTTCTACACTAGGTGAATATATATTTAGTTCTACACTAGGTGAACATATCTTTAGTTCTACACTAGGTGAATATATCTTTAGTTCTACACTAGGTGAATATATCTTTAGTTCTACACTAGGTGAACATATCTTTAGTTCTACACTAGGTGAACATATCTTTAGTTCTACACTAGGTGAACATATCTTTAGTTCTACACTAGGTGAACATATCTTTAGTTCTACACTAGGTGAATATATCTTTTGTTCTACACAAGGTGAACCTATCTTTAGTTCTACACAAGGTGAACATATCTTTAGTTCTACACTAGGTGAATATATATTAAGTTCTACACTAGGTGAACATATCTTTAGTTCTACACTAGGAGAATATATCTTTAGTTCTACACTAGAAGAATATATCTTTAGTTCTACACTAGTTGACCATATCTTTAGTTCTACACTAGGTGAATATATGAATATATCTTTAGTTCTACACTAGGTGAATATATCTTTAGTTCAGCACTAGTTGAACATATCTTTTGTTCTACACTAGGTGAATATATCTTTAGATCAGCACTAGGCGAACATATCTTTTGCTCTACACTAGGTGAACCTATCTTTAATTCTACAAAAGTTGAACATTTTAGATTTTATCTCAAAACAAGTTGAATATTTAAGCTAAATTATTGGCTTTGAAAATTATGTAATTTTTTATGACTATAATTACATGTACATAAGGACATTTGATTAGGAAACTGAACACAGCTATCTAACAATAAAATAATTCTTTCAACTTGTGCTATTGGTTAAGGAACTGTATATAATAATTTTAAAAAAAACATAAAAAATAAACTTATGAACAGCTCTACACTGTAGAAACTATGCATCTGTATGGTCTATGAGACTGACTTTTAATTTATGTAGTCCCAAACAAAAGTGAAGAACACATTCAGTGCATCATTCTCATTATATGAAAACACAATTAACATATGCAGATTTTTTTTACTATGCATACTACTCAAGTGAAGAGAAGATAAAAACTGGATGGTTTGAAAACATGGCATTCTATACCAGCCAATAAACACTCTACAAGTTGTTCTGAGGCAAATCTTCTTAAATAGCAAAGCAGAAAAAAAAAAGGTAAGAAGGCAATCAAAAGGGACTTAACTCCACCAAGTAAGAGACAAGCCAAAAAGAAGGATGAAGCCTAAGACAGGGCCAGCTATCCATCACTGGCCAAACTGTTTTTGCCACAAACACTAGCCCTAAGGGGAGGACAATAATGGGAATGGCAATGCTGATGAAGACACTAATGAAGAAGGGGCACATAACTAAATCATGTGACCATTCCAGATAACCCATACAGTCGACACATAGTAGATTACAGATATTAATTAACCAAAACATGATAAAACTGATGTGAGTGGACACATAGTAGATTACAGACATTAATTAACCAAAACATGATAAAACTGATGTGAGTGGACACATAGTAGATTACAGACATTAATTAACCAAAACATGATAAAACTGATGTGAGTGGACACATAGTAGATTACAGACATTAATTAACCAAAACATGATAAAACTGATGTGAGTGGACACATAGTAGATTACAGACATTAATTAACCAAAACATGATAAAACTGATGTGAGTGGACACATAGTAGATTACAGATATTACTTAACCAAAACATGATAAAACTGATGTGAGTGGACACATAGTAGATTACAGATATTAATTAACCAAAACATGATAAAACTGATGTGAGTGGACACATAGTAGATTACAGACATTAATTAACCAAAACATGATAAAACTGATGTGAGTCGACACATAGTAGATTACAGACATTAATTAACCAAAACATGATAAAACTGATGTGAGTGGACACATAGTAGATTACAGACATTAATTAACCAAAACATGATAAAACTGATGTGAGTGGACACATAGTAGATTACAGACATTAATTAACCAAAACATGATAAAACTGATGTGAGTGGACACATAGTAGATTACAGACATTAATTAACCAAAACATGATAAAACTGATGTGAGTGGACACATAGTAGATTACAGACATTAATTAACCAAAACATGATAAAACTGATGTGAGTGGACACATAGTAGATTACAGATATTACTTAACCAAAACATGATAAAACTGATGTGAGTGGACACATAGTACATTACAGACATTAATTAACCAAAACATGATAAAACTGATGTGAGTGGACACATAGTAGATTACAGACATTAATTAACCAAAACATGATAAAACTGATGTGAGTGGACACATAGTAGATTACAGATATTAATTAACCAAAACATGATAAAACTGACGATGTGATTTTCTTTTCTCACAAGTACCTGAGCTGATATATGTAGTGGCTAAAATTATGAAAACATTCAGCCTATTTCATTTAAAAAGACATGATAATGTAAAAAAAAAAAATTCAAATAGATTTTGTCAATTTAATGTGAAATTAACAAGAGGTGGTAGTTTGATTCTGTGAGCAGATTGGGGCCAACTTCAAGTTAGGTACTCCCACATAGTCAAGTTCTCAATGTAAAAAACCATTTCATCAAAAATTTATCACCTCAACCAATGTCATAAATTTTAAAGCCACACATGATTCATAATATGTTTATGTCAATAGTGATGGAGATTACTCAGGCATTTTAAAACATAATTCCCAAAATAGCATTCCAGTATCCCATAATAAAAAAAACACAATCTGCCTGGCACATTAATCTCATTTTATATGGTTGGTAGTAAGGATGGTCAAGATTTAGAATTAAAACCAAGCTAATTCTACAAGGTGTACAGTGTACAAGTTAAGTTGAAAGTACTTACATCTAGGGACTTCAGCATGGTACAGCCTTCAATTAACTTCTCATACCGTTTCCTCTTATTAAAGGCTGTTTTCAAAACTATTCTTCTGAAGGTCTGTCTGTCCTGCAATGAACAGATCAGTGTCTAAGAAAGATGGCCACTTTAATATAAAATATATAACTTTTTTTTATTACTAATAAACAGCCAAATATATCAGATGTACGGAACTTTTCACCTTCTTCACTCAGACAGCACAGACAGTGTACTCACCACCAGCCCACACACAGGACAGTGTACTCACCACCAGCCCACACACAGGACAGTGTACTCACCACCAGCCCCCACACAGGACAGTGTACTCACCACCAGCCCCCACACAGGACAGTGTACTCACCACCAGCCCACACACAGGACAGTGTCCTCACCACCAGCCCACACACAGGACAGTGTCCTCACCACCAGCCCACACACAGGACAGTGTCCTCACCACCAGCCCCCACACAGGACAGTGTACTCACCACCAGCCCCCACACAGGACAGTGTACTCACCACCAGCCCCCACACAGGACAGTGTACTCACCACCAGCCCCCACACAGGACAGTGTACTCACCACCAGCCCCCACACAGGACAGTGTACTCACCACCAACCCACACACAGGACAGTGTATTCACCACCAGCCCCCACACAGGACAGTGTACTCACCACCAACCCCCACACAGGACAGTGTACTCACCACCAACCCCCACACAGGACAGTGTCCTCACCACCAGCCCACATACAGGACAGTGTACTCACCACCAGCCCCCACACAGGACAGTGTACTCACCACCAGCCCACACACAGGACAGTGTACTCACCACCAGCCCCCACACAGGACAGTGTACTCACCACCAGCCCACACACAGGACAGTGTACTCACCAGCCCACAGACAGGACAGTGTATTCACCACCAGCCCACACACAGGACAGTGTCCTCACCACCAGCCCACACACAGGACAGTGTACTCACCAGCCCACAGACAGGACAGTGTCCTCACCACCAGCCCACAGACAGGACAGTGTCCTCACCACCAGCCCCCACACAGGACAGTGTACTCACCAGCCCACACACAGGACAGTGTACTCACCACCAGCCCACACACAGGACAGTGTATTCACCACCAGCCCACACACAGGACAGTGTCCTCACCACCAGCCCATAGACAGTATAGTGTACTCACCAGCCCACAGACAGGACAGTGTATTCACCACCAGCCCACACACAGGACAGTGTCCTCACCACCAGCCCCCACACAGGACAGTGTACTCACCACCAGCCCCCACACAGGACAGTGTACTCACCACCAGCCCCCACACAGGACAGTGTACTCACCACCAGCCCACACACAGGACAGTGTACTCACCACCAGCCCACACACAGGACAGTGTACTCACCAGCCCACAGACAGGACAGTGTATTCACCACCAGCCCACACACAGGACAGTGTACTCACCACCAGCCCACACACAGGACAGTGTCCTCACCAGCCCACAGACAGGACAGTGTACTCACCAGCCCACAGACAGGACAGGACACTCTCCAGCCCCCCCCTTACCCGGACAGACTGTGAGTGTACTTACCAGCCCCCAGACTGTGCCTTTTGAAGATGCCACAATGGTGGCTGCTCTTGGCATATTGTACATCAGGGCTAATTCTCCAAAGAAACCTTCATTGTTGTAATGGCCAACTATTTTATTGTTCACTTTGATGTCATATTTCCCACTGGAATTCATACAAACATTACAATAAATAGTTATTAAAATTCTATAAAATAGGCAAATAAAATAGCATTATAATAAACAACTTTGTTCTAAGCTGTTAAGCTTCTACAATAAAGTTAACTGTATTGTTTGATTGAAAATTGCTATGCAGGTTTTCAGGGTTAAGATCAAAGATATAAATTTTGTTTTTTTTAAAAGACTATCATATTAATGAATTTAGATGGGCAAAAGCTTGTTCTCTTTGTAAACGGTATGACTGATAAATTCATATGAACAAGTTGTTCATCTTTCTCTCTTTCTTTCTTACAAATACACAAACATAAATACATACTTCAAAGATGTTCTCTTTATTTCATTATAAAACAAAGATTGCCACATGCAATCTTGTTCAACTGAACAGCATTTCTGATATAAAAGACAATATTGTGTGTTTTTATTTTTCTTCTTTCATTGACCAACAAGGTAATTTTCACTTTTGTATCTTTGTATTCTATCTTTGGACTTTAAAGTGAAAAATAGGTGTCTCACAAAGTGGTTCTTATCCAAACAACAATAACTTAATTTTTCAGTTAATTTACTCTTATTTAAAAAAGGTGCCACTCATTATTATATAATTTCTTTCTCTTGATTATATTTCCTCATTCATTTATAGCAGATACAATGTACTCAATACATGGTTTAAATCAGTTTCTATATCACATTTTATCTAGCTGTCCATTTTTTTTTTACAAATTATTTGTATTTAAATATTTATAGTAAAGGAAAAACAGCAATAGCTGGATAGAGTAACAATAGAGATACACAGAGACACTGATGTCTATAGAATATTTCAACCCTAATCAATACACTTTATTTAAATCAATAATGTTCTTCAAATGCCAAGAGATAGAGAGAGAGAGAACGATCCAGACAAAAAAATATCCATAGATTTTTTTTTAGCAGAGTGTCACTCAATGTGAAGACATACAGCAGCAGACTGTACAATTTATGTGGAAACATGATATACAGTAGTAGACTTTACATGTAATGTGGCAACATGATATACAGTAGTAGACTTTACATGTAATGTGGCGACATGATATACAGTAGTAGACTTTACATGTAATGTGGCGACATGATATACAGTAGTAGACTTTACATGTAATGTGGCGACATGATATACGGTAGTAGGACTTTACATGTAATGTGGCTACATGGATATACGGTAGTGGACTTTACATGTAATGTGGCGACATGATATACGGTAGTAGACTTTACATAATGTGTATGATGTAATAGACTTTACATGTAATGGACATGATATACAGTAGTAGACTTTACATGTAATGTGGCGACATGATATACAGCAGTAGATTTTACATGTAATGTGGTGGAATAATATACAGCAGTAGACTTTACATGTAATGTGGCATAATCTCAGTAGTAAGACTTTACATAATGGCTGACATGATATACGGTAGTAGACTTTACATGTAATGTGGCTTTGACATGATATACGGTAGTAGACTTTACATGTAATGTGGCGACATGATATACAGTAGTAGACTTTACATGTAATGTGGCGACATGATATACAGTAGTAGACTTTACATGTAATGTGGCGACATGATATACAGTAGTAGACTTTACATGTAATGTGGCGACATGATATACAGTAGTAGACTTTACATGTAATGTGGTGACATGATATACAGTAGTAGACTTTACATGTAATGTGGCGACATGATATACAGTAGTAGTAGACTTTGATATACAGACTTTACATGTAAATGTGGCTGACATGATATCACAGTAGTAGACTCTTATATATGAAGGCTTTACATGATAATGTAGAGAGACTCTTACATGTATGTGGCTTACATGTGACACAGTAGTAGACTTTACATGTAATGGGCGACATGACAACAGTGGGACTTTATATGTATTAGGTAGTAGACTTTACATGTAATGTGGCTTACATGATATACTAGTAGTAGATTTTACATGGCAATGTGAATACATGATATACAGTAGTAGACTTTACATGTAATGTGGCGACATGATATACAGTAGTAGATTTTACATGTAATGTGGCGACATGATATACAGTAGTAGACTTTACATGTAATGTGGCGATCATAGTATACAGTAGTAGAATAGACTTTACACATGTAATGTGGCTTAATCATGATATACAGTAGTGACTTTACACATGTAATGTGGCTTACATGATACACAGTAGTAGACTTTACATTAACCATATACATGATATACACATAGACTTTACATGTAATGTAGCTGCATGATATTGTGCAGTAATGTGTGTTATAATGGCTAAATGTTGAACTTACATATTAATGGTGACATGATATACAGTAGTAGACTTTACATGTAATGTGGCGACATGATATACAGCAGTAGATTTTACATGTAATGTGGTGGAATGATATACAGTAGTAGACTTTACAAAGAATGTGTGCATTAACAGTAAATGTTGTGTTAACAAGTAGAAATAATTGTCTCAAATAAGTATTTTTGAAAACAACCCACAAGTTATCTCTCTATTGTGTGTCTGTTTCTGTCTAGTAAACCAAAGTTTCTCTATTGTGTGTCTGTTTCTGTCTAGTAAACCAAAGTTTATGTTAAAATGTTGTCCAGAGCGCTGACACTAGGTCACTAGATGAATAGTCACTGTGTAAAAATCACACATCTGTAGGGTCAAATGGGCCTCAACTACAGATAGTGAGGACAACCTACATGACATGAAACATACACACACACACACACAAACAGAATCAGTCAACCGTAACTCCAATGATAGAATTTAATCTACAAATGATCACTTCTGATATGTTCAATTTCTCTGTACACAGTCTTGAATACTTGAGAAGAAACACTTCTGTCCTTTCAATAACTGTTTTCATACATTTTACAACACTTAAGCTGTGTTAGAGCCCTTTATATGTATGTTACATATATTGCCAGTTTATTCAAAACCTATTACACCAAAAAGAGTAATTCGTCCAATCAATTGTTATAAGAAATCAATAAACTACTGAGACTATGACTCACTGTGGTCTAGCTCTATGTCATTACCCACGAGATTTCCAAGTGACATTAATACATCAATGTATCTGTGCTGGTTATAGAAATGTACAAGTCGAACAGTCAATAGTTTTTAAAAATGGTCGCTACAAATAAGGCAATCAATGCCAAAATCTTGTATAATAATGCACAATGATATGGCAGTATAGCAATACTTGTACCAATATAACACTTGTATCAGTCAGGTATACATATACTTGTACCAATGTATGAAGGAACACTTGTATCAGTCAGGTATACATATACTTGTACCAATGTATGAAGGAACACTTGTATCAGTCAGGTCTACATATACTTGTACCAATGTATGAAGGAACACTTGTATCAGTCAGTCAGGTCTACATATACTTGTACCAATGTATGAAGGAACACTTGTATCAGTCAAGTCAGGTCACATATACTTGTACCAATGTATGAAGGAACACTTGTATCAGTCAGTCAGGTCTACATATACTTGTACCAATGTATGAAGGAACACTTGTATCAGTCAGTCAGGGTCTACATATACTTGTACCAATGTATGAAGGAACACTTGTATCAGTCAGTCAGGTCTACATATACTTGTACCAATGTATGAAGGAACACTTGTATCAGTCAGTCAGGTCTACATATACTTGTACCAATGTATGAAGGAACACTTGTATCAGTCAGTCAGGTCTACATATACTTGTACCAATGTATGAAGGAACACTTGTATCAGTCAGTCAGGTCTACATATATCTGGGCCCCGTCAATCTCAACATACCTCTCATCCATTGCTATTTGGTTACAGAACAATTTACTGTACCTGAACCCTAACGTTAGCGGCACTGCATGTACAATAATGACTACAAGATTCATGTACATGTTTTGTTAAATCAGAAATAGACAAGGGGGAGAGGGAGACAGAGAGGTGAAAGAGGGAGTGAGAGGGAGAGACGAAAGAGGAGGAGGGAAAGGTGAAAGAGGAGGAGTGAGAGAGAGGTGAAAGAGGGAGTGGGAGGGAGAGAGGTGAAAGAGGAGGAGGGAGAGGTGAAAGGGAGGAGTGAGAGGTGAAAGAGGGAGTGAGAGGTGAAAGAGGAGGAGGGAGAGGTGAAAGAGGGAGTGAGGGAGAGGTGAAAGGGAGGAGTGAGAGGTGAAAGAGGGATGAAGAGAGAGATAGAAGAAAGCGTGGAAACAAAGGAGTACCAAGAGGGGGGAAGTACCCCGCATACCACTTTATAAGGGTACCACGTTGACCAACATAGTAGACATATAGAGAAACTTTTTTTTATGTTTTAAGAGGCAGAATTCATGAGCAACTATCTAGTGAATATTAGATTCAGGTATACTCCTTGTAAATATATCTTTCTATTAATGATCCTACTAAACTGGTTGTCACCCATCTAATCGTGTTGGCTCAACCAGAGATGGGCAAACTTGTTTTGAACCGCCGGTAACAATG
Source organism: Bulinus truncatus (assembly GCA_021962125.1). Classification (NCBI taxonomy): domain Eukaryota; kingdom Metazoa; phylum Mollusca; class Gastropoda; family Planorbidae; genus Bulinus; species Bulinus truncatus. Next base: position 4,955,387 of record JAGDYQ010000011.1, read on the forward strand.
GGTTCACAATGTGACAGAAGGGCATTGCAACTGACAGATGAATGGAGTGTGTATGAATTAACCAATCACGGGCCGTATCAAATAGCATAGAAGGCCCTACACAGCACACCTTCTACACTAGTTACAAAGGTTATATATAATTAAAAAAAAAAACACTTTACCAATTACAAACAATGAACTTTAAATTGAGGTAACCAGGCATGTGGACAACCAGAGCTGTATACCAGAGTTTTATTTTGTTTCCAGTTTTTGTGAATTATTTATAAAGAACGACACCATTGAACATTTAACTCAATTCATATCTCAAGTTCTGTAATAAAAAAATAATCTTCAATCGGAGCCCCAGTACATTAAAAAAAAAAACAACCAGAGCCGCCATCTTTGAAACAATACACGACCCAACTGTTCCACCATTCATCATTCAATTGGTGACAACGGAGTGGTATTGTAACAGGCAGAATTTTATCAATGGAGGAAATAGCGCACTGAGGAGGTGGTGCGGACATGATACAGAGGGGTATGTGTAGAAATATATACGGTCCATTGATTGACACAACCTGGAAGGGCAGAAATTGAAACTCATAGGTTCATATTGATATGTTAATAGCAATAATTGCATGGTTGACTTTTTACAAAGTCTCAGTGGGAAAAGTACATACTATACAGCCAATGGAGAAAAAGGTCAAATTATGCAACCGACTAAAGCTTTAGTATACTACAAATGTACACAGTACACAAACTATTGGGAGGGAGGGGAATGAGTCAGATATTTTCTGTAAACTAAGGAAACAACAAATGAAACACACAAATACATCAAGTAAACAAAATGTTTAACACGCATCAATTAAGTTTCATAGCAGGTCAATCAATTTTGTAAACAAATCAAATAGAAACAAAATTAAAAAGAATGTTATCAAGACTGTCCGCATGAAGACATAATTCACAGTTGTATGCGACATGCAACTAAACCAAAAAGAAGCCACCCACAGTATTTAAAAACAAGAACAGCAAATGTAGGCTGATAGGCCATATGAGTGTGTCTTCGCAGTCCATAACTCAAGTTTATAGAGAGAACGAATGCAGGGATGCTAGAGAAACTTATACCATCAATTGATGACGAAGTTAAAATAAAATAACAAAATGGAGTCATGAATACAATTAATGGACCACTAAGCCAAGAGATGTCGACAAGTGACCAATCTCCAGAATGAGGCTCGTGGGAGTGAATGAGTTAACACTGAAGATGTTCAAAATCAATATTCAACGATGGTGAACAAAAAAATCACATTTCTTTTTTATTCATATCAATTTGAAAGAATCACATGAGATAAGTAAAAGGCACATATTGTTTGTTTGGTGAGGGTTCGATGACAGAAGGAACTCATTTCTGTCCAGTGGATGAGAACAATGTCAAGTATTTACTGAGCACTTCAAAGTTATGTCTAAGTGCAAACAATTGAATGGAAACCTAAATATTGGGATATGGACAGATGATGACGGGACACGAACTGTTGCAACTACTGGTAACTGAGACATGGGAATACACAGCATTCCTCGTGTGGCCAGATGAAATACAAGTATTTACAGCTACAAATACTGTAAGTGTACAAAAATAAAGTACAAGTCTTATCGGTAGAACTATTTCAATTAAAAAACTAAAGGGTCATTTAATTATCTACTTTCTACATTCTCAGATCATAGACATTGATCTTTTGTTTTTCGCTGATCTCCTTTTGTAGCCAGAAACTTTTCTTTCTGGACATGTGTCCAGTTTCACCAGCCACCCACCCTCACATATTTATAAACAAAATTATAAACATTACATGTGCTGAATGTGATTCAGTTTTCAATAAGTTATTTGTTTGCGACAAATCATTTCCTGTATCAAAGAATGGGAACTCAATATAGAATACGGCTAAAAATAAAACGGACGTTTCTCGCAGTAACGTCAGACACGCGAACAAGTTGTAATGGAACAGACAATTATAACACTAAATAAAACGGACATTTCTCGCAGTTAAGTCAAACACGCGAACACGTTGTAATGAAACTAGAGACAAATGAAGAACTAAATAAAACCTACATTTTGTATATAAATTTGACTTTTCTAATGATGCTACAATGAAACATTCATTAATTTTTTTTAATTGCAAAGCATATTTGCTTGAATTCAATAGGCACACTGCAGATTGGATAACATAAAAATTACATTATAAAAAATATTTTAAAAAAAACAACGTTTTTCTTGCGTACCAAAAAGCAGAAAATAATTTCTGAATGAATTGGTAACATGGTAATAGTAATAGACTTTATAAGAGCTGATTTTTATAAAAAACGAAAAACGTTGGGCGCATGTTTTATATTATGTGAATGTTTGTATTAAAGTATTAGAATCATCAAATGTTAACAATTAAAGTAAAATTAATTCTAGTGTTGTATAACCTAAACTCATGATATAGAATGTAATACTTGTAAAGTCAATTGAATCAATATATTAATATAGTGAAATTATTTTAAACAGGTTTTCATTTATTTAAATTAGAGTATGTTATAAAGGTCTGGATGTTTGTGTTCATGCGCCCAACGTTTTTCGTTGTTCTACAAATAGATTTTTTAAAACTATTTATAAGTGGTCCGCTTAAATGGGTAGTAAGGTATCACTCTAATACCAGCAGAAAATTAGTGAACAACCTCTTCTGATTGTGCAAATTTTTTTTTTATTTTAATTTTGGGTACACCTAAAGCTTGTCTTTTTGTGCCCAGTTATGTATGGGAAGACATTGGATTACAAAAATAAAGATATTTTTAGAACATAAAAACGATCTTCCTTTATTGTTCTTTGACCAACTGTTCATTATTACAAAGTGCTGAATGTTCTTCTTTATCAATATTCAAACGTTGGAGTGATATCTATTTAGAAACATTCACCATGTATAATGACGAAGACGGAAAGGTGAATTTCACCACAATTACTACTGACGTCGTCATCAATTACTTTGTGTGTACAATATATACTAGTTAATATATCCCAGGACTTCGTATGGGTTTGACCTGAGGTGGAATAGTCGCCCTTGCCTTAAATACTTCTTACTGAACAAATATGTCGTTGTGGGTCCAACTCCCGGCATGCCCAGTCACCTGTATAAGTTTCCCATAGGACCTCCATGGCCATTAAACTATTGGCTATGGTGTGAGGGGATGAGAGAAGGAAGCTAGAAAACCGTCTCATCTGTAGTTTCTGTGATCTAATAGATACAAATATCTCACCAATCTAACACAAACTAGCAGAGTCAAGATAACATATTAACTGCGAACTACGTACATGTAGTTGTTTTGTAATTTCTGCCTATTATGATATTACTAACAATGTCTCATATATTACTAACATTGTCTCAGATATTACTAACAATGTCTCAGATATTACTAACAATGTCTCTGATATTACTAACAATGTCTCTGATATTACTAACAATGTCTCAGATATTACTAACAATGTCTCAGATATTACTAACAATGTCTCTGATATTACTAACAATGTCTCTGATATTACTAACAATGTCTCTGATATTACTAACAATGTCTCTGATATTACTAACAATGTCTCTGATATTACTAACAATGTCTCTGATATTACTAACAATGTCTCTGATATTACTAACAATGTCTCTGATATTACTAACAATGTCTCTGATGTTACTAACAATGTCTCTGATATTAAAAGTTTGTCAAATTCTCCTTTGGTTATAAATTAAAATTTACAATGCCAACCCAGTTGACATATGTTACTTTATTTACTTTTATTTCATTTTTATTCAAGAAAAGGTCATTTGATGAAAAATAAATGCGCACCACATAAACTCTCGCACCACATATACTCTCGCACCACATATACTCTCGCACCACATATACTCTCGTACAAGAAGTGGTCTTAACTCAGTTCTATGGTTTGCACTCTCTCGATAAATTGGAAAGAAAATAGGTCGCCGAAACGAATCAAGAAAATGTGAATTCAGAATTAAAACCCTTATACATCTCGATTAAGATCTTTTAAAAAGAAAAATAATTAGCAGCGTTCTTAAAAAGGTTCACAAGAGAGTCATAACAGATTCATAATGTGCCAAGTTTGGTTGTTTTCATGTTGGACGAAGATGTGGGTTTCTACGCTGCACAACCAACCACACACACACATATTCATTTACAAAGAGAGAGATTATATATGTATATTTAAAGAGAGAGATTATATATGTATATTAAACAGTTAACAAGTCTTTAACTAACACGAAACTTTTCAAACAACTGCCCAGTGAAATACATAAAGCGATTATTAAACTATTAAGAGGCTTAGAACAAAAATCAATAGCCACCATTCTCCTATACTTCAACACTTACTTTATGATGCAAAAAACTTCACTTGCTTACACGTAAAGCTAAAATAAGACTAAAATAGCAGAAAATCTTAATTCTATGTAGTGACATCTGGCAGAGACTTGTTAAAGAAATCGGCCAAACAGGAACAAGTGACCTCCACTCCCAGTAAGTACCACACAGCAACTATTTCCCTCAAAGTAGTTTACATAGAGATGTATATGTCTCTATGTATATGTGTGACCTACCTATGTATATGTGTGACCTACCTATGTATATGTGTGACCTACCTATGAATATGTGTGACCTACCTATGTATATGGGTGACTTACCTATCTATTACATAGAAATTGTCCCCGTCGTCTCCTTGTGTAATGATCTCTTGACCTGGAGTGACCTGAAATAAATACACAAGTACATTTATCCAGTTCCAATGACCGATTAAAAATACAATCAAATATCATTTACGAGTAACTTGTTTTACCAGTGGTTTGCAAGGCGCTCAAAATTTAAAAGAAAATTACACTTGATATACGGGTAATATTAGGGAAGACAAGCGATCAGATAGATATTTGTGAAAGGGCGAACGCACAAACAAACTTCATTACCTTTTCAATGTCCCCTTTATTTTAAGGGCCCCATATTTTCATCCATGCCCGAGGCTTCAATCGACCTTAAGAGAATATACGACCAAGGTCTTGCAGTACCAGTACATTCTGCGATTTCTGCCCAACTTTATGTCATCAATGATGAGCCAATGGATCTTCTCTCCCCATTGGGTGTGCTTCCATTGTATAGTCAACATCTCAATGTTTATTGTCTACCGAAGAATTGTGACAGCCTAGTAACTGCGACAATAGCCATACCTCCTGACCCCATAGAGTAAACAAAAAGGTGAGAAATCCCTCACCGTAAATGAAATGAAGGTGACATCCTACCAAACTTTGCACAAATATTTTAAATTATCAAGTAAAATTAAAACCTTTGCTTGGTTAAAAACAATTATCAGACCAATAGAAGAACAACAAAACACGTAATTGTCCAAATCAACAAAAAAAAAGAATTTGACTTTATTGCGTAAAATGTCATTTTGTACATAATCAAAAAAGATATATGGCCGAAATATTCACAAATGCACCATGTGTTATGTAGATAAAAGTGAACAATGAAATAACTGATTCTTTTTTTTTTTTCAATGGGAAGAAAACAAAAGTTTTTCAAAAAAAAAAAAGTTTTTTTTTCAATTTATCAGGTGAAAAATATGATGGGCGTAAACAACTTGATTAGATGTGACGTGTACACACTGTTTTGTGAATGGGTTTACCTAAAGAGAGTCTACACATAGTTAGGGCTATACATCAGCTTATGGAATTACAAGAATAAATTATAATTTCGCAAAATGTACTTGCTGATCATTACACGAGTAGAATATAAACACAGTTGAATCAATCATCGAAATGTTCATTCCAACATTACTTAAGACACACACACAGCTTCAGTGTCTGTTGTCGTAATGAAAAGTAAACAGCCACATAGTGTGTGTGTGTAAATACAACAACATTCCTGTTGACTTCTGAATGAAAGAGTTACACACAACCAACGGCCCATACAAATACAGACTAGCCATTGGTCAAGACAAACAATGACAGAATCTTGGACAACTTTACATGGCAACATGGTAGGCCTATGACTGGATAGTTTCTCTGTGACAGTTTAAATGTTAAGCTAATTCTCTCTACGTATAGTCAGGGAGGGTAGGATAGTGTCTTACCAAATCCTAACCCAGACGAAGCAGTAAAGTGATCTCAGATCTTTAAGAGAAATGGACATGCGCAGGGCTAAATGAGATCTATTTGATACACAATTTGACAAAAACAAAGCTGACAAATTCAACACACAGGTACGCAGGCTAAATGACTTGTGTATGATATTCGGCAAGAACAAAGCTGACGAACTCAACACAAAGTATCACATTATTTAGTCAGAACTAAATTATGTTGATGATGTTTTCAGTATGTTTAAATAGTAGGGAAGAGTGGGTCATTTAAAATAACTATTTTATATTACGTTTCCTGTATATACAAAAGGCAATTTTTTTAATAGTATGATTAATATACCCAATTTGACATTTCCCCCCTTACAGTCAAGTTATAATCTAGACAATTTACAGGAAATTAAATATGGCTAGGATTCCTGGCTCAACAAGACAGTCATACTCGGTGGGATAACATTTGTAAAGGGTAACATAGAAATAAACAATACAATGAGTACACCTGTGTGTATGCCAACTTCTACACACTGAAGCCGTGTGTATGTCAACTTCTACACACTGAAGCAGTGTGTATGTCAACTTCTACACACTGAAGCAGTGTGTATGTCAACTTCTACACACTGAAGCAGTGTGTATGTCAACTTCTACACACTGAAGCAGTGTGTATGTCAACTTCTACACATCGAAGCCGTGTGTATGTCAACTTCTACACACTGAAGCCGTGTGTATGTCAACTTCTACACACTGAAGCAGTGTGTATGTCAACTTCTACACACTGAAGCCGTGTGTATGTCAACTTCTACACACTGAAGCCGTGTGTATGTCAACTTCTACACACTGAAGCCGTGTGTATGTCAACTTCTACACACTGAAGCCGTGTGTATGTCAACTTCTACACACTGAAGCCGTGTGTATGTCAACTTCTACACACTGAAGCCGTGTGTATGTCAACTTCTACACACTGAAGCCGTGTGTATGTCAACTTCTACACACTGAAGCCGTGTGTATGTCAACTTCTACACACTGAAGCCGTGTGTATGTCAACTTCTACACACTGAAGCCGTGTGTATGTCAACTTCTACACACTGAAGCAGTGTGTATGTCAACTTCTACACACTGAAGCCGAGTGTATGTCAACTTCTACACACTGAAGCCGTGTGTATGTCAACTTCTACACACTGAAGCCGTGTGTATAGCAACTTCTACACACTGAAGCCGTGTGTATGTCAACCTCTACACACTGAAGCCGTGTGTATAGCAACCTCTACGCACTGAAGCCGTGTGTATAGCAACCTCTACACACTGAAGCCGTGTGTATGTCAACTTCTACACACTGAAGCCGTGTGTATGTCAACTTCTACACACTGAAGCCGTGTGTATAGCAACTTCTACACACTGAAGCCGTGCGTATGTCAACTTCTACACACTGAAGCAGTGTGTATGTCAACTTCTACACACTGAAGCCGTGTGTATAGCAACTTCTACACACTGAAGCCGTGTGTATGTCAACCTCTACACACTGAAGCCGTGTGTATAGCAACCTCTACACACTGAAGCCGTGTGTATAGCAACTTCTACACACTGAAGCCGTGTGTATGTCAACCTCTACACACTGAAGCCGTGTGTATAGCAACCTCTACACACTGAAGCCGTGTGTATGTCAACTTCTACACACTGAAGCCGTGTGTATAGCAACTTCTACACACTGAAGCCGTGTGTATGTCAACCTCTACACACTGAAGCCGTGTGTATAGCAACCTCTACACACTGAAGCCGTGTGTATGTCAACCTCTACACACTGAAGCCGTGTGTACGTCAACCTCTACACACTGAAGCCGTGTGTATAGCAACCTCTACACACTGAAGCCGTGTGTATAGCAACCTCTACACACTGAAGCCGTGTGTATGTCAACTTCTACACACTGAAGCCGTGTGTATAGCAACCTCTACACACTGAAGCCGTGTGTATAGCAACTTCTACACACTGAAGCCGTGTGTATAGCAACCTCTACACACTGAAGCCGTGTGTATAGCAACTTCTACACACTGAAGCCGTGTGTATAGCAACTTCTACACACTGAAGCCGTGTGTATGTCAACCTCTACACACTGAAGCCGTGTGTATAGCAACCTCTACACACTGAAGCCGTGTGTATAGCAACTTCTACACACTGAAGCCGTGTGTATGTCAACTTCTACACACTGAAGCCGTGTGTATAGCAACTTCTACACACTGAAGCAGTGTGTATGTCAACTTCAACACACTGAAGCCGGTGTGTTTATAGACGGTCATTAAAGGTACAAGACCTTGACAAAAAGTAGACTTCAACGCTTTGATTTTTAATTTTTCCTAGGTGTTTAATAAAGGGACCCGGGGAGGGCACTAAAATTATATATGTCTGAAATTCAATAGGAAAAATCAATTTCTTTTTAAGGATTATTTTGAACGGGCATGTTGTGTTGTCAATCATAACTGAACTCTTTCCTTTAGTAGGGAAACAAAACTACGAGTGCGTTACTGCGGCTTCTATTGATTAGAAATGAAGTTACTGGCTGTATGTTAACTTCAAGAGCTGCCATTGAAACTGTTAAAAAGAGGGTAGGAGGGGAGGAGAACTCTTGTGTCATGAGTGTACACTATAATAAAACCAACATGCGCCACTACCAACAGTGCCTATTATCTTTAATAACACAAGCTGACATATTCTGACGGCCTAGAGAGATGATCGACCAGTGCAATAAATGCCTCACTGAATGTTACGATTACATTACAACCTTCGAGGAAAAACATTACAAAGAAACCGTAGTGCCAGTGTATGGATTCTATAATAGGCAGAGAGAACCCATTCAATATTCACAGAACAGCATCAACGACAGACAAAACGAGAATCGACATCTATTGCCCGGCTCATTATATTTATAATTAGACCTCTTAAATCTCCGCTTGAAAGTAAACTATTGCCTTGCTGCATCTAATAAAAGGGTTCTGGAGCTGTTGCTACACAGCGACACTTTGAACTTTCACGTTCATAACTGGCGAGACTATAAAATAGATACGTTAACAACAGCGTATGTTTCGTTCGACGTAAGCCCTATAGACTACGATGAAATAGTATAACGCCAATAATGAACAGAATCTATTTAGCATAACGTCCAGGTTGTGAGAACCTCTGGTCTACTTGTAGCAAAGTGAAGCAACTTCGATCTCCTTCCATCAAGTCACCATTAAGCAGCCTCGCCAAACTCTCGCACAGACTTTATTACGTGTAGCGTAATTACAACAAAGGAAAAGAAGGGTGGGGGAGGGGTTGAACTACAGAGCAAAATTTTGGAGCAGCCAAACATATTGCCAGATCAATCGTTGTGTTGAATAAAAGGCACAAATACACTGTTCAGATCTAAGTGAACATAATACAAGATTTATTAATACAAGATTTATGCCCAACCAAATCAATGTATACAAAGTTTCATGCAGACATTGTGATCGGACGCCGCCGTAAGAAGACAAGCCTCTGGTGTTTAATGTTGTAATCTATCAAAATATACGGATCCATACGAAACTATATAACAGAATATTTCAAAAAAATGTTCAGGTTTTGTAAAGGTTAATTCTGAACTTGTTCTCACCCTCACCAATGATTACAACAGTTACCATGGATACATCAATACAGATCGTCTCGTGATATTATGACTCGTGTGATGTAGAAATGTCATTAACAAAAAAAAAAAAAAACTCATTATCTTGAGGGCCAATTACAATGACTGCACCTGCTCTTTTTTTTATCCAATGTCTGTAATGATCTCGTTTTTACTAATAATCTCCCTTGTGAATAAAAGGACTGCTGCAGACACAAGCATTCTTTAAACGATCAATGCTGATATAATACTGCTTCCACACAGATATAGGGACATATTACTGCTTCCAGACAGCTGGATGGACATAATACTGCTTCCATACAGGTATATGGACATAATACTGCTTCCAGACAGATGGATGGATATAATACTGTTTCCAGACAGATGGATGGATATAATACTGTTTCCAGACAGCTATATGGTATCAGAGGAGAAATTTACGTAGGAAATATTTATTCAGATTTGGTTGTGGCTTGCTTTCAGTTTACTAAAAAAAAAAGCTCCAGGAACAAACCGCATACAAACATAATTCAAGACTACTTCACAGGCATGGAAAAAGTAAAGTAAAGTAAAGTTCCCTTAACCCTAACGGGCCATCGGGGCAGATGAAGTGTAGAATTCATCTGTTTCTATAACCTCGGCATATGAAGGGGTTGTGTGGTTAGCACAACGCCCAGCCGTCTTTACTCCCCCAACTTAATGTCAGGTACCCATTTAAAGCTGGGTGGACTTGGGGACTATCACCAGGACCTGAAAAAATCCCAAGGTTCTCACTGAGATTCGAACCCGGGACCCTCCGGTCGACAGTCGAGCGCTCTACACCGCACGACCACCCGTCCCCATTTAAGGCATGGAATACCTACTTGTGTGAACATTATTACCCTAACACATATATGACATTTTAACCGGAAATGTGTTAGGGTAATAATGTTCACACAAGTAGGTATTTAAAATTTAGACAACATTTACAAGGTGTGCTAAGGTAATATTGATGCTCATCCATGTAGGGCATGAAATAATAACTTCACGCATTTCTAGTAGGGTGTATTTCAAGATATGATAACTGATCACATCTGTACTGTTTCATTTACTAAGTCAAATGCCTTCAAAGTTCGTTTATATATTTTTTTAAAATATTTCCTTGCACTAAACATATCGTATCAAAAGTATTGAATAAAAAAAAAACACCAAAGGTGATTAACTTTTTTTTACATTAGGTGATTCAAAGAAATTGCACCCGGATAAACACAGAACCTACAACGTCTTGCCTCACAATCTAGCCCAGACCCACAGGTAGTGTTGTTTTAGTCCCAGGTCATATTTTAGTTTCAGTTTTTATTTCGTTTTTTCTGTAATAATTTTAGTTTTCGTCTAGTTTTAGTCTTGCTTCTAATTTTAGTTTTAGTTCTCGTTGACGAAAATTCAACATTTTCGTTAACGAAGGTTTTAGTTTTAGTTTTCGTCGACGAAAACAACACTACCCACAGGACCAGGTACGGCCCGTCAGGTTGTTTGACACTGCCTACACCCTGCTCCTGCACCCTGCTCCTATCAAAACGATGATGAAGCCTACATTCAATGTATATTATTTCATAGAATTTCTAAACAATCTGTTCGTCTGCACTTAGGTCCAGCCCTTCTCTCTAATTTCAGAACCAGTTGTACCCCCTCCCCTTCCAGTTGAGCAAGTTTGCCCTATTCTGATCAAGACGAAAGGACATTGTAATGTTTTCAAAATTTATACTTCCAATTTTGTTATTTTTGTTAATTTGGTTGGGATTCATTACTTTTTTTTTTTGACAAATCCCAGAATAAAATCCTTATTTCGCCCCCCCCCCTTAGCCCAAACTGCAATGGCCATTAAGGATCCAGGGGGGGGGCATCTTAGGTCAAAATACGACTACTTCTATGTCTTAGGTCAAAATACGACTACTTCTATGTCTTAGGTCAAAATACGACTACTTCTATGTCTTCGGTCAAAATACGACTACTTCTATGTCTTAGGTCAAAATACGACTACTTCTATGTCTTAGGTCAAAATACGACTACTTCTATGTCTTAGGTCAAAATACGACTACTTCTATGTCTTAGGTCAAAATACGACTACTTCTATGTCTTAGGTCAAAATACGACTACTTCTATGTCTTAGGTCAAAATACGACTACTTCTATGTCTTAGGTCAAAATACGACTACTTCTATGTCTTAGGTCAAAATACGACTACTTCTATGTCTTAGGTCAAAATACGACTACTTCTATGTCTTAGGTCAAAATACGACTACTTCTATGTCTTAGGTCAAAATACGACTACTACTTCTATGTCTTAGGTCAAAATACGACTACTTCTATGTCTTAGGTCAAAATACGACACTTCTATGTCTTAGGTCAAAATACGACACTTCTATGTCTTAGGTCAAAATACGACTACTTCTATGTCTTAGGTCAAAATACGACACTTCTATGTCTTAGGTCAAAATACAACTACTTCTATGTCTTAGGTCAAAATACGACTACTTCTATGTCTTAGGTCAAAATACGACTACTTCTATGTCTTAGGTCAAAATACGACTACTTCTATGTCTTAGGTCAAAATACGACTACTTCTATGTCTTAGGTCAAAATACGACTACTTCTATGTCTTAGGTCAAAATACGACTACTTCTATGTCTTAGGTCAAAATACGACTACTTCTATGTCTTAGGTCAAAATACGACTACTTCTATGTCTTAGGTCAAAATACGACTACTTCTATGTCTTAGGTCAAAATACGACTACTTCTATGTCTTAGGTCAAAATACGACTACTTCTATGTCTTAGGTCAAAATACGACTACTTCTATGTCTTAGGTCAAAATACGACTACTTCTATGTCTTAGGTCAAAATACGACACTTCTGTCTTAGGTCAAAATACGACTACTTCTATGTCTTAGGTCAAAATACGACTACTTCTATGTCTTAGGTCAAAATACGACTACTTCTATGTCTTAGGTCAAAATACGACACTTCTGTCTTAGGTCAAAATACGACTACTTCTGTCTTAGGTCAAAATACGACTACTTCTGTCTTAGGTCAAAATACGACTACTTCTATGTCTTAGGTCAAAATACAACACTTCTGTCTTAGGTCAAAATACGACTACTTCTGTCTTAGGTCAAAATACGACTACTTCTGTCTTAGGTCAAAATACAACACTTCTGTCTTAGGTCAAAATACAACACTTCTGTCTTAGGTCAAAATACAACACTTCTGTCTTAGGTCAAAATACAACACTTCTGTCTTAGGTCAAAATACCACACTTCTTTGTCTCAGGTAAAATTCAACCTCTACTACTGTCAAGACCCATTAAAAAAGTTTCCTTCTTTTACTCCTGAGTTATGGCAATACAAGGTGACTAATGTGAGGTGGAGGGTGTAAACTGGCAGTGATAAATTGTTCCAAATAAATGTTTGTGCACATGAACTGTAGTGACCACACCAAAAAAAAAATTAAATGTTAGACCTGGCCACAAAATATTTGATTGTCACATGTTGTTTTATTTATGGTGAGATTTTATTTGGATTCTATAAGTGGTTCTGCAATGACTTTATGGGAAGTTTCATTACCAGCCCTGTACAGTAAAATGTATATGTCGGAAGTGACAACTTGGCAAAAGTACATATGTGGGCCTTAAGCACAAACCCTTACAAAGCCCAATATCTTTGACAACTGGGACCCTTTTGTCATTTTAACACCAGAGCCTCATGAGAGGCCTTTATATTGCCCATTCCAGTGGTGGACTGTCAGTAATGTAGGCCTGCCAGTATTTGAAACAAACTTGTCTACATTTCTTTTACTACTAGAAGATTTAATTTTAGGCCGACAAAATTTCTTTTACCACTAGTAAACAACCCTACAAGTAGACAGCCCTACAAGTAAACAACCCTACAATTAAACAACCCTACAAGTAAACAACCCTACAAGTAGACAGCCCAACTAGTAAACAGCCCTACAAGTAGACAGCCCTACTAGTAAACAACCCTACAAGTAAACAACCCTACAAGTAGAAAACCCTACAAGTAAACAATTGCTTTAACTCTAGGTTAAGATTCAGCTAAAGTCAAAATAAATGGCTCAACAAGTCTACTCTCACAGTTGAGAAAGTTATATGCAGTTGAGAAGCAGCTGAGTTGACAGTTGTGAAAGTTATCCCGTCCCAAACAATAGTGGACAATGGTGCACCATGAAAGTCATGGGCTATGAAGTCTCAACAACAAAAATAGCCCATGTTTTGAGCTGGTAGGCACAAACTCCATCCACAAGTTACTAAAAGAAATCAAGATGCATTCAGTAAAAAAAAAAGTGGTTTTGACTATTGTTTAAAAAAATTAATTTCAAGCTACAAATCTACATACCTCTTTTTCAAACATGGCATCTAAAATTTCCTGCATCTGTTCTTGGTCCAAGGAACGGAACAGAAGAATATGTTTAATAGCATCGGTCAACCTCTTTCTCTGGTCATCTGACTTGGGGTGAACCACCTGAAGAGAAAGTTTTGTTAAGTTTCAGTTTTTTCTTGATTCATGTCTCATCCATCATATACCCTTACCCCCTTACCCCCCCCCCCCAATCAAGTGAAATGAAACGATGTCCCGACGTATTAAGTAAGGAGCAAACAGTTCACATTTTTAAAAAACCCAACAACACAAGCAATAACAGGCTGTATACCTAGAAGTCAACCATTTATCTCAATACATACAAAAGCTTACAGGTCTATATAACACAAAATGTGGATGTTAGCCTGCAAAATTTAAACTATATGTATATTGAGCAAACAGACAATAATGCTTTTGGGTTCAATATACAATTTTATAAGTAGTACCAGAAGCCAACATCTGTAGAATAGTTAAATGAAGATTCAAGTCTGTCAATCAAAATTTCAGCCAACTTAGGAAAACAGAAGAGAGTGATCCCTAATGGGGATACATTAGTCTACAAACAAATATATAAACAACATTTGTGGAGTTGAATCATGTTGGTGTATGTTAAGCTTTATCATGATGAAGTAAAGATATAAAAATACTTTCAACTACTATCTTGTCTTGATAATTGTGATAAATGACACCAAGTAAAAATCTACTTAAAACGAGACACTTGGACAACATCTGAGAGAAAAGTAGCAGGAAGGAAATCAACAAAAAGTCACGGTTTGTTTAGATGGGCTGAACAAGTGTGTGTATTACTGTGCTGGCCACAATTAGGGGAAATAGTGTTGTTTATCCTCTGACAACCAGCTCACAAACAAAGCCATCAAGAAGAACAACAATCAAACGGAGAAATTAATAACCTAACCTAATATTGTCATCTCTCTTGGTAACCGAACTTCGTAAACGTTTTAATCTCAAGTTTACTGTCAGTTTGAACAGATGTCACAACTGCCTGTCAGTTAACAACAGAGGTGGTCAAATTTTTGGACTGCGCGCCACAGTGGGTCGTTAAATTTAACAAAATGACCGCACCAAGTGCTGATGGATAGAATGTTTGTATAAACGATATTGATTCATTGTGATTTAAATCGCGGGCCGGATCAAACGGGTCATACTTAGCCCGCGTTTCAAAACAGTGTGCCCATCCCTGGTCTACACCAATGACTATCACCGACTTAAACAGACAGCTAGTATACACAGTCCTGGAATAATTATGTGTACCCCTCGGACCATGAGAGGTGTACAAGATAAACCCGTGCCTACGAGTTGATGTTTGTATATCTATATCAATAAAAAAAATAGTCAGTATTTTGAAATGTACACATATGTAGCTCTCGAGAAGGAAATGGTTTTAAGTTAGACTGCTAAAAGAAAAATCATTTAAATTAAACGCATACATAAATTAAGTACTACTTCTAAACAACGAACACAAACAATCTAGCCGCTGAATTAAATTAGTGTGTTGCATACACTTCGATTTTCACTTGTGTACCATTGTACAGCACTGACATATTGTTTCATATGGACACCACTTGAGTAGCCTCCCTTCAACATCAAGGCCGGGGTGAGGGCGGACAGACGCATGTTGCCGAGAGGCTTTTGACAATACTCATTAATTGTTTTTTTTCTGTGTGGAGAAACGGATGATCACATTTTGTCTAAGAGTTAAATGAAGTATAACACGGCTGATGGTGATGAATGAAACTCTGGGTGACAGTAAACAGTGGAAGCAATATTACAATAGCATAATGATTAGTCGATATGTACAGAATGTTTTGTATGACTAGTGATGGGCGAAAAGTTTATCATACACAGGTAAAATTTTCAAGAAATTAGGTCATAATGAAATCTTCATAGAATACTAGTTAAGTAACAAAGCAAAGTAACAAGGGTATCAAAGTTTTTTTTTTTAAACTTAACGTTTGTGTTAATAGTTCAGTAACATGAGTTTAACAGTGGAAGACATAGCCCATGTCTATAGCATGCAATATATCAATGCCACATGCAGAACAGGTAAACAAAAGACCTGTTTCGTCAAGTCGAATAGAAATAACATTTAAAAAAAAACAGAACTAATTAAAGCTAATATCTGTTCACGTTAATTCATGCTGAATATTTATATATCTGCTTATATTTGTGTATCTGCTAATATTTATGTATCTGCTCTATTATTTGTTCCTTTTGTCGCCAATTACACAAGTTGTATTTTGAATGTTCTTACTTAAATGGGCGGATGTATGTGCCTCAGAGCTGCAGACAACCAAACAAAACTGGAGCAAAAAATACAACATATATATATTCCATTATTATTTAACTTAAACAGCACAATGTTACACTAGTTCAACTAATGTACTGAGCTAACAATGTTACACTAGTTCAACTAATGTACTGTGCTAACAATGTTACACTAGTTCAACTAATGTACTGAGCTAACAATGTTACACTAGTTCATCTAATGTACTGAGCTAACAATGTTACACTAGTTCAACTAATGTACTGAGCTAACAATGTTACACTAGTTCAACTAATGTACTGAGCTAACAATGTTACACTAGTTCAACTAATGTACTGAGCTAACAATGTTACACTAGTTCAACTAATGTACTGAGCTAACAATGTTACACTAGTTCAACTAATGTACTGAGCTAACAATGTTACACTAGTTCAACTAATGTACTGAGCTAACAATGTTACACTAGTTCAACTAATGTACTGAGCTAACAATGTTACACTAGTTCAACTAATGTACTGAGCTAACAATGTTACACTAGTTCAACTAATGTACTGAGCTAACAATGTTACACTAGTTCAACTAATGTACTGTGCCAATACATTTATCTGATAAGTGTTACTGGGCGGTTTCCTCTCATCCACCAAATTGTTATCTACAAGATGTGTTTAAAACAAACAAAGAATACAATGGCTCAAACGTCAGTCCATATACTCCCCGTGCTCAAGAGATAAACTCAACTTAAAAGATTCTCTCCGAATGAACTTTCAGATAACAAAATAAAAGACGAGGCTACTTACAAAATGTATTTTAAATTTCCACTTGACATATAGGTCAAGTAAATAAATGCAACTTTAAAGTCTGGCCATGTATAGACACGAAAAAGACTCAATGTGGCATTGTACAATGAGCAGGCCCCAGAGTGCGACTGGAACCCACGAAACCCATCGAGTTCCCAAACATTACGATATAATTTGAACCATCAAATAGACCTAGACCAGGGGTTGGCAACCTGCGGCTCTTTCGATGTCAAATTGCGGCCTTTCAGTTCAATGCGCAAATAATTAAAATGATATTATTTTATATACCTATTCCTAATCAAATACCATAATATTGAAACAACAATTTTTGTGGCTCTTTAAAAACTGAGAAAATTGTAAATTATAACTTTTGGCTCTTCCATCTCAAAAGGTTGCCGACCCCTGGCCTAGACGTATTTTTTTCACTTTTTAATTCACAAGTCAATGAGGCACGGTAAGACTCTGTCTCTATAAAGTCAGATAGAACAAAGAAATGAATGGTTATTATTGTGTAACTCAAACTCCGTTATCAACCGACGAATGCTACTGCCTTCTAGTTGAGGAATTAATGTAACAGATTGTGCTCTTCTAATACCTAAACATTTTTTTTTACATTGTTTAGATTAGTGGCTTTGCATTAAAAATCCCACTTTATCGGTGTAGTCGATTGTTGTTTCAAATACATTATACCATGTAGAGAATTAAAGAGACAATACAGCATATTATGTAGAGAATTAAGGAGACAATAATTTCTGCGGCCATAATTAAGAGTTTACAAAATATAATAAAATGAGAGCTCCCAATTTCACAAGATCCAGTAGATTTACAAAGACAATCTGATGTTTAGTTTGGTTTACAAAATATAATAAAATGAGAGCTCCCAATTTCACAAGATCCAGTAGATTTACAAAGACAATCTGATGTTTAGTTTGGTTTACAAAATATAATAAAATGAGAGCTCCCAATTTCACAAGATCCAGTAGATTTACAAAGACAATCTGATGTTTAGTTTGGTTTAGAAAATATAATAAAATGAGAGCTCCCAATTTCACAAGATCCAGTAAATTTACAAAGACAATCTGATGTTTAGTTTGGTTTACAAAATATAATAAAATGAGAGCTCCCAATTTCACAAGATCCAGTAGATTTACAAAGACAATCTGATGTTTAGTTTGGTTTACAAAATATAATAAAATGAGAGCTCCCAATTTCACAAGATCCAGTAGATTTACAAAGACAATCTGATGTTTAGTTTGGTTTACAAAATATAATAGCAATCATTTCCTAAATAACAATTAGATGCTTTTTTGTTTTCTTTCAAAGATTTTTTAAATCACTTTCAAAATGATCCCACTTTGTGCCGGATCTACGTGACTGACAAACCGACTGAAAATCTGTTCTATAAATACAACAAATGTGTACAAGACAAACAAAATGAGTTTCTACAATACTTCAATACGTTTTTTACACCAATGAATGTGTGAGATTCTGTCTTGGACAGAGACAATGAGAGGAGCGATTTTCAATTCATTTTTGTTAATGTTTACAATATGACCGTGCATTAAAACTAAGACATCTCAAATAAAATGTTTCACTGAGATGATAGTTTTAAATGTCACTTTCTAGTCACTAAATATTCCAACACAAGTGCTATTGCTGTACACAATCAACTAAATAAAAAACCACTGACTAAACGAACGGCTGTCCAATACCCAAAAGGGGGAGAGTAACAGTTGTTGAAGAGACCTGACTATATTCATCAAGCTAGACAGATATTAGACATACTTCATACGCAATCATCAACAAAACATACATGGACGTGTTCAGTCCCACCAAATAAATGGCTAGACCAACAAAGGGCAAAGTACGGCCCGCGGGTCTAATCCGGACTGTTTAGTATGGCCCGCCGCTCGCTGCTAAGTGTAGCATAGCGCCAGCTTTTTATGTAATGACGTTTACATTTAATTTATATTAGTTCATGTCCGGCCCGCCACTCAAATATACGAGCCCAATGTGGCCCGCGACTCAAATATACGAGCCCAATGTGGCCCGCCACTCAAATATACGAGCCCAATGTGGTCCGCGACTCAAATATACGAACCCAATGTGGCCCGCCACTCAAATATACGAGCCCAATGTGGCCCGCGACTCAAATATACGAACCCAATGCGGCCCGCCACTCACATATACGAGCCCAATGTGGCCCGCGACTCAAATATACGAGCCCAATGTGGCCCACCACTCAAATATACGAGCCCAATGTGGCCCGCCACTCAAATATACGAGCCCAATGTGGCCCGCGACTCAAATATACGAACCCAATGTGGCCCGCGACTCAAATATACGAGCCCAATGTGGCCCGCGACTCAAATATACGAGCCCAATGTGGCCCGCGACTCAAATATACGAAACCAATGTGGCCCGCCACTCAAATATACGAGCCCAATGTGGTAAGCCACTCAAATATACGAGCCCAATGTGGCCCACGACTCAAATATACGAACCCAATGTGGCCCGCGACTCAAATATACGAGCCCAATGTGGCCCGCGACTCAAATATACGAGCCCAATGTGGCCCGCGACTCAAATATACGAACCCAATGTGGCCCGCCACTCAAATATACGAGCCCAATGTGGTAAGCCACTCAAATATACGAGCCCAATGTGGCCCACGACTCAAATATACGAACCCAATGTGGCCCGCGACTCAAATATACGAGCCCAATGTGGTCCGCGACTCAAATATACGAACCCAATGTGGCCCGCGACTCAAATATACGAGCCCAATAAGGCCCGCGACTCAAATATACGAACCCAATGTGGCCCGCCACTCAAATATACGAGCCCAATGTGGTCCGCGACTCAAATATACGAGCCCAATGTGGCCCACCACTCAAATATACGAGCCCAATGTGGCCCACGACTCAAATATACGAGCCCAATGTGGCCCACGACTCAAATATACGAGCTCAATGTGGCCCGCGACTCAAATATACGAACCCAATGTGGCCCGCCTCTCAAATATACGAGCCCAATGTGGCCCGCCACTCAAATATACGAGCCCAATGTGGCCCGCGACTCAAATATACGAGCCCAATGTGGCCCGCCACTCAAATATACGAGCCCAATGTGGTCCGCGACTCAAATATACGAGCCCAATGTGGCCCGCGACTCAAATATACGAACCCAATGTGGCCCGCGACTCAAATATACGAGCCCAATGTGGTCCGCCACTCAAATATACGAGCCCAATGTGGCCCGCCACTCAAATATACGAGCCCAATGTGGTCCGCGACTCAAATATACGAGCCCAATGTGGGCCGCTTGTAAAACATACGAACCCATTGTGGGCCGTTTGTAAAACATACGAACCCAATGTAGCCCGCGACACAAAAAGTTTGCCCACGCATGGGCTAGACTGCTATCGATTCAGTCCTCTTTCAATTTGCTTACAACAGGGAGGTTCTGTCAAGACAATCTTGAGTAAATTGAGTTGACTTCCATGTGACTAGATGTTTTCATCCTCAGACATAGGTGTGTTTGGATGTGGCATTGTTAGACACACATGTGTGTATATATATGTATCGATTTTGCATTGTCAGAAATAGTTTTGTCTGGGTGTTTCACTTTCATACGGATATAAATGAAATGGTTTACTAGTTTAGATATGTCCGAATGTCTCACAGCCAGACGCAAGAGTATATTGTTGTTCAATATTGTTCTATACTCTTCACATATATTGCCATGTTTCATGGCCAGACATAGATGTATGTGTATGAATGTTTTATGGCCAGACAAAGTGGAGGTTGTAATTGATAATGTCAAAGCGGCAGGAGAGATAGCTAACAAAGTTTAGGAAATATGAATTTCACAACCAATTTTTAGGATGTTGGCAGAAGCACATCAAAAACTTGGTGATCTGGATTCCATAAAATCATTCAAAAGGCATAAACCACTAAATGTGACATCTGTCAAGCTTCTAACTTAATACTCAGTAACAGGATGTACAATTCATTATTAAGGGACAATGACAAAATGTAGGTCATTCAAATGTCTGTCTTTTATTAAATAAAGTGACAAATATTAACTGGTTCTAGCTGGATTTCTTACATTAAAAAAAAATAAAGGCAAACAAATGCACTCCACAAACTAATAACACTGCACAAACTTAATGTTATTATTTCTCAGATACATATACAAACAGAAAACAAAAATAGTATAATTAATTTAATATACAAGTATGAATACCAAGTTGTTCTTTTTGTATCTGATAAAATATTCCAAATTTACTTTAATATATCAGGAAATTACAACCCAAAATTTACACCAAAATTTTATTGAATTAAAAAACGATGGCCAATTTTAAATATGAATTGAAGCTGTTTTATCTTTATAATTTTTACAGATATAATTCAGTTGACAGATACACTGGTTTCAGTTTAACCATGGAACATTTTCATTAAAGGCTGCTGATGACATTATATTTTGAAACATTTAAAATTAGTGAGAGTGAAAATTAACAAAGAGACATTATTTAAAATAGGATAAGTTGAACTGAATGTTTGTGCGAAATTAAATTACTGCCTGAATGGGTTTTCTTATAAGATGTTTTTGTTTAGTATGTTTTTTCCTAGTACAAACATATATTAATGTTTTTTTTAACATTAGTCGGAGACTGGTTATTATTGATTTCATTTCAACTATTTGCGTCCTTCATAACTTTTGTATTAATCTCCTTAGTTACTAATTTACCAGTTGTGAAGGCTGTTCGGTAATATTTTAAATAAAAAACTTACCTTTGTATATCCTTGATCATCATCTGCCTCTGGGTCATAGCGCTCAGCAGAAACTAAATAAAAACATGAGAGGTCCAGTTTTAAACATTGTATATTATTAAACAGAGAGGTGAGAAAAAAATAAAGTAAGAAGGAAAGCTCAGTTTTAAACATTGTATATTATTAAACAGAGAGGTGAGAAAAAAATAAAGTAAGAAGGAAAGCTCAGCTTCAAACATTGTATATTATTAAACAGAGAGGTGAGAAAAAATAAAGTAAGAAGGAAAGCTCAGTTTTAAACATTGTATATTATTAAACAGAGAGGTGAGAAAAAAATAAAGTAAGAAGGAAAGCTCAGTTTTAAACATTGTATATTATTAAACAGAGAGGTGAGAAAAAAAAAAAGTAAGAAGGAAAGCTCAGTTTCAAACATTGTATATTATTAAACAGAGAGGTGAGAAAAAAATAAAGTAAGAAGGAAAGCTCAGCTTCAAACATTGTATATTATTAAACAGAGAGGTGAGAAAAAAATAAAGTAAGAAGGAAAGCTCAGTTTTAAACATTGTATATTATTAAACAGAGAGGTGAGAAAAAAAAGTAAGAAGGAAAGCTCAGTAAAAAAAAACATTGTATATTATTAAACAGAGAGGTGAGAAAAAAAAGTAAGAAGGAAAGCTCAGTTTCAAACATTGTATATTATTAAACAGAGAGGTGAGAAAAAAATAAAGTAAGAAGGAAAGCTCAGCTTCAAACATTGTATATTATTAAACAGAGGTGAGAAAAAATAAAGTAAGAAAGAAAGCTCAGTTTTAAACATTAATCCATAAGTAACATGATTTTTGTTGGGAAATGGGTCGCAAAGTGCGTCAAAAATGTGACTAGGTGGGGGGGGGGGGGGGGGTAAAAATCAAGAAAAAACATGTTAACAGAAAACACTTTCTGGGTATACTCGTATTTTAATATTTTAAGAAGGAAAAAGGAATTAAACTGATCTCAATTGATAATATAAAATACACATTTGTTGATGCTTTATAGCCGTAACAATTGTGAATAATATTGCCATAGTTGAAAACTAACTTATTATGGCATTCTGTAGAGTGTTAAATATTGCACTACAGCTTTTTTTATATTGTAAAAATATGATAAAGAACCGCATAACAGTCAACTCAACAATATTTCGTGAAAAAAATAATTGAAAATCGCTGATTTGGGAGCCACACAAAACTCTTAGAAGAGCTGCATGGGATTCTAAGAATCGAATTTGACTACCACTGACAATTTAGTTTGAATACAAATAAAACAGTAATTAACTAGGGTTAATTTTGATGAAAATTTTTTTTTAATGCTTTAATTTTTATTTAAAAAATTTAATCGAACAGCATCGCTACTAAAAACTGCATGTATATGTCAACAAGTGTTAGTCTAATTCTATTTTACCACATATTAAAACTATGTTAATTATTACCCAGTTCCATCTTTACGTAAAAAAAAAATTCTTACAAGTAATCTAGTTTAATAAGTAAAAGAGAAAACTGTATCTACCTGACTTTCTTCTGTCTCTTGCCTGAGGTGGAGCTGTCATAGAAATAATCCATTTATAGTTTGAAGATAAAGAGTATACAAATGAAACAAAAAAAATGGCACTTTACTTTTACAGGGGATATTATGATACCACCAATTTCAAGATAATTGTCATCAATCAACTGATTTATAATATATCAGTTGTGTAAAAATAATACCTTTAGTCACTTTAGATTGAGATGAATGTGATTATGTTTTTGTGTATCTATCTATCTGCATATATAACAATCTCTCTCCCTCTCTCTGATATATATATATTGCTTGCTAGATATTTTTATTATCTTTCTTATGTTCCATTTAAATCCAATAAAGCTTACTACATTTACATAAAGCCTGAAAAGAGCTTCAAAATCTAGCAGGGATAATAAATGTCAATATCTTTAAATCAATGATCTTTTTTTGCTTTGTTTTTTTTTAAGTAGAAGTGGTATACCTGCATAAGGAAACAATAGTTTTTTTTTTTTTATACATCCTATTGTTTGTTTATTTTATTTCTATATTTTTATACTTTCATATTAAAACAAAAGTAACTGTAGTAAAAAAAAAAGTAACTAAGTCATTTAATTGCAAATAAGATTTGCTGTCAAAATGAGTTCCTGACAACCAACGTGATATATTAGCCTATATCTTTTTCACTCAAACCTCAAAGCTATTATTATAATTACAGATAACAGAGTAAAGGATCAACTTATTTAAGAAACTAGTCATGATTTAAAGATTTTTATCTTTTTGTGCTTTTTACAACAACAAAAAAAGTCAACTTCAGAAACCCCTCAGCTTTAAGAAAAGGCATTATAATTAAAGCATTTCATATTAAAATTACACTTTACAGGCTGGTGTTTTCTACACCTGATTCTGGGGACAGATGGTCGAATGTCGACCTGAAGGTACCTGGTTCGATCTCCGGTGAGGACCAAGGAAATTTTTTAGGTTATGGCTCAAGTTCTCGATACATCTCCCAAGGTGCTTCCATGGCCATTGCACTATCGGCTATGGTGGGGATGAAAGAAGGGCACCATAAAAACCATCCCATTAGTGGTTCATAAGATGTAAGAGATTTTACACCTGATTCTAGTTTTTAATTTATCAATAAAGACTTGACACATAGCTAATTTAATTAATAGTCTTTGGAATTATTTTAAATAATTAAGTTTTTTTCATTTGGTGAATTTTCCAAATGATCTCAGTTCAAAAAGAGGTTAAATTCTGTTAAAATGAAATGTTCCATGAAATAATCAATTGTTACTGATAATAGAAATTGATGAAAATGGAAGTAAGTATTGATTCAATGTAAATCCATTTAATTCGTTCGAGACACTCTAAAATACATACCAAAAAACACAATTCATATTATGTCAAATCTAAAAAAATAAATAATTAATATAACATGATTATTAAGACTTATTTGATGAAAAAATAAGCTTTTTTTATGTTTTCAATATATATCATTGTGTCACTGTACTAGTGCATATAGACATTCCATTTTTTAAATGGTGAAATCAAAATAAAACTTTATTTTAAAGTGAAAAATTAAAGTTTAAAATCTTTTTAAATTGTCAATTTCAACTAAAAAATAACAAAGGTGTAACTAGAGTAAATTTTATTTTAAAAATAAATTAATCACATCCAACTGGCAACTATGTATGTCTACTTTGACACAGATTTTTAACAGTATAATTTTGATTGCAATTTCTTAACTTTTTTCATTTCCAACATTTTTACTGACTTTAATTAAGAATATATTAATAAATTTTACTAATGTATAACATTTTACTAATGTATAACATTTTACTCTTTCAAATGAGTATTATATATTAGGCTGGTGGGGAAATATCTGGATCATCAAATACAGTGGATACATTGAGTGTTGATGGAGGGAATTGAAATGCATCATTTAAAAACAATGTTCTAAGCTCTCATTATAAAAAAAATGGCATGAGAGGTGTTGAATTTATTTTCTACCCTTTTCAATTAATTTAGTTCACATATTCGTTTCGATTTCTCAAAGAAACTAGTACTTGTGGGGTAAACTAAAGATAAAGCCCAAACAGATTTTAAAAAAAGTCATAATATATATTATAAATATTTCCTAATAGTTAAGGAAAAGTAAATTTTAAAACCATAAAAAAAAATTCTAAAACGCTAGAAAAATAAACTCACAATCATAATGTGATTTTGTACATAGTATTTATGTGTACATATAACATTTGGTTTGAGTTCATTAGTGCCATATGCATTCTAGACCACTTAATGCCTTATAATATTATATAGCGTATGGTGTGTATGTTATCATAAATTCAAGTATTAAATTAAATAAATATCATGGCTTATGTTATATATAATAGATATATGCCAATGAACTGTAAGCCACAGTAAGAGTAAGGGAAAAGAAATTACCCTGTGGTGGTTCATCATCATCATCTTCGCCCGTTTCATTGCCGTTATCCTTATTTATGACAGTTTTTTCTGACTGAAAACGTATACTATTTGATTTCAGGCTGGGGTTTTTCTTATCATTTAATTTGTTAAAATATTCACAAGCAAAAGCTTCTAAATTTTGGGGGCGTGCTCTTAGCACAGCAACAGTGAACTCTTGCAGCAAGTCAGTTAATCCAGGTGGAATCTCGAAATTCATTGTAATTAATTTAAATAGCGAACGATTATTTAATTATTATTATTTTTTATTTTATTTTGGCTTTAAGAAAATCACATTGTTACATCCAATATTGAAACTAATTCCAATCCAAACAGATTTCCTATTTAAATCACAATTTCCCGTATTCGGCTCCGTTCCGGTAGCAGTCTCCTTGCAAAACTGCGGTCTCCATTGAAAACATTTACCGCTACTTAAGTATTTGACGTCACTATGGGCACCTCACTTCTCCATGAATTCATGCGCCGTTTAATTTATGTTAAGTTGCCGAAAACTTCATTTTGTTCAAAATCATATATTTTGTTATTAATATGGCGTAGATGGATAAACTGATGTATTTTATTGAACGGAAGTTATATGACGCACTGAATATATATTGCACTATTTTTAAATCGATTAGTAAAGTAGCCCTTGTTTCAGTTGCATTACAATAATTGCACGCTCAAAATATAGTCTGCTAAAATGGGGGTGGAGGATCATATTTTTTCTGTAACGTTATTTGTTTAATTTTCATTAAAAAATAATAATAACCTTCGGCGTTGTTAATGAATGATCAATTTTGTATGTGAGAAAAATAAAATATAGCATTCAATGAGATGAATCCCATAACATGAAAAACTGAGGTAAAAAAACCTTCCATTAAACAAAAATAATACTTTGCAAAAATCAAACTAACAGAATCATATGATTGATATAAACAAAGTTTCGCGCGCACCTTTTCAACAGTTAATGACATTAGAAAATCCTGGAGAATAGGCCTAAATTTGATCTCAAAGGGCAATTTTTTTTTAAATGACGTCATTAAATATTATGCTACTGGGGGGGGTATAAGTTTTTAAATCGTAAATTTTAAGTACCTTATTGGTACAAGCGCTGTATATGTATGTCTGCATTATTTTAGATGCTTTACTTTATTTGAATAAACCTTCAAAATGTTCGTGAAATGAAGAAGGTATCACTAGTTT
Organism: Bulinus truncatus; assembly: GCA_021962125.1. Lineage (NCBI taxonomy): Eukaryota > Metazoa > Mollusca > Gastropoda > Planorbidae > Bulinus > Bulinus truncatus. The sequence goes on from JAGDYQ010000011.1 coordinate 4,982,624, forward strand.
GTTGTAATTTTTCTTTTTTTTGGACTATACCAGAGGTGGGAAAACTTTTTGAATCTAGGGCCACGTTCGGTTGTTTATTTGACTGAAGAGCTAAACATAGTGTTTACATGAGCTAATGGCAGGACACGCCATTGATGTGAACTATCCATAAGGATATGGCTTGTCGGTATCTGACCCGCTTGCTAACGTTGACCATGTCTAGTCTATAGACCAGCCATGGGCAAAATACGGCCCGTGGTCCAAATCCGGTCCGCCGAACTGTTTGATCCGACCGGCCACTTGTTTCAGTTTGAAGCATAGCACTAGTATTTATGCTATGGTTTTTAAATTTAATGTATGTTAGCTTAACACTCAATAAATCCGTTCAACCCGCCCAGGCACGCCGAGAGGGGGGATCAGAGGGGTCATTGCCAGGGGCCCGCAACTGTAAGGGGGCCCGGCCGCCCCGACCATGTCACTTTTTTCATGACCCATTGTTTATTAAGGGGCCCGCAATGATGGCCTGCCCTGTGGCCCTTGTTGGCTCTCGGCGCCCCTGAACCCGCCCATCAAAATTACGAGCACAATGTGGCCCGAGACTCAAAAAGTTTGCCTAGCCACTGCCTCCTACAGTACAGCGGGCACTGGCCTAGCCCTGATCTAGATTCTAAATTACATTTTTTCACGGAACAATACTTTACAAGTCAAGGTGACGTGTACAAATATCTTTTTTTTTTAATGTAACACTGTAATAAGCATAAGAATGTAACACACGCAAATACAAACTCTAAAATGTAGGCCTAATTACTAATAGACCTACTTATTTAAACACTATCGCAAAAAGTATCTAAGATAGGCATAAGTCAATAAATGAATGACATTTTAATGAAAATAAAGTACGGCGTGACTTTTTTGACTATTTTAAAGTAAGTATAAGTAGGCCTACGTTTGACTGTGAATGACGTAACAATACATCGTGGAAAGTTGAAATGAAATCCTCCAAAGATCTAAGCTTAATAGGATAGGATCTACAATGTGGATTTATAAAGGGCATACACAAACGGCCCCGATATTAATAAAGGGCAACTGACCCAATAATGGGCTTTTATTCGTTTTAACAAGGCTGGCTTTAAGCTAACGGCACTTAATTGAAATATATCAGGCGGACAGAATGACTGGTGGCAAATGTTGGAGAAACTCAATTGTAGGCCCCGCACCTACTAAGGTCAGCTCTGGGTTCTAGGATCAAGAGATGGCACCCTATGGAGATTTGATCAGGGCTGTACTGGGAAATTACGTTGTTGTTTGTTTGTTGACGATGTTTAGATAAAAAAATAGCATCAGTCTACAAAGACTTTGGAGCCAATTAGGGCTCCTCTCATGGGATCCCGGCCCAATATAAGCTCATTTAACACTTTAAATTTTATCCCGGTCCAATATATGCTCATCTAACACTTTAATTTGTGTTTCGGGAGGAAACTAAATTGAAAGATTTTTTTAAATTTTACAGCAGTTTAATAAGTTGCACAGATGCCATTATCCTTTAGCAGCAAGGACTTGTATTTATTATTTCATAAGTATCGATATATAGTACTATTAGTAGTGAACAACAACACCACTTTGTTTATTTACGGACGGTATTTTCGTATATCTGCCTTGATGCAACCTTTACTTTTCAGCCGTTTACAGAATAGAATTTCTGGTTGGTGATAAATTCTTGTGTATGAAAAATGGGCAACAAAAATAAATGTTTTCATTCATGTACGTCATGAAATTAATTCATCACTATAGAAAGACTTAAACACTGTGAATGAATTGCTTCAAAAAATTGCTCATAGTGCAGGCTGGTGTGTTTGTGGGAGGAGGGGGGGTTCTTATGTCTGTTTTATTAACAGGATATTACAATTAGAACAAACCACCCGTTATGACACGTCCATTGGACAATGTTAAAACAGTCGTATATTATTTTACTGATTTGGTTCTATTAAATATATTCCGGTAGGGGCTTATTTTCTGATTAAAAAAAAAAAAAACACTTTTGCGACGGTGGTGGTAATGTGGACAATGAGGACTATCTGAGACTATAGCATTCACAGCTGGCGGTAGTGACGGATGTAGACGGCACACAACACCCTTCCACTCTGTCCCACTTTAAGCACACCTTCGCAGCCTGCCATTTGGGCCAGGGGGTTCAGGCACATTACACCCTCCCCTCTGTCCGAATGGCAGGAAAAAAACCCTGGCCTTGCTATTAGTTGCCATTCTGGCCGATCACCAGCACACACACCCTGCTTGTCTGGCCATTCTGGCCAGGTCTAAAAACCCTCCTTTCTGCCATCCCGGCAAATATTAGCGGAACACTCTCCCCGCCGCTCTGTAGGGCAGACACGCATCAGCGCCGCCAACTATGCCGGTGTGGTAGGCACACTCCACCCTATCATGCTAGCAATGGCGGCGTAAAAAAAATGAATTTAAAAAAAAAGGATAGGGAAATTCTCAGCCATAAATTATTTCCAGTCTTTAATGAAATAGGGCATTTTTAAATGTGAAAAAATTGTCCATAAAATACCAAAGCATGTTTTCGCAAATAACAGGGTTGGCATATAACTATAGTAAATATTGTAAAATAATGAATTATATTTCCTCTCATTGAAGTTGATCTTTAATGCCTCATAAAAAGGAAATATTTTATCATGAGATTTCCCGGGATGATATCCATAATTTTTGGGGGGATAAGCAAAACCCCAGGAAATGAGAAACCTAGGGCCGATGATATTTCAGCGATTTTATATCAAGTAAATAATGACAGAAAATGTCGTGAGTTTTGCTGGATTGACTTTAGTTTATTACCAGTCTTCCTAATTTACCTAAATTACGTTCAGCTTCACATCCCTAGACTGGAATGATCAGAAAATGAGGCTCTACCATATCCCACAAGTCCCAGAATATTTTGTTTTAATTGAAGGTGGCTTGGTGTCTTTGTTATATAATTTGAAGGAGGTGGTCCCTAATTTTTGTTATATAATTTCAAGGAGGTGGTCCCTAATATTTGTTATATATTTTCAAGAAGGTGGTCCCTAATTTTTGTTTTATGATATCAAGGAGGTGGTCCCTAATTTTTGTTATATAATTTCAAGTAGGTGGTCCCCAATTTTTGTTATATAATTTCAAGGAGGTGGTCCCTAATTTTTGTTATATAATTTCAAGGAGGTGGTCCCTAATTTTTGTTATATAATTTCAAGGAGGTGGTCCCTAATTTTTGTTATATATTTTCAAGGAGGTGGTCCCTAATTTTTGTTTTATGATATCAAGGAGGTGGTCCCTAATTTTTGTTATATAATTTCAAGTAGGTGGTCCCCAATTTTTGTTATATAATTTCAAGGAGGTGGTCCCTAATTTTTGTTATATAATTTCAAGGAGGTGGTCCCTAATTTTTGTTATATAATTTCAAGGAGGTGGTCCCTAATTTTTGTTATATATTTTCAAGGAGGTGGTCCCTAATTTTTGTTATATAATTTCAAGGAGGTGGTCCCTAATTTTTGTTATATAATTTCAAGGAGGTGGTCCCTAATTTTTGTTATATAATCTTATAATAGGGAAAATTGAGGTTTCTTTTTTTTCCTTTTTGTGTTATATTGTATGCTAACACTTACGGGCTGGTCAACGTGGCGGCCATCTTGTCACGTTGGACACTTTACCTCTTCATGTGAGGCCAGCTTGTCACGTTGGACACTTTACCTCTTCATGTAAGGCCAGCTTGTCACGTTGGACACTTTGCCTCTTCATGTGAGGCCAGCTTATCACGTTGGACACTTTGCCTCTTCATGTGAGGCCAGCTTGTCACATTGGACACTTTGCCTCTTTATGTGAGGCCAGCTTGTCACGTTGGACACTTTGCCTCTTCATGTGAGGCCAGCTTGTCACATTGGACACTTTGCCTCTTCATGTGAGGCCAGCTGGTCACGTTGGACACTTTGCCTCTTCATGTGAGCCAGATCAAAAGATACATAAGCTGGCCTAAAGTTTGTTTTTTCCCTGTGATTGATTTTTTTATGTCTAATTCTAAAACCCATCTAAACTCTAGTCTATTTACTCACTTGGTATCTTTTGAACTCTAGTCTATTTACTCACTTTGTATCTTCAAAACTCTAGTCTATTTACTCACTTTGTATCTTCTAAACTCTAGTCTATTTACTCACGTTGTATCTTCTAAACTCTAGTCTATTTACTCACTTTGTATCTTCAAAACTCTAGCCTATTTACTCACTTTGTATCTTATGAACTCTAGTCTATTTACTCACTTTGTATCTTCAAAACTCTAGCCTATTTACACATTTTGTATCTTCTGAACTTTAGTCTATTTACTCAATTTGTATCTTCAAAACTCTAGCCTATTTACACACTTTGTATCTTTGAACTCTAGTCTATTTACTCACTTTGTAGGCCTATCTTCTAAACTCTTGGTTATCCATTCATTAAAGACAGGTAAATATGCATTTTTCGAGCTCGAAAGATGTGCAAAAAAAGTTTTTCTCGAACTAATTGACATGTGCGTTGTACGTTTTATTGAACAAAATGAAATCACGTGACGCATTGAGTGATTTTTACATGCCTGTGATGGAGAATCCTGTCTAGTAGAAATCAAGACTTTAAATATGACGCTGAAAGCCATCTTTTTATAGAGTCCTTATATTTCATTCACTACTGCATTGTTACAAATTATCAACACTATATTTTAAATGCCGTATTGTCGCATACTTTTTTATATTATTTTCAAGTTTTTTTTTTTCATTGGTTCAAATAATACTCCATTATTTATTAATTGTACATTTTTTCTCACTTGATCCATTTAACTTTGCCTGACATAACCCCTGAGCTTCTGTGTGATACATATGTGTATGTAGTTTGTTAAGTGTAATTTCACTACACTGTCATGCATGAATATTCAGTCGTCTAGAACTTGAAGAGGGAAGGAGGTGGAAATGTTTGTTATTGTTTCTCTCAACCTTCCCACCACACACACACAGTTTCAAGGTCGCCAGACTTGGTATCTGCTCTAACCTAGCCCAAAGAATCAGTGTTCATTTGACCTACGAGAAGCTATAAATGTTTTTACACTGTCACGAAACATATTAACTATAAAGGTATGAGTTGATGTGTACATTTGGCTAATTGGCTGAAGTGAATCTAACTAGAACATAATATAGTTTCATGAAGTATTCTGTTCTTCAGGGGTTCACAGATTAATGTACAATGTACATCTAGTTGGTTTAAATGATAAAATGATTCATTTAGAATTGGAAAGATCGGAACTGTTGCGGGAATCAGCATTGGAGAATTTATATAGTTTCCGATCTCTCCTCTCATCCGTTTCATTGTTCTCCGACCCAACCCATTTTCAAGCATTCCTTTATGTTCTATGTGCCAATATTGGAATCGTAGGAATAGAGAAGAGTATGTCATTGTATCAGAATCTTTGGAGTTGTTGGCATCATTCCATCAATAACTAATTGGCAAAATGCCATTGTTCATGAACTTTTCGTGTTGAAACTACAACAATGAAAATTGTATCAACTTAATTAAAGTATTATAATACTGCAGCTGATTAGATGATATATGTGTAATATAAAAAAAAATACGGAAAAAGTAAGCAGTCTAATAATAGATTTAAACGGCATTTTTCTTTATCACACAATAATTAAGTTACCATAATGCCATATATTAAAAATAGAAAAGGTTAACATCAATTAAAAATCAAGATTTTTTTTGAAGCGAATCTGCGATCAAAAAATTTTAGGGACTCCCTGATTTTTAAACAATACAAATGGCCGGGTCAGTATCTTTTTGAACATGTGTTCCATTAAAAAAATACCCGATAACGAAACATAAACCGAGCTCGTTTCAATTGTTTGGCTATCCAGTGTAGCTACAAACAAGCATCCAATAATATTAACAGTTGCAGCTTTACAGCTCAAGTACGGACTATTTACCTCCGGATATTGATGAGAAAGACTTGAGTTACCAGTTAAATCAATATATTGTACAAAATAAATGTCTTCCATATATTTTCTAGTCATGTCATAGAAACGTTATATATCTGTAGTCAGAGCCCGAACTTATTGAATTTTGAGTTATAGGAAATTTATTTCTCATAAGATAGCATTCTCATGGAATGCGAAAGTTTATATATATATATATATATATATATATATATATATATATATATATATATATATATATATTTACATTTATTTGCATATAATTAAACACTTTAATGAAATATAAAAAGATAAATATCGTTTAACATTTTAAGTTATTTTAACTTTTTAACTTTTAGGTGATATGTCTGGAATAGATTATCAATTATGAAGCTTTACATGTTTAATAGTATTATGGTAGGGATGTGACGAAGTTCGAATTCGAATCCGACGACATTCGAACTTCGACGTTTTTTGAGCTAATTCGAATCCGATGGATTTTCAAAAAATTCCGTCGTTTTCAGATCAAACACGGCCGTAGAAATCGTAACTAAAATTAAAAAAACCTAGAGACTTTCGAAAACCCGAAATAAAGAAAACAGATAAAACTAAACTCCTGGACCCTTACTTAGCTGTCTATAGATTAGACGTCGTATTTGGTCATGAACGTATTTTAGATACACCCCTCTCGCCAAACATTGTTTTCATCCGAGCTTTCAAAACCTCGGAATGGATATGCGGATTGGAATGGCGGAGTGGATGTGTGGATTGGAATGGCGAAAAGCTGGTTATGTGTGACCAATTGGAATGAGTTGGAATGACATTTGGAATAATTTGGAATGAGTTGGAGGAATGACTTTTGGAGTGAGTTAAAATGACATTTGGAATGAGTTGGAATGACCTTGGAATGTCTTGGAATGACGTTTGGAATGATTTTAAACGAGTTGGAATGAAGTTTGAAATTATATGAAAGATTTGGAATTATATATAGATTTAGGTATATTATACATGTGCTGAAAATCCTCGTTGTCATGGGGGGGGGGCACGGGACTGACACTTGGTATACTCCCTTTTAGCCAAGTGATGACCAAATCCGCATCCGCATTCGAATCCGACGGATTTATATTTGCCAAATCCGAATTCGACGGATGCGGATTTTCATCAGCTCCGTCACATCCCTATATTATGGTTTCCTGGTCAACCAGTGTCTACCCCACCCCTACCCCTTACCAGCCACAACAACCACTCAAAATAATGTTCTTACATGATCTCGTAGCTTGGGGGTTCTATCCATGTGATGCCTTAGGGCAGCGGTCGGGGAAATTTTTTAATCATTACCCCAAAATATTTTTGTGTAAGTTGATATTACCCCATAGTAAATAAAAAATATATACTTTTTACTCACAAAAGTTTCATTTTTACCCCCAAAAATTTCATTTTTACCCTATTTTGGGTAATTTACCCCGGTTCCCCGACCGCTGCCTTAGGTAATAGCCGGGCACATTAAAAGAGCTGCATTTCGGATTTTTTTTTAAAAATATGCATGCAGTAAAAACAAAATACTATATAGGTCTCACCATTGTCAATGAATTAAAGAACATGAAAAAAATAAACAAAATAAATCTGATTTAATTTGAGCCTCACATTAACTTAACGAGGAGCCTCACATGAACTTAACGAGGAGCCTCACATTAACTTAACGAGGAGCCTCACATTAACTTAACGAGGAGTCTCACATTAACTTAACGAGGAGCCTCACATTAACTTAACGAGGAGCCTCACATTAACTTAACGAGGAGCCTCACATTAACTTAACGAAGAGCCTCACATTAACTTAACGAAGAGCCTCGCGTGTTTGTCAGGCAGGGGTCACTAATCATAGTTTCCGAATTGTGGAATATTCAAAAGATATGCTGAAAATGTTATTAGGATCGTATTGCTGGCTTAAATTATTCCAAGGATGGATACTGACTTAGCGATTTGAATACTGCAAAATCTGAGATGTTTATCTGACTATATTCGACCTAAAGACCATCACAATAAACCCTGGTACTCATGTCTGTGACTATATTAGACCTAAAGACCATCACAATAAACCCTGGTACTCATGTCTGTGACTATATTAGACCTAAAGACTGTCACAATAAACCCTGGTACTCATGTCTGTGACTATATTAGACCTAAAGACTGTCACAATAAACCCTGGTACTCATGTCTGTGACTATATTAGACCTAAAGACTGTCACAATAAACCCTGGTACTCATGTCTGTGACTATATTAGACCTAAAGACTGTCACAATAAACCCTTGTACTCATGTCTGTGACTATATTAGACCTAAAGACTGTCACAATAAACCCTGGTACTCATGTCTGTGACTATATTAGACCTAAAGACTGTCACAATAAACCCTGGTAGTCATGTCTGTGACTATATTAGACCTAAAGACTGTCACAATAAACCCTTAGTACTCATGCCTGTGAGTATATTAGACCTAAAGACTGTCACAATAAACCCTTGTACTCATGTCTGTGACTATATTAGACCTAAAGACTGTCACAATAAACCCTGGTACTCATGTCTGTGACTATATTAGACCTAAAGACTGTCACAATAAACCCTGGTACTCATGTCTGTGACTATATTAGACCTAAAGACTGTCACAATAAACCCTTGTACTCACATGCCTCGTCGCTGTCTCCTCCAGGGCTACTACGGCCTGCATTAGATTATGAATGGAAGTTTGAGTGTCAATTTCAAGCATAAACTTATACATTATATTATACAAACAACTGATGAAAACAGATCTGCCATTAGGAAAAAAAAATTACATCCAATTAAACTGACATTTCGTGTATCAATGATAAGTCTTTACACGTCTTTGAAATCGAAATGATAACAAGAAATCAAATCAGTATCGTTTTTTTTTTAAAGTGATAATTTACTTCAGCATTCCTAGCCCCCCGCGCCTAACAGGGGTCCTGAGATAGGATCGTTTTGATACGGTATAAAGACTACAATTACGGTTCTAAGCCCCGCATTTCACATTGGCCCTAGACTTTAATCCTTAGGAGGCATCTACTCCAGTTATGTCAAAATGGTTTCCCTTGAAGAATGAAATCATAAAAAGGTAAAATAAATAACAAATATTACTAAACAATTAAAAAAATTTTAGCAGTGACCTAGACGCTGCGATATAGGTTTATCTCAATGGCCGTCAAAATATAAACAGTAATGGTGATTTACTTTCCTCCACTAATTCATTCAAGAATACATTGATAAGGAAAAATGACAAATGAAACAGAACAACACAGTCTAATGGCCCACGATAAAGAGTTTTCATTCAATTTAAGGGAAAGTATATACTATGATTTAGTCAATATTCGTTTATGAACACAAAATTGAAGTATAATAGCTTTATTTTAGTTCATTGTAAATGTATGTAACCTCGTTTGATTTGTTACTGAAAGCTTCCGTTTTGACATTGAATTCATTAAATTGTTCTTATAGACTTTAGAAGTGAAGCACGAGACCAGCGTGAATACTTTTGCGATGTGAAATGTATTTTTTTTTTTAAAAAAAGCAAATTTAAGAGTAAGTAAGTAAATATACATACTTTTTTCATAAAAATAAAAACTTTCATTATATTACACTAAAAAGTAAAAAAAATATAATTCATTATATTTTACAAATATTTACGCATATAAATTATCATTTAAAAAAAAAAAACGTGTCAGCCCATCTAGATAAATTTCTTCTTCCGGTGGCTCTACAGCTCATTTAGGGCCCTGGCAGGGCACACTACTTATAGAGATAGCCTATATAGATTGTTTCTTTGTTTATAATTTAATGCTACGTATTAAATTTATGTAAACACAAATTTACTTCAGAATATTGGAATCAACTACGCTTTTTTGTTTACTTTTTAGTGCATTTTAATAAAGTTTTGTTTAAACTGTAATTATATATATATTTAGTTGTGAAAGAATTAAACTTTATATTGCATGTTTCACACTGTAACATAAGTTAATAAATTTAGCTATTCCATAAAACAAGAGACTCTAAAACAAAGCTTAAGTTTCTTTTTGGCGCAATTCTGCAATATACATCGTATTTATTTTGACATGTTAATCTCAAGGCGAAATTTTCCCCATTATAAACATTAATCAAACTTATAAAAGGTAATTATCTTCGTAATTCTACAAGACGTTAATGTATGAACTCGAAATTATTAAAATCGTGCATTATCATGTAAACGTGTGCCAAATTTGAGCCTTCTCACTAAACTAGAACAGGTCCAAGATACCAGTACATAAAAACCCACACACAGAAAGTGGAACTAATTAAAAGCTTATTAAAAAATGTCTAGCTCAGACATACGTTTAGAGAAACAGCTTAAAGGAAAGAAGTTAGCCATCCTTAACACTCTAGGATGTTGGAAGAATAAAGTAAAAATGTGATGTGCCTTGCCATACCCAGAGCATCTTGCAGTGGATCACCTTGTTCTTGCTGCTGAGGTTTACCTGGGAGATTGGTGGGAGACAACAATAAACAAATGTCAAGGACAGAACAGAATGGAAGTTTCTGAATATCGGAATACGGCGCAATAACGAAGTCTTTTGGATTTTTTTTTTCAAAAGAACGTTTTTGTACGTACGTTTCCTCTTGAAATCTTCCACAACTGTTCTACGTGAGTCTTTAGTAGAGCCGTTCAAAGGTTTCAGAAGGGTTCTAAACAAAACAGTATGTCGGGCCCTGAAGTTTTGTATGAAGTCATCATTATTTTATACATATCAATATGTAAATAATATTGATGCACGTCATAAAATTATAAAGGAATCTAATAACCATTCGCAAATACTGTGTTCATTTAAAAAAAAAAACTATGAAGGGGGAAGAGGGTCATGGACAGACCTATACCTAAGAACGGCTCTGCCTATAGCTACATGTTAAACAGTGTTTCCCAAAACATATTTAGATATTTTATAAATAATGTTTATGTACTAAAGAAAACAACGAAAAATTAGATGCTGACAAACGTTAACTTATAAAACAGTTTAAAAAAATTCCTTTAATATTAAAATACATGATTACATTTTTTGCAGCTTTACATACAGGCCTACGAGTATATAAAAATAGTGTTCTTGATAAGTATTAGAAGCAGCTGTACATTTTAATTCGTTGATTTCGATATTTAATACGAAATTAGGAAATAGATAACAGAGACGTTGGGCTGTTTTCGTTTCTTTTTTTCTATGCAATAACAATTTGAAAATAACATTTATGTGTGAAATATTTAAAAAATGGGCAACGTGTTAGTCTGGTTTGAAGTTTAAAAAAATTGTACCGGTAATTAAGCTATATATAAACAAACAATAACTATATTTAAAAATAATAACATTAAGTAGTTTTTTAATCAAATGTCTTCATTTTGATCAATTTTATATATACGAACCCGAGAAAATTAAGAAAATAGCCTTAAACAATTGTATATATGTAACTCTGCATAGAGTCAATATATTGCTCAAAATAAGCACTTTGCTTGACTTTTTTTTAAACTACAGGGGTAAACGCGCCCAAGTAACTTTTAGAGCGCTGCACTGATAGTTTCTTCGATAAGCAAGTACACAACTTTAGATTTATTTTTTTTTTATCTAAAAATTTGATTTTTGATAGCACATGAAACTCAAACAGAGCCGTTCTTAAGAAAATGTAAAGGGGTGACATCTGGAACTCCCCCCACCCTCCACACACACACACAAATACACTATCTTATTAAACTACAGGCCAGCCCGCTACCAGTACAGAGGTACTTTGCTAAATGACCATTCTTGTGAGCAGCTGTTGTAGCAAGCAAGGAAGCCGCAAGCTAATCTTGAACTCCTGCCAATCTTCAGCTGTGGCTCTCTGATTACACATTCCCACCAATAGCAGATTGTTGTACTCCACATAAATATAAAGGGGCATAAATGTGTTCGGGTTTGATCCGCTTGCCCTTGTAGAAAGCAAAGGACGGTAGTGATATTTTTTATGGTAGGCCTACATCTTCTCACAGGGGTTCTAAGGTTAGCTGAGGCCCCGAATTCAGAGGAAAATTGTGACCCTCTTAAATTTTAGAACCATAGGAACTATTTATTCGAAACTAAACTTTTTTATTATTGCGGGGCCCTTTCGAAGTTGGGGCCCAGTCGTGCGCCTACTGTTTAATTCACTTCTGTCATTCTGCATTCCAACCACAGACGAGGTCGCAGTGACCATGGAGGCACCACGGAGATTTTGATCAGTAATTGTATTGTATCAGCTGGACTAGAGACATTTTCAAATGAACGCGTAGAGCAATAATAAGTATTTTTAGTTAATGAGTAGTAAATAGAAAACAATGAAATTAGGAGTGTGTGTAATAAGAAAAAAAGAATGAAATTATTAGAGTGTAAATAGACAACAGTATGAAATTATAAGAGTGTAAATAGACAACAGTATGAAATTATAAGAGTGTAAATAGACAACAGTATGAAATTAGGAGAGTGTGTGAATAAAAAAACAGAATAAAATTATGGGTATGTTAAAATAGACTATCAGAAAGAAATAATTATTGGGGGGGGGGGTGTAAAGAGAAAACAGAATAAAATTATTTTGGGTGTGTACTAGGTACATCCACATATATGGGCGTCGCTAGGAATTTTTCCGGGGGGGGGGCACGAAAACACGTTTTTTATTTTAACTGACAATGCCCTACAGGTTTATTTCTCAGTTAAATCTAAGTTAAGTATAACATTAATTATTTATATTGACATAAATAAATGTATTTGGAAATTCAAACATTTTGACTACAAGCACAAAAAAATGTGTACAGGCTCAATAAAACGAAAAGTAGTGCAATCGCGGGATTCCGAAAAGCCATTATTAGAAGAATTTAGGGCGTCTGCAGCATCTGAATTATCATATGCATTGAGGACAACAATACAAGTTCAATAGCCAGACACAACTGAAGCAACTATTTCTAATTTGATGTCGCTGTCACTTCTTCATTTCGTAAATAGGATATTGTAAGATATGTCTTGACATACGACCTTTCAAATGCGTTCAAAATGCAGCTGATTCGTGATTATCCCTGATAAAAATTATGATTTTTAGAGCTGACATTTGTGGAAACAGAGGTTTTAGATATGCTTGGTTATTAGACTATTCATCGTGGGTTATATACTCGCAAATGTTAAAAGGTATCTTTTGCAAATTTTTCGTGTTGTTTCCGGAAAAAGTAATTCCAGGAGTTCATGGGGTATTTGTCATCAAACCATGCACAACATTTAAAGATTTCAACGAAGATGCACGTAGCCTTATGCAAAGAACATGGCACAAAGGCTCTTATTAAGGATGCAAGCTATTTTGTTGCATTAATGGAAGCCAAAACAGTTTCTATAGATGAGCAGTTGAACTCATCATTTAGAAGACAAATTCAAGAAAATTGCAACAAACTGGGTCCCACCATTTCTACAATCCTTGTTTTAGGCATGCATGTTTTGGCACTTCGTGGAAAAGAATCAAATTCTGGTAATTTTTATGACCTGTTAGAGTTTCGTATTGAATCTGGAGATGAAGTTCTAGGTAATCATTTGTCATTTGGTTCTTGTAGTGCTAAGTACATCTCGGCAACTACACAAACACTATGATCGAAATTTATGGATCTCTCTTGCGTGAAGACATTGTTCGTGAAGCAAATAATTTAGTTGCATTTTATATAATTACGTGGTGGGACGGATGGCCGAGTGCTGTAGATACTCGACTGTCAACCTGAGAGTCCTGGGTTCGATCCTCGGTGAGGCCCATGGAGTTTTTCCAGGTGAAATTTGGTGCAAAGTCGTCCCACAAGTCCACCCAGCTTTAAATGGTTACCTGACTTAAGTTGGGGAAGTAAAGGCGGCTGGACGTTGTGCTAACCACGCAATCCCTTCATATGCCGAGGTTATAGAAACAGTTGAATTCTATACTTCATCTGCCCCGATGGCCCGTTAGGGCTAAGAAGGGGACTTTACCTTTTTTTCTATAATTACGTGCCAACGAGACAACATAATTTCAGGCATTGAGCAGATGTCACTTGGTGTTAGATTTGTCAAAGAACACCATCATTACAAATTCATTAGAATTTGGATTAGATATGACAAATCTTGTTGGTCAAGGATAAGACGGATGTTCTACAATGGCAAGTAAAGAAGGAGGAGTCCAGGCAATAATTCGAAAAAAAGACCCAAAAGCACCACTTGTACATTGCAGTTCACATAAACTAAATATTGTCGTGGAGGATTTAAATAATGTGAATGCTGTACGAAACACAATAGGAAAAATTAAGTCAATTATAGTGTTTTTCTGATAAACTAATCAGCGAAGCTTGCGGATTTTGGCTGAAAATGTGACAGAAATTGTTAAACAACTGGAATATTTAGAACAATCAGGAAAAAGTAAGCAAGTTTCACAATAGTTACTTTGTGCGGTTAGAGGTTAGGGTTGGGGTACAATTGTTGTTTGTTTAGTTATTATACAAAAAATATTCATCAAAGCTAGAAGCTGTGACCCGAAAATTACAGTCAGTGCATTTAGATTTACTGGCAGTACAAAAATACATTGAAGAATTGTTGACTACATTGGCTGTTGGTCGACAGAATTGTGATGAGAGGTATACGGAAATTTTTAGTTACAAAAGGTGTTGGTGTCGACATTCAACCTCCACGAAAAGCTGGAAGACAAATGAACAGGGAAAATGCAAAAGTTGATTTGCCTGAAGATTATTTTAGAATAACTGTTTTTACAGCCTACCTTGGTTCTATTATATTAACTGGAAACTCGTTTTTGTGTAGAAGATAAACCAGCAATTTCCTTTTTAATTTTGCATCCCTTTTGATGACAAAACTAGAAAGATTAGCATTTAAGGATCAAGCCGGGGCTATCGTTGAATATTACGCATTTGACAATTTAATCGAGGAGAGTGAAACCTTGTGTGATATATGGAAATTTAAAACTAGTAAAGGGGGGAAAAAAAGAAACAAGTACTCTATGTGAGGCCTTTGATGAAACTAATTTTTTTTTCCCATGATTAAAATGGCTTTTTTGACAGCATTGACTTTTCCAGTAACAACATGCACAATCGATATATCATTTCGCACTCTAAGACCAGTAAAAACGTGGCTACGCTCAACAACTGGTGATGATCGTTTATTTGTTCTTTTGTATGACACGTATGCACAGAAAAAGTATCTCAAAACAAGGGAAAACGTAAAGAAAATGTTATCAATTGATTTGAATAAATACAAAAACGTTTACAATGTTTGTTCCAGAATAAATAGTTTAAAATTACAATATTATTGCTGTAACGTATTAGTGTAAATTATAATTTTATACTCTATTTTATTAGTATAGTAATTGTTCGACACTGAAACCATTCTTTTAAAAATGACAATAATGTAACAAGTTATAGGCCTACTTGCAGATATAATTCTTTTTTATGTTTGATATATGTACATGTTCTTCAATGTAATAAACTTTCAGGAAATTTAGTTCAGTTTTATTGTAACAAATTTATGACATTTTTCTTTGCCCCCTTGAATGTGCCCTCTTGCACATATATATTATTAAACGTATAGGCTTTTCCTTAACGATTCATGAAATCACAAATAACAAAATGAAAATGTGGATCAGAACTGTGAAATGCAGCAAATACTCAGATTTTACTTAAAAGCTGTGGTTTATTTTCTCCCTTACAAATGCGCGCTTCATGGTTGTATTCACTGGCCATTTAAAAACTATCACAATCAAACTAAGTGGGAAGAAATCAATGAGCATTTTGCGTACTGAATGTAAGAACAAAAAAAAAAAACATAATTTTGTTATCTTTTAGTTTGTGTTACAATTTCTAAAGGGGGTATATGGGTAGGGCTCAATTAAACATTTTTTTTTGATGCGGTAACAATTCCTTTAAGCAATTTGTCAATACATTATACTCTTTTTAAAAAAAAGCTCTTCCCTCTTCTAATGCGTAAATTTTTATTAAAAAAAAATTAAAGTTTGCTAACACCTTTCATGTATAGCCGGTGTTGGCAAATCACGACCCGCGGAACAAGTACAGCCCGTTAGGCTATTAGATCCGGCCTCCCCCCCCCTTTCCACCATTATAACGTTTCAAATATATACGTCATCTAAATGATATTAATCCGGCCCTTGTCTGGTATGCAAAAGACCATTCTTGCACGCGCTTAAAAAAGTTTTCCTACCCCTGGTGTAAAGTCATTGATGTTCGTCATGTCAGCTAGCAGTCGGTAATTATGAAAAGCCATTTGGAGAGTAACATTCGACCCGTTATATTGTTGTCAATGTCTTGTTTTGATGTAAACATCGGTATAAAGAATATAACGGAGACACAAAATTAAGTGAAATATCATTATAAATGGAAAATTGTATGAATGTACTTCATAATAGTCGCAGTGTTGAATGAAGTGTGTATCTTCTAATAGGAAATAATTTGACCATGTTTTGTTCTTAGACTTAGTCGTTCTAGAAAACAATGAAAATAATTTAATAGTATTTAGTATAAAATGATCTTGCTACATAGCTGTCAGCCTTCGGTTATCTCCCTTGATTTAAATATATTTCCCACACACATTTACTTCGCCTGACTTTTTAAGTTTGTATTAACAAAGAAGCTGACACAAATAGTAATAAATACTGTAACGCAATATTTTGGTTAAAAACAGATAATTTACAAACAATATCACTCAAAAACTATTTGTTTCTATCCTATCAAGAAATATAATATAATAATTGTACTTAATTTAAACAGACAACAATCGTCTAGTTGTTTGATTTTGCCGTTACATCACACCATGACGACTTAATAAGAAATGGTAATCTTGGCATTCGTTAGGGCCCCAGCATAAAAAACACTCAAAAAGGCCCCAGTGATCAAATATTTTTAGGAGCCCAAGATTTGCTATCACTGGTCTTTGTGGCGCTTTTGATAAGGACCCTTCCAACTTCCAATGTACCTTTGCCTGTGGCCCCAAAATGGAAATTTTCTTAGGGACCCCAAATTCGTAAATAATTGACCATTTATATAACATTATGTTGAGTGGTTGTCATAGTGGCTCTTAATAATTGGTTAGTCCAGTGGCCCATTATGGGAGATGGCAATGTATATGTGAGGTGCTGTGAGCCCCATAGTTATTCATGCAAAATACGAGTTCGAATTTCCACAAAGCAATTTGCCAATGTCATCCAGTTACAAAAGCCCAAGTGATCAACATACCCCAGTGACCAATGTTCTCCAGTTAGGCCTACCAATGTCATGTCCTCCAGTTACCAATGTCATGTCCTTCATTTACCAATGTCCTTCAGTATTTTCCAGTTACCAATGTCATGTCCTCCAGTTACCAATGTCCTTCAGTATTTTCCAGTTACCAATGACATGTCCTCCAGTTACCAATGTCATGTCCTTCATTTACCAATGTCCTTCAGTATTTTCCAGTTATCAATGTCATGTCCTCCAGTTACCATTGTCCTTCAGTATTTTCCAGTTACCAATGACTATGTCCTCCAGTTACCAATGTCATGTCCTTCATTTACCAATGTCCTTCAGTATTTTCCAGTTACCAATGTCATGTCCTCCAGTTACCAATGTCTTTCAGTATTTTCCAGTTACCAATGTCATATCCTCCAATTACCGATGTCCTCCAATGTTTTCCAGTTACCAATGTCATGTCCTCCAATTACCGATGTCCTCCAATGTTTTCCAGTTACCTACGCGGCAGCTACACGTCCTTTGCGGCATCGGTCTTAAGGCTACACAATTTTCTTTCATATGACCGCGGAAAAATGTACGTCGGCATGCATGAATTGAATTGTCAACGGATATGACACAGTCTGAGAAATACAAATACTAGTTGTCAACGGACATGACACAGTCTGAGAAATACAAATACTAGTTGTCAACGGACATGACACAGTCTGAGAAATACAAATACTAGTTGTCAACGGACATGACACAGTCTGAGAAATACAAATACTAGTTGACAACGGACTTGGCACAGTCTGAGAAATACAAATACTAGTTGTCAACGGACTTGGCACAGAGTGAGAAATACAAATACTAGACATCATTCGTTGATGATGGATATAGATATTATCTACATCTATTTACACTATTTTTCTTTGACTCTGATCTACGTTTATCCCGACTGAATGAAGTAAACGATATCTAATATGTATAGTTAAATTATCTTTTCCGGAGGACTCTTTTTCAGATTTATATTTATAACTTGAAAAGTATCAGAAATGACAGTGGATTTCGGTTTGGTCAAAGAAAAAGATACAAGACGCAGAACCAGAGTTTTGCCCATCGTGTACTAATCGTCACTTACAAAATAAATTTATTACATGAAAATAAAAAGATAAACCAGTTTTAGCCACGCCATTCTGCTCCTAATGCATGTGTGTAAAACAATGTCAGTACCACTTTGACAAATTTTATTAGTTTACTCGGTGCAGACTTTTCTGTGCTATGTGCATAGCTTTTCAAGACAAGATTACAGGACATTAAACAAACGATTATCGGTACCACTAGAAGCAAAGGGCATATGTGTGCAGTTGGTTTAATCAAGAAATCGGTAGAGTCTGTACCGGGCACCACTAAAGATAGCTATGCTACTGCAAACCTCGCAAAACCTTTGCGACACTTTCTTTTATAACAATATATATTAACTTGAAATTATTATTAAAAGTTTCTTCGATTCGTTGACTACCAGCAATTATTATTGTTATTATTATTTTATTTCAATAGCCTATAGCTTACATTAGTTAGGCATTTTTGTTTCGGGAATAATTTTTTTTTTTACTATAAGTCGTGAAGATTTTATCGCATTACAAGATTAAAAAATGCAATATGATGCCAGTATGGTATTATAAAAATCATATACAATTAATTTTAAGATAATATTTATTATATCAGACTTTTCGTCTTATATTTAAAACCACGTAATCTATTTAAAGCTGTTTGATTTTTTCAATTACATATTTTGAATGGAGAATCTGCCATTATTATTAACGGAGTGGCTACGGTTCTCTCCCTGACAGAACCCGTAATTTTTACTTCGGGTACCAGCCATAGATAATATTGCTCCACACCCTAACCTAACCCTATCCCTAGGGGCTGTCCATTATTTATGTCAACAAATTTTTGGCGATTTTTTCCTCCCCCCCCCCTTGTCAACAACTTGTCAAACTTCCAGAGACCCCCCTATAAAATTACGTCAACATTTGATTACCCCCCCCCCCTAAAAAAGGTGGCTTGCAAAATGTTTATGTGGCAGAATATAGGAATATAGTTAGTTTAATTAAAATACTGAATGTTAAGCGGGTGTGTAACACAGAACTACAAACGCTGCTTAATTTTCCTATTTATTAAGGTAATTATATTAAATTTAAAAAAAAGTAACATTGTTGACGGCAACTTTTCTTGACCCCCCCCCCTCCCCCTTGTCAACAATTGTCAAAAAATGTCTGACCCCCCCTCCCCCCTATTTTGTTTACGTAATAAATGGACAGCCCCCTATCCCTAACCCTAACCCTAATCCTGAAAAAAAAAAATTATATATGCCATGTTCCTTATACCCTAATATAATGGTTTTGGCTGGTGCCGGAGCCACTGCGTATTATTAATGTTTTTTTTCTGACAGGAAACAGAATTGTCACTTTCGTTTCTCCAGACTTAAAATTAATGAAAATTTTCCAATGGAGAGTACCTGATAAATGTTTTAAACTCTTAAAATAATCTTATACACTACTTTACTCAGTATAATCACTGACGCGAGTTATTGTTTTAGTGATGTGAATTTAAACAACCGAATGTGCGAGCATTTACTTATAATTCTGAATTACATTTCAATACATCGCTTAAACTGATAATATTTAGGTTCATTATAGACAGCAAATTTAAATATAATTTTACTTACAAAATATATTATATACATGTGCAATGTGTGTGTTTGTGTGTGTGTGTGTGTGTGTGTGTTAGAACAGTGTTTCTCAAACTTGTATACTTCATGACCCACTTGACAATAGTTTTGGTTTAAAGAAAGTTAAAGAAAGAGAATAAAAGAGAATACAAGAGTCATTAGTTGTAAATATACATTACCCCCTGGGACGAGGCGTGGGTGTTGCCGGTCATAACTTTTAGAGAAAAATTTATTCATTTTGTTATGCTATATACAAAGTAGGCCTACAAACGTAGGCCTATATAGATTTATATATTTGTATAAATTATAAGACTAACAATATATACGGTATATATATATAAATGAAAGTTATATTTATTTAAATAGTCATTTTATTATGAATGATTATGCTAACTATACTCAATAAACATAGTACCATCATATAACACTTCCTATAAATATGACTATGACCGGCAATACTCATGTCTCGTCCCTGATTAGCCTAGCTCCCTATACTTCGCAGTTGAAAACAAATCTATTTATACTGAAAGACAAAGACAAGTTGTAATTGTGCAGACATCGATTATCGATCCTTTAAATACAAATTTTGTCGCGACCCATATGAAATTCTTCCGCGACACACCAGCTCGACTGTCGACCTGAGGGTCCCTGACTCCGGTGAGGAACAAACTGATCTTTCATGGTTAAAGTCCCCACTTTACATATATCTCCCATGGTGCTTCCAATGCCATGCCACTACTGGCTATGATGAGGATGAAATCAGACAAAAACACGTAGGCCTATAGCTTCCCAGTTCATGTCAAGGATACAACCCGGACTCAGTCATGGGTTCAAACTATTTCGGCATTGATTTACAAAAAATTCATTTCCAAAAAAAACTTAGCATGGTTTAATTCCCTAAGAAGGGTTTACTGGACATTCTGCGTCAGTAACATTTTGGGAAACACTTGTTTTCTGATGAGCATAACAAACATTCAACGGTTTCTAGAGTCAAATTATCCGGTACGAGTTAATGTGGATCATTTTGGCAATAATGTTAACATTTGTGGTATTGGTCAGATACTAATACTGTATGTGTTAAGTGTCGGGTTCAAGCAATCTAAATTAGATTGTTGGGTAGGTGTGAAACAAACAGTTTAAAACACAGTATCCTAATACTGTATGTGTTAAGTGTCGGGTTCAAGCTATCTAAATCTGTTGTTGAGGAGATGTGAAACAGTTTAAAACACAGTAATAATGTATGTGTTAAGTGTCGGGTTCAAGCTATCTAAATCTGTTGTTGAGGAGATGTGAAACAGTGTTAAACACAGTAATACTGTATGTGTTAAGTGTTGGGTTCAAGCTATCTAAATCTGTTGTTGACGAGTTGTGACACAACTTACCTTTACGACAACACCAGCACGGCATAATGAAGCTTTTTAAAGATGTCTCCTGAAAATAAAATAAAAATGTGATTGAGTTACAGTTTGGAGAATTAAATAATTAGCTACTTCATGTTTATTTATTTTAAAAGTGTATTGATTTACCTATTATCTGGTTTTGTCCATTGAAAGTTTTTTTTACTCTTACACAATTATGTCTTTTTAAAAACAGATCGGGACGGCGGTGGTTATTACACATCATAACAAGAGCACGACAGAGTGGACAGATAACAACAGAGTATTAGTGTCACGTACTTTGGTGATAAAACAACAACACATCATGTCAAGTGACTACCAGCAACCTACCAATATACACTGCTATAACTTAGATAAAATAAATTCCATTTTACTAATGTATAAAATTTTACTCTTTCAAATGAGTATTATAGACGTATATATTAGGGTGTTGGGGAAATATCTGGATCATCAAATACAGTGGATACATTGAGTGTTGATGGAGGGAATAATAACACTGATTTACACTGATATAGAAAGCCAAAAATTGTAGAGATTAGCATATTAAAATATCATGTGTTTGAAGAAAGGGAATTGTTTTGTTGTATGTAAGGAGACGGTGTATAATATTTTATTAAAGTCATAGCATCACAACACACATACAATAACCATACTTAATTGAAGTTTTCAATGCACTTGCAAGTGACTATTATCAGTTTGTGAGAACCTTGGTCTCTATTACAGAACATCAAGTATCAAGAAATGTGCAACATTGAGTTTTCCTTGTAATGCGTCTCAAGTATTTTGTATTGTTAGAATGTTAATATTTAACATAACTATTTTATTTAATAAACGTTCACTCAGTTTACCTAGTCTGTTACGACTGAAAAATATTTTTTTAACATCAAAGTGTGGAATACCCAAGTGTGAAATAGACCGAAATTAATGAACAATAATCTTGTTCTACAAGTGAAATAGAATCGGAGGTCATGCTAAAAACTAATCCTTGATAGTTTCATTTTATTTAGTTTATTTACTTTAGATAGCACTTAAGTGTAGCTTTTCCCTACTTCTGACAAGTAAAACACACGAAGAGGAAATATGTGTAAATATTGTGACAAAGAGGAGGCAACGTGGCAATAGCTACAATTAGTTCATATTTTGAAGGCCTCACTGAATTCCTCCAGCTTTATAAATGTACTTCTTGCCAAATACCCACCCACCCTAAATTAACGTGTGAAAACCATAAGATAGAGGTGCAAAGGCAATACAACACATAACGCTAGCTGAATATAGTGTATCTAATGAGATCAGTTTTTTTGTTGAAATTTAAGATTTTGTTTGGTTATGTAATATCTCAACAATCTACCCAAACCATGTCACCTATGCTGAGTTTTAAGTCTTAAAATAATTTTACTATCAGCACCTGAGATGTGATTCATGACGTAATTCTGCCCATGGCAACAGGTTCACAGTTTCCATCAACAAATCAATCTGAGTTTAGATATAAATTTACTGGGTTATAATTTACCCAACTATAACGGTTCGTGAAATTGTTCCGTTTAGAAACAGTGCTTACTAGTGTTCAAACTAAAAATGAACAAGCAACGTAGACGCTGGTGCACAAATTGGTAGGCTACATAAATTGCATCATCATTTGGTTCTTAACACATTTTTCTGTTTAAAAAGGGGGAGGGGGGGGGATTCATGGATCAAGGACACTGCAGTATAGGTCTCTTTACATTTTTAAAATTAGTTATGGTTTACTAAAGCTATGTACACATGAAGCACTAGTTAGGCCTACTGGGTGTGTGAGAAAGTATCTTCATTGCAAATTACTAATAGGACAAACGTCATTAAGACCACTTCTGTGGATGGCATTGAGCAGCAGATAAGGACTTGATGCTGGCTGAACATTTTTCACCATTGTTGTATATAGAAATTTAAAACTTTTAATATGAGACGAAATGTCAGCTCCATTGATGTCTTTATCCTTCCATACTAAATCATATTTATTGTACAAATTTAACTGCAAGTGCTTCACCCGTTACACAGCTGTAACCACTACACATTTCTGTTTTTTGAATCTCTAGTATGATATCATATAGGTCTATTAAAAAACGAAACAAAACATGGCCAAGTTTTTTCCGGGGTGTAAGATCAATTTTTCATCTGATGCCCATTCATCTGTTCATCAATCGTCTCTTTCTCTTTTCTTGGAATTTCTCTGGGGCATACAACTTATTAGCGTTGTCTTAATCCTTTGCCATGATTAAAATAAATCTAGCATTTTGGCATATTTTGGGTGGCCACTTAAGGATTTCAAAGTATCTAACAGCAATGCTAGTAGACATTGCAGTGACTTGCTTTCTTTGTCAAACTTTTGCAACAATCTAGACCGAAATTCCAACATACAAAAAAAAAATAATTACAAACTGGCACCCAGATGTTATTGTAAGTGTGCTACAGCAATTATAAAATATGTGATTATATCACAGGTGTAAATTTAAAACCACTAAAGAAGTCAAGAGGCTAAGCTTATTACAAGAGTATGATTTCGGCGCTAGCATTAAACTCTTCCTCTGGAGGTAG
This sequence comes from Bulinus truncatus, assembly GCA_021962125.1. Taxonomy (NCBI): domain Eukaryota; kingdom Metazoa; phylum Mollusca; class Gastropoda; family Planorbidae; genus Bulinus; species Bulinus truncatus. The sequence continues at coordinate 5,006,545 of JAGDYQ010000011.1, forward strand.
TCAACCTATTAACAATAACAGCTCTGCTTTTACTTTCTATTTGTTATATGTTGTTATATATTATTATAACCTTGTTATATCACATAAATATTGAGGGACAAGTTATGAATTTGTCCATGTCTTGGATCATAGCACAGCGTTCGGGCTTCCTACCTCGCCTCACCTAGTCCCGCCCCCTGCGCTTTAACGTGACCAGAGAAGAAAACCAGAATGTGATATAAAATCGAACTTCTGATCTGAAGGAATTACAGCGACAACAGTTTTACGACTTCCAGTAGCGAGGTGTTCCCTTACCCCTAACGGGCCATCGGGGCAGATGAAGTGTAGAATTCATCAGTTTCTATAACCTCGGCTTATGAAGGGATTGTGTGGTTAGCACAACGCCCAGTCGCCTTTACTTCCTCAACCTAAGTCAGGTACCCATTTAAAGCTGGGTGAACTTGTGGGACGACTTTGAAACACATTTCGTCTGGAAAAATTCCCATGGTTCTCACCGAGGATCGAACCCAGGACTCTCGGGTCGACAGTCGAGTATCTACACCACTCGGCCACCCGTCCCACTTAGTAGCGAGAATGTTATAGGTCCAGGTGTCAAACGAGCCACGTTGGACCTATCTCAACCTCACTGTGACTCTGTGTATTGCATTCCGGGGGGAATCCTGCGCAGAATGGTAACAAAAATACATGTTAGCAGCCCTACTCTGTAAAAAAAAAAAAAGACCTTGCTACAGAAACACAAACTACAGAGAAAACAAATATTTCAGTTCTGAAGAATAAGGTCCTTTATCACGAGTACCTATGAAGTTTAGTTGTGGTGAAAGCCGAACGTAAGCTAACTACCCTTCTAACAATCAGGAACATCACTATGGGCACATCTATTGCCAGGACCATGTAATATCATCACAAGGCAAGCGTTGAGATGAAATTCTCAAGGAAAAAGAGAGGCTGATCAGAAAAACCCGGAGGAGTGACCTCGAAGCTGACGTCACCATGTAGAAGTTGGACCGTGAACAGTAGAAAAAGTGCGACCAATAAGTAAATGGCCGCTGGTTGTTGACCAGGTAGAATTTAAATATAGAACTCGGTGGGTAATATACACAGAACAGTGGTGAAAATATAGAGCTCAGTGGGTAATATACATAGAACAGTGGTGAAAATATAAAGCTCGGTGGGTAATATACATAGAACAGTGGTGAAAAATAATAACAGAAAGACAGGTAATTTCTAGATGTGCACAGGATATAGAAGAATCGGATTTCTCTAAACTCGGTGCACAACCTTTAGCCGTAGGAGAAGTTAATGGCGGCCATGAAAAAGAAAATCTATATTTCTTCATAAATATAGGTACACATCATTATGGCGGCCGACCCAACTAGAATAGAACATTCAGTGTGGCCGTCATGGGTGACAACGTTTTGCATCAACAAGAGTCAACAATCAGACATTACAGGAGATGGACCTGTTGAGACAACTATACGAGTAAATAGATTCAGTTGTAGTTTCTTTATATAAATGTAATACATAGGTATGGTGAGTTGACTATTACATAGGTATGGTGAGTTGACTATTACAAAGAATGGTGAGTTGACTATTACGAAAGGATGGTGAGTTCATTTTTCAAAACTATAAATTATTAAAAAAAAATTCTCTCCCACTTTTACCATGAAAATATGCATTTCATTTAGTTTGTCATTTCCAGGAAACAAAGAAAGTATAAAACTTAATGTAAGTTTAAATAAATTATCTGCTGTCCAAATTATTCAGGTTGCATTTAAATAAAACAAATTAAAAGCATTGTACTCTCTCTTAAATAAAATAAAAAAGGAAATAAAAAAAAAGGAAAAATTGTATTTTTGGTAAGAACTATTTAATACAAATTATTTACATCATAAATGAAGGAAAAAAAATTCTATACATTTGTACAATATGAGATGACAGAACATTGGTCAGTGTAGTAATGAATAAATAAATTACAAAAACAAACACAATAAACAATATAGAAAATATTGACAGTAACTGACAAAGTGTATCAAAGAGCCAAAATGATTTGTTCTTATTTCATACAAAATGAATGTCAGACAGAATGACTTAAGTAAATAATGCAATACAAGTACATGTACAACAAAAAGAAAAATGATTTAGTACTTTATGTATTACAAGATTAAAAACAACTCTGCCACATTCTCAAGTTAAATGTATGATTTACATGGTGAATGTATAATATACAGTTCTATTTACATTATATTCACATGAATAGCAATCAACTATTAACAATATTAACAAAAAAAAAAAAAAAAAAAAAAGAACAGCAAATCAAGCCCTGCACATGGCGCTGCCTTAAGGAATTATTTGATGGCAATTTATTCATTCTAAGAATGACCGAGCAACAGTTAATCCATTTCATTATAACGGGCATACATAGTTTTTTTAAGGGCATCTCTATAATTATCTCCAACATCAGCTACAACATTTGCTCCTCTAGCACCAAGACCTGCCATTTGGTTTCTTCTTCTAGCCTATAAAAAAAAAAAATATTACAAGATTAGAATGCCTTAAAAAAAAAAACCAACAGGTAAATTTACAAATGATAACATTACATTACCTCAATAGGATCTGTTCTACCTTGGTTGCTTTTACCCAATCCCATTCCTTGAGACCATCCCATTTTCTGTAATAACTTGTTTCCAATATTATCATCTCCTATACCTTTCTTTGTGGGCTCCTCGAAACTTTAAAACAAAAGATGAGATAGATCAATATTTTAAACAATAATCAGTTCATTAAGAATAAAGTATTTCAATAAGAGTCCATTAGAGCTATCAGACATTTTCTAAATATTTAGTTTTTTTTAAAATAGGTTTTGCAGTTCAATTATTTTTTACTCCTTTTTTTTAATGTCATCCAAATGATCAGGTTAATTTTTATTTAGATATTTCTGAAATAAATTGGAATCAATTTGTTTGTACATATATTTGGCCAATAGCCTACATGCATAAGCTTATGTAGGTGTATTTTAATAAGCTGGTCAAGCGCACTCCCACATGACCTTAATGTAAAAAAAATTGCTGTGAAACAGTAAGCTAATATATTTTAAATTTGAAGTTTGCAAGCTTTTTACATTTCAGCACAGTCAAAAAATTAATCGTCAGAAACAAATTATGTTAAGTTTATGGAAAATTTACAATTACATTTTCAGATTTCTAAAACCTTTTAGTCACATCTCAATTTATGCAGATGTTTTTTGTGTGAATTCAAATTTAAGTGATTTATTTCAAACATTTTTTTTTGTCAAACGTTATTAGTTGGTCTATTAGTGAAGAATGTGTAAAAACAAGCACTATATTAATTCTTTTTTTTTAATTACCGCAAAGGGAGGTAATTATTCCTGGTAATGATTTGTAGCTCTTGCATCAAAATGAGTTAGTTTCACATATTTAATAAAATGAATTTTGGTTGAAAACAGCTATTATTCATGCTTTACATGCAATTTCAAGTAAATATACTAAGAAGTCTATTTTTTTAAAAGTCTTTAAACTTTTCTTTATGCAGTTCATTTAAACTTATTTTTTTAAATTATGCTACTCTTCAGAAAAAGTATTCCTCACATAAATTGAAACTTGGCTGTTATATATACAACTATAATTTACATCTATTACTTAGGGAAAAATCAATAAATCGACTCTTACACAACAGGTGGTTCTGGGATTTCAAAATCACGATCTTTTCTTTTTCTGGGCTCTGGGGGCTCAGGAGCACCATATTTCTGCCGCCGTTCTTTTGCTCTATCACGATACTGAAAATTAAATGTCAAAATACAGAAAGAAGCAAAAAAATTTCCAATTACCTATAATTATGGTTAACCCATTATAGAGAGTTGGTAAATATGATGCAGAAGGAAAATATTAAAAGGTCCTAAATAATATTTGCAAACATTTTATATATAATGTAAAAGAGAATTACAAAAACTCAGATTCTTTGATGGACTAACCTCAATTTTCCCTCCACCGGAAGAACCTTTAGATTTAGTAAGCGCTTCAAGATTTTGCTGTTAAAGAAGAAAAAAATTAAATAAATGAACTACTTGTGTTATGTCAACATTTGAAAATTAAGATGTTTTAAAAAACCCAATATTTAATTGATAGAACATTTAGCTGAAATGAAAACCCAGAGGTCATTGAATCAACTTGAACAGAATTTTAATTCTTATTCAAACAACAAACTTGCTTTTGTTGGATGAGCTCTCATAAAATCTGAAGATTTCTAGCATAACTCAATTTATCCTTGTTTGCCAACTAACGTAAAAAATTAATCCATAATGAACTATATAATGTATTCCCAATTACATTACTTTATTTCAATGCATTTTGTATTTTTAGATATTTTTCAATAATTTGTGACTACATACCTTATGTAAATCTGAAACCTGAGTGTGCTTGCTAAGAATCTCTTTAGACTGAAACTGTCGCTTACAAAGCAGACATGCCAGTTTTGCCCAGTCCACCAGTTTAGACTCATCAAGTACCCCACTACTATCGTCTTCTTCTCCACTGTCACTATCACCACCATAAGACGCTACTAGACCAGGTTTACTTGATGCTGATGGCTTATCATTCTTATTTGAAAAAAAAAATTCAATTAGAAAAATGTACATTTTTCTAAATTTAATCTTATTGATTTTAAACTCTCCAATTAGATTTTTTTTTACATGCAATTTTGTACATTCAACTTACTATAACTGGTGGTGGGGGCATCATGGACAAATCCTCTTTCTGCAAAACATTTAATATAAAAGGATAGTAAATGCATTAAGATATTTGAAAATCAAACAATTAGAATTTTATCAGGGAGATTTGCCTGATAAATTAACAACATAATATTACTGTAAAACAGAGAACAATATCAAAACATTCTAAAAACAAGTGCTTTACAAAGAGAGCAAAATCAAAACATTCTAAAAGCAAGTACTTTCAATATGTCAAACTTACGACTTTTTGTAACATTGCAAAACCAGCATCAGCAGTAGCAGACTCCAACTTTAAGGAGGGGCTTGCAAAAGGCTGTCCAGATGGAGTTCTTTTAACTGTATCTTTTTGTGCTTCCTTCTGTGCATTTAAACTTTTAGCCCATTTTTCCATGTCCTAAAATTTCATTAAGATACATAATAGAAACTACCTGTTTAAAAACATTCAGCGTTAATTTGTTTCATGGTATAAACAAATTTAACTGAAGATTTACCTTTGCTATTTTTTTAGCTATTTTAACTTTTTCTTTATCTTTTTTTTCCTCTTTCCCATCCTTCTTACTCTGCCCATCAATATTTTCTTCTTTATTTGTATCATCACTAGTCGGTGCTGGCAAATATGTTGAATTCTCAGCATCCCAGTACATAAATTGCCCAGAAGTGGAATTATAGTAATACTGAAAAAGAAAATTACATTCTTATCTCAAGTTTCAAGCTGGACATTTTTTTTTAACTTATTTTGGTCTGGAAAAGACAAATTACCTGTGAATTAGGATCATAATACAATTGTGTAACAGGATCATAATAGTACCCAGATGTTTCTTCATACTGGTAGCTTGATGTATCTGGTGCCGCTATTGAAAAATATACAACTCACATAAAAAAAAAGTAATAAAAAAAATTTTACTTTTATTCTAGTAATCTAAATTTTAATAATTTATATGTAATAAATTTAGCAGTGTATTTTACTTACGGTAAACAGGGTATTCTATACCATTTACTGTCACAGTACCAGATGAGCCCATGATCTTTTTCTGTATCTATGAAATCAACAATCAGTCAGTATAAGATATGCTAGAATCCTTTTTACAAATATATTTTAAGAAAAGGTTGTTTTAATTTAACCTTAAGATTGTTAAGACATTTAAGAATATGAATCAAAATTAACTACCTGTTTCTGTAGGTGTTTAGCCGCCTGGGCCTGTTGTATGGCTGCTTGAGCTACTGCAGCAGCTGTGTTTGTTGTATCTAAACAGAATGTTTTTGTAAAAATCTATAATACACTATTCATTGTTTTAACTCTCAACCATTGTTCATTTTCAGCCATCCTTTTAAGCTGATTGCAGGGTGTTTTGTAAAACTTGGCATTTTTCATTATGTTATAAGCTACCTAGTGATGTTATACATCATTGAATTCAGAAATGAATAAGCTATTTAATGATATAAAACTTTTGATATAATACAAATTTTTAATTTTGTAAAATTATAGTGTAAATGATTTTTTTATTATTTTTTTTAACTAAAAATACAAATACATCACAAACAGTAAGAATAAAAAAAAAAAGTATGAAGAATTTAAACAAAATCTTTATTATTTACATAAACATTATTCATTTATACAACACATAAACAAATTTGGACTTAAAATTTTGACAATTTTTTTTTTATTCCACTATAACTAATACTATAGAAAATGGAAAAAATAAAAAAAAAATAAGGACTGATGCCTCTAGTGTGAAAAAAAGACATAATTCTCACACAATAAGTACAATGTTAGACTAGACAAAATTGATCATTAAAATTTCTATATTATTATTATAAGTGACAGGAAACACATTTAAATGAATTGATAATTACTTTAATTGTTATTTATGATAAAGTAAAAGACAATTTCTGTCATCTTGAAAACATAAGAAAGTATCACATGCAGAACATTTAGTTCTTGTTTTTCTTTCAAGTTTATAAAGTGAATAACATAATTTACAGTTTTTTCTTTCCTTTGAAGGAACCATTACAGGTAAAATAGAATGATTAGTTTTTATTTTATATGCTGTTGCTGTCGGAACCTCATCTAAGTCATCAATCTTTCCTAACTGTCTAATTAACTCTATTGTGTAATCTAACTGACTATATCTTGCTGGTCTATTTAATTCAATAATATCTGGATTTTGTTTCCTCCAGTCTTGAAAAAGAATATAACTATTTACCCTAGCAATATCAACAAAATGAAAAAATAAAGTTTTCCACCATTTATTTGTTTTTCTAAGCATATTATATTTATTTAAAAGTTGATCACTTTTGTCTACCCCTCCCATATTAATAGTATAATCCTTGACTAAAAGTGGTTGTCTTACTTCTAATTTTTCAAAAGTCCCATTTTTTTTATTTCTTCTCATGACTGAATTAAAAGAATTAGCTTTATGCATTGTAGAAACCAAAGATACTGTTTTGTTATCCCTCCACTGCATTGTTAAAGTTTCCTCTTTCCTAACCCATCTCATATCACCCCTCTTTGAAGTCTTTTCCCATTGTTTTACATTTTTTAATTCAGTAGGAAATCCTTTTCTAGTAGTCAAAATGGTACCACAGGCTAATACAACTTTTTTTAACAAATCTTTTACTAAAACAAAACTAGTATAAAAATTGTCGAAAAACAAACGATAGCCTTGATTAACAATGGAAGATATTAAATTCATTACAACCCCATAAGCTAATCCAAATGGTGATAAAGTTTCAGACTTACCCAAATAAACATCAAAATCATATGTATATCCAGTAACAGAATCCATGAGCACCCATAATTTCATCCCCCACTTAGTTGGTTTATCTCTAATATACTGACGAAATGAATATCTTCCTTTGTTTCTAACCATTCGTTCATCAATTGAAATATTAGGTCCAGGCTGGTATAATTTCATGCATTTTCTTCTAATGAAATCAAGCAAAAACCTAACTTTAGTCAATTTATCCTCTGCCTTTTCGGTGTTTCGGTTTGAAACTTTCAAAAAACTAAGTATTTGTTCAAAACGTGGCCTGGTCATAAAGGCTCTTGCCCATAGTCCATTGAATAAACTTTTTTTGTTCCAGTAAGACTGAACATTTGGAGCTTGTATCATCCCCATGTACATTAAAAGTCCAATAAAGCTCATAAATTCTTCTTCACCTACATCTGTCCAGTTTTTGTACATGGCTGGTTTAGTTGGTCCAATAAATGCAGCATTCTGATTAGTCGTGTTGCATAGCTCTCTGACCAAAGTTGAAGTAAAAAACAGAGAAAAAATGGACAGAGGAGTAAGATACTTTTTTCTGTCTTGTCTTGTAAATGACTCTGGAAAATGAGCTCCAGGAGTTCTCTCAGGTTTGAAGGGTGGCAAAGCATAAGGAGGTCCAGAATCTTGGTCATCATAACTGAAGATAAAAAGATGTAGTAACATTAGAAACATTTTTTTTAAAATGAAACAATGATATTTTGTTAAAAATTTATTCAACAAAATATTCAGTAATAAATTAGCCATCTAAAATTGTTGAATTATTTCTTTTGTTTTGTTCAAATGTGAAAAAAAAAGATACGTTACCAATGTAAACAAAAGAAAGTTACATTTACTATGGCCCTAAACAAATATGAATTATAAATGAATGTGTGGAAAATGTACCTTTAATTATATAAATAGTTAAACTAACATAATTTTTGTAAATGTTTTGATACCTATAAATATCTACTAATGAATATACAATTAACAAAATAAAAAAAAATTGAAAAAAATTGCCATGTGCGTTTCGGCTTTGCCACTAAGTCTAATGTTTACCTTCCATTGTTGACTTGTTTAGTGGAAAATCGATGTATATTTTCAGTTTCACTGACTTCTTCTTCTTCCTCTTCAAGCCAAACTTCATCCTCACTTGAAATATAGTCATTTTCATCGTCGGAAGATGAATACATATCCATAATTCTTTAAAAAATTTAGACGCTAATAAAAACAGGACTGTCGTAAAAGTGACAAAATGGCGACCATCATCCCGGAAGTTTGTGACGTAAACACGAGACTTTTAATTAATATTTTTTTCATTTAAAATGTAAAAAATGTGTAAAATGTTGTATTTTTTGCTAAAATATTCATTTTTTTATAACAAAACATAAAATAAATTGATCAAAAGTAAAAATATAAAGAATTATAACATAAAAAAATTGTCGATCACCGGTGATGGTTGAGAGTTAAACCATGTCAGCATGGACTTTTAGAAAAATAAAATTAAAGTAGGTAAGTATCTTTCATATTAAAAAAAAAAAAAAGATTTTATGAAACAACTTGTAAACAATGAACTAACTTTCTTTAGAGCTGGCTGAAGCAGAAGACAACCCAGAGGAAGAACCACCCTGTCCATACAACTGTGAGTACTCATAGTACTGGTGTGAGGTAGAATCATAATACTGACCATTTTGTTGGTAATAATTGTTGTCAAAATACTGTTAAATAGAGAAATATCTTTACCATCTATAGATAAAAAAAAATTCATAAACTAATAAACGCTATTAGCTTGAAAAGTGTACTAAACCTAACATAAGATGGTAATTATACAAAATATCTTACTTGAGATTGTTGTTGAATGTATGCCATGCTAGAAAAATAATAAAAATAAAAAAAAAAAACAGTTTTATGTAAATGAATTTTTTCAGGTAATGTGGTTAACAGTTATTAACCCACGAACTGTGCTCTGCCGATTTAATCGGCCGACAGGCTGTTTCTGTAGCGTTCCGGCCAATAAAAATACAGGTAAAGAAAAGAAATCCAGTCCAATATTTATCTGTACCATAGCTACTTCCGTGTATTATAAAATAAACTTCCGTTTTTCGCCATTTTCTTGTACTTTTACTTTATGTAAACGAATTATTAGGTTGAATTTTGTCAACTATTTTTCATGGTTGATTTTTTTTTCAAAAAAAATGGTGATGCTATTGCTGGGACTTCAGGTGACATTTTTCTTGTAGTAAATCTTTTTGAAACGTTTCAATGAGACGAAAGAAGTGATTCTGATGATGACTGTTATGCTTGCATTAATTGTGTGACACGACAAAATAGAAGTACTGGTTGTAAACGATCAAGACAATGGGGTACCCAACTTGCAAGGTTGGCTGCCATGATAAATGTGAACCGAAACGCAGGCATGTCACAAATAAAATCCTCCAGAAACGTAGATGTGTCAAGGAATAAATATATTCATATATTTTTCTCATTCAGAATATTAATTAAATAAATTGATTTTACATTTCTTTAAATTTTTTTGTCGTTTTTATCTTAGTTTTTATGTTTCTGTCATGTTCAGTACATTTTGCACATTTATAAGCACTTAAACCAAAACAAAAAGGTTTTTAAAGTCATTCAAAAGTCACACCCATACAAATCATACATATTCTGAAAGTCAAATGAAAGGGCTATAATATTCTATCAGAATTATAAAGGTAGACCTTAAAAATAGTAAAGTTGAGGCACCTTGAAAGATACACTTTAGTTGTTTTTTTTTCTCATGACCTCTGAAAGCCAAGCTCAAGGTCACATAAATAAACATAAAAAAGTTAAAAAATATTAAAAATGATCCCCCATTCAATAATCTTTCAGAATATATATACTTTACTGGGCCTAGGAGTAATACTTATTTGCCAATATTGATTTTTCTAACGGTACCCAAAACACTAAAAAATACCCGCACACCTCAGAAAGATTCTTATGACAGTTCGTGGGTTAAAGGAATACAAGAAAAATCAAAATAATTAACAAGACTTTACTTACGTAGTATTGTATGTATTTTTAGCATAGTTTATAAGAAGTTGTTTTCCATCCACTTCTAATGGAGGTACCATTTTATTAAGAAAATCTAAAACCATTGTAGAGGCTGATACAGAAGGAAATTCAATTAGACCAAATCCTCTGGATGTTCCTAAGTCATCACGAATTACAGCAACATTTTTTATTGTTGCCAGAGGAGTTGGGGCAAAAGCCTGAGTTAAAGCTGTTACTAAAGCTTCCTCTGTTGTTAATGCATCCAGGCCCCTAAATATTAATGCTAAAAAAAAAAAAAAATTTTAAACAAGGCATTAATTCAAACGTAAAAATAATGAAAAAAAAATGTATGTGAATTATTTTAAGAAAAAAGTGAAAATGCTTCACTTGTATTATCATTTAAAATAATACCACAACCCTGTCATTAGTTTTGAATGCAATGTATGGATAACCATATAAAATTAAGTAGAGCTCCAATCTTGAGCCTCCAAATTTAACAATTGAGGCAAAGTTTTGTATTTCATTTAATATTACTAAATTTAAGAGTTTAAATTTGAGAAACCGACAAAATTTGGTTACTGAAATACAATATTTCAGTTGTTGTTTTTTATAAATATATATTGATATGTATTTATTTACAGATATAATAAAAGGAAAAATATTCCACCATCCTCTGAATAAAAATGGTCGACAAGTCAAAACTTACTATTACATGGATTGGTGCCTATCTCATCTTGTCCATCAGAAGATTTTCCTTTTTCAGATTCTAGTAAAAAATAAGTATACATTATTTAAATGTCTAAATTAACAACAATGCAAGATTTTTACTTCAACTGTGCTTTATCCTGCGACTATTACAATTTTAAAACACATGCATGATTTAAAACAGTTAAAAGGCACAAATATGTTCGAGAAATAAATATTTAGTATTATTTTGAAATTAAAGTAATTACATGTAGTGCTTCAAAAAAAAAGGTTAATTCAAGAGTGAGATTGTCTATCATTCAAAATTAGGTCAATTAAAAATCAATAAGTAGCGTCTCTATGTCCAAAAATGTATGTATTTTAATCTGACAAAAAATTATTCATATCATTTTAAGTTTATATAAAACCTTTCTAAAAAGAAAGGTGTTGACATGGTTTTTTCCAGTAGATGTTAAAACTGTCAAATACTTAAGCAGCATAGGATGAAGTAAATATACACAAAAGTTTTATTTCTAAAACTACAAGACTGCTATGAAATAGTGACTTACCCTTTCTAGAAAGGTTACAATTGTAACAGAAATCTCTACGCTTGAAATTGTGACTCAAACACTGAAATTTTATCAATGCTATGTTATAAACTTTTTTGTGTGTGTGTGTGTGTATGTAAAAAAAAAAGAGACAACATATGTTAATAATATTATCAATGAAGCTAAGAAAGACTGACCTTAATGCAAACCCAGTCATTTCGCTGTAAGCCACCATCTCTATTTCCACCTCGGTCACGGGTAACACTGTAGGCCATTACAGCACGATATTGATTTAAAAGCACAAGGTTACCCTGGGAAAATATGAATAAATCATTTTAATATTTTATAAATAATAGCTGTACCATCCAGCCCATTACAACAAATGACTTCTTTTCTTTTACATATTTTAAAAAAAAAAAGAAAAAAAAACAAGCCACGCCGCGAGGCGAAATGACAAGTGAAAAGCACAAGAAAACTCCAACTACTGAGGTCTAACATAAAAGTATACTTTTATATATTTTAAAGGACACTCAAATCTCAGATATATGGAATTGACAGATCAAAAAAAATTTTTAATATGTATTAGCAATAAATACAGTCTAAATTGATGTATTTTTTTCACAACTATTATTAGTATGTGCATGTATTCCCTACAATGAATTTTTCATGAAAGTGCAGACATCTGCACCTAAAATTTGAAACCCGAATAACAAAAATCTGAGCCCCCACAATAAGAAGAATCCATCTAGTTATAAATATAAAGCCCAATGACTCATTAAAAATATTAATTTCCACATCAGTCTCACGTTTCATTCAAATAAACTGACTATTTTTATTGTTCAAATTGGTAAAATCCAGTAAAGAGACCAACCAAATGAAGATAAAAAAAAAAACGTGGAAGTTGTAGCAACCATCTACAATCCACAGCACATTTTTCTTTTTCATTATATTTTTTTGAGATTCTCAACCTGTGTGTGTTCCATCCAGCGCTGGGCATCTGCTACGTTATGAAACTCCACAAAAGCAAAGCCTCGAGAGACACCTGTGTAAGCAAGGTGGAAACGAAGCTTATTAAATAAAACATTCAAACTGCAAACAATAATCATCAGTGAGCAGACCCACCTGAGAAGGATGACTGACCCAATCATATCACTTATTCAAATGACTTACCTGAACCCAAATTTTTCATATCCTATCTACAGTAGGTTTCTTAAATTTGTACTATTTATAACATCATGTACAAAAGCGTTTACTTCACAGTTTAAAAATACAATTAAAATACAAAAAAACACTGTTCATATGGCAATGCCATAAAAGTAAAAAAAAAAAAAAAAATCAAACTGTTATCTAACAGAATTCATATCAGTTGTATTAGAACACACCAATGAGTATAAAATGAAAGTAAAACTCATAAAATTGATATAACTATGTTACTAAATATTATTACAAAAATTTTATTAATCAAATTCTTTAAAATGTTACAAATGAATTTAAAAAAGTAGAGGGGTTAATGTACCTGATGATCTTCGTATAAGCCTTATGTCTTTAACTGGCAGACCAAGCATCATAAGTTCCGCTCCAATCTGAAATATAAATACTTATAAATTTAAAAATGCAAACCTTGTTAAGTATCTTAAACAAACAATTTAAAAATTCTAAAAACATGCTCAACTACAATTTAATTCATTTACATTTATTATCATCAATAAATTCTTACAATTTTCTCATCAATGTCAACATGAAGTCCTCTCAGAATAATGGTACGAGAAGGCTGATTGCAAACCCACTTGTCACCACCTTTATCTTCAGATGACCGAGAAGAGTCTCGAGCATCAGAATCCCTACCACGAAATCTATCTGAAGAGCCACTGTTGCTCCGATCACCATCATCTGACATCTAGCATATAAGTTGCAAATATGATGTTAAAAAAATACCCAAAGCTAATAATTTCTATAAATTTACAACTCAATACAAATTTATTTTCCCTAAACTTACTGGACTTCTATCTCTATTGCCACTTCTATCTCTGTGTCTGCCTGAACGTGAAGAATCACGATCCTGGCTCCAATCTCCTCTTCCTCTCTCTCTATCACTTCTTCGTCTGTCTCTATCTCTGTGTCAATAAAAGAAAATAGATAAATAGTAAAGAAAGCTTATTTGTAAAAAAATTTTTAATAATTTAAACCAGTTACTGAGACAAATTTAAATTAAGGCAGGTGTCTGTTTAATGAATAAAACTCACACAGATATGTGGAAATGAATCAAGGAGATGTACATGTATTTAGTTAGTTTATCAGCCTATCAGTTTATATGCCCAGCAGTTCAATTTTAATCAAACTTTGATGTATTAAGCAAACTTTACTTAATCATATGAACAAAAACAAATTTTAACTCATTACTCTTACAATAATAATAGTTTTCCTATGTTATGCTAAAAAACTTAAACAAACCTTCCACGATCTCTGTCATCTCGGCTACGCATATCTCTTTGATCTCTATCTCTATTATCTCTTCCCCTGTCACGACCCTGGTAACCAGCTGAGTTATCTAGCCCAGGTGGGACAGGTTCAATGCGATTATTTACATCACCATGACGGATCTCTACTGCTCTAAATTCAGGATTTATACTAAAATTACGATTCTGTTCTTCAAAACCAGGACCAAAATTTTCAAAGCCATTAAAATTGCCAGGTATGTTAGGTATATTAGGCAATTTGTTCTGAAAATTTGGACCAACTGCTCCAAAAAGCTGGTTAAGATTGCCTGGAAAAAAAGCCATCATGTCTGCAAAAGAAATGGTGGAAAAAAATTAATATTATTTAGTTATTAAAGAAATCAAACATGAATTTACAATTTGTATTAATATATTGTATATAAATATAGACAACTTGCAAGTGAGGTCATCCTCATGGACATCACTTCTGCTATTGCCGTAATAAACTCTCTTTAAAATCATATTCAAAATAGTTTCCGCAATATTTTAAAAATGAGTCCACATTGAAATCTATATCTACTTGTGTGTATGTTAAGTGGAATGTCTCTATTTTATGATCTAGCTTGAATTTATAGTTCAGAAATGTTAAATAACACTATGTAACAGAGTTTTAGTTCTTGTCCATAAAAATTTAATCAGTGACATAGATTGGCATACCAGAAAAAACCCATTTTATTTTCCAACTTTGCTTTTATGACCAAGACATCCAATTTATAAAAAAGGTCTCATGTTGGCAACAATAGTGACCATGTTCATCCGCTTAGCTTCATATTCAGTAACAAAATGTCAAGAAATTAAACTTAAAGTTCGCTTCCATATATTCCTTAAATACTGCTAGGTATGTGACATGAAAATTTCAGTCATTTAATCTGCAAGTAGTATACATCATTTGAAAGAGCATAACAAGAGCTTTCCAATTATATAAAATACTATAGGATCTGCCCATTCATGTTAAAGTTACAGAAAGTTAAGTTACTCAAATCTGTTACAATAGACGAATAAAAACTGACAGAATTCCCCACATCTTCAAACATAAGCTAATACAGTTCTGTTAAATCTGAACCAAATTTGTATCACAAGAAAATTAATTGAAAGAGCAACAAAATGATATGTATTATAGTAAAAAAATAATAAAACTATGATTTCTTTGGCCATGTTTTAAGGCTAAAATTGGGCAAGCTGTATGACAATTAAAAAAAGGGAACAAAATCTTCAAGTGAAAAATAAATTTTTGAGGATAATAAAATATTGCTGATATTTAAGTGGGGTTTCTGGCTGACTATTACAATTTATTTTAATGAAGCTGTACTTAATTTAACTTGATTTCTATTACAATCAAACAAAGAAATGGATAACATATCTTAGAAAGTATAATAAACATGTTTATTAATAAGAATTCCAATATATATATATATATATATATATATATATATATATATACTGTGGCACCACCCGACAGCTTATTTTTCTTTAGTGTTCCATAGTGACATCACTGAACAGTGTTATTTCATTCATACTTTCATTTAAACCATTATCTGACTATTTCCCATAAAAACGCAAATTAAAATGCATTTCAAATCTAAATCAATATCACTTTATTGTTTAATCAAAAATGTATCTTCAAGTTATTTATCTAAATATGCCAGGAATTTTATCCAAATCGTGACAAAATCCACGAAATCAAAAAATGTGCAGAAATATAAATTATTGAACTATTTTTAAACTGTAAACACCCAAAATAGATCGTTGTCTGCTCTTTAAAGAAGTTACATTTTGATAGCTAAATATAGTTTATAGAAAACACGGAATCAAAAGTAGCGGAAGATAAGGTGTCGTATTACTAGACCAGGGGTCGGCAACCTTTTGAGATGGAAGAGCCTAAAGTTATAATTTACAATTTTCTCAGTTTTTAAAGAGTCACTAAATCTGTTGTATAATATTATGGTATTTGATTAGGGCGCAAATTGAGATCAAAAGAGCTGCATGCGGCTCGCGAGCCGCAGGTTGCCGACCCCTGTACTAGACTAAATACGATTCAAATCTTCCTTTTTAATGTATTTGTACTTACATATAGAACTAAAAGCGATCGACGTTATTGTAGTTTTAAAAAAGCAAAGGTAGTTATTGTTTTAATTTTATAGCGTTAAACATTTCAAAATTATGTTGCGTTAAAAATTTTTTTTACAACTTTCAAACAACAAAGAAATCCGGCTTAAATCCGGCACATTTTAACCGGAACCGGATTTGTTAAAACTGCCGGAATCCGGCTTAACAGGAACCGGAATCGGATTCCGGTACAGCCCTAAACACAACCATCCTAGTAGACAGTGTGTACTCCATCAGTTAACATATCCATAATGTTTGTTAAATCTTCTATTTGTGTTATTTCATCCTCTAAACTAGCCATAGTCTGTGCTTTACTTTTAACTGCATGTTTAGACAATGGCTAATGGGGATGCTAATACAGGTTTCTGATTGTTGCAATATTCAATGTTAGTTTATTTCTTCATGTCAATATAGTCATAGGGCAAAGGAAATATTGCTGGTAGAAGTGATTGTTGATGTTATAAATGGTATATTAACAAAATGATCCTCAATGACAAATAAGACATAGACTATCATTTTTTTATGTTAGTTTTTTTTTTTTAAGTGAAAAAACTTTTTTTTAATTAGTAACATTGTAGTACACCTATTTAAAAAAATACCTTTCAAACAAAAAAAAATTCCTTACAAGTGAATAGATTAAGTCTAAATAATTCAAACAACTTCCAGTAAAAATTGTCTTCCCTTGAAAAGCCTTGTTTATCTCACCTGTGTGAATATTGTGATAATGGTGACAGATACACCTTTTTGACCATAACAATGTTCCAAGTGTCAATATATATTTTTCAATGAATCTTTTTAGGTGTATAAATAAATGGTCCCCCTAATGACCAATGAAGTTTATTGAGAAACAATGGAAATCATCATATGTCCTATAGGCTATACTTTTGAAAAAGTACTTTTCACAAGCATTATCTTTTATGAAAACAACTATGAACAAAATCTAAAAAAAAAATACTACTGATTCCGATTCATTATTGTATTTAATCTTTTATACCACAATCCACATTACACTATAATCACTATTATCTTTTAAACATGCATAAAATGTGTTTACAAACTAACAAAGATCACTACCCTATTTTTTTTCCCAAAAAAAAAACGGTCACAAGAATCTGAAATAAAAATAATGTAAAATGTTAGATTTCCACATGCTTAGGACTGTAATTCTTAATTTCATGTAATGAATAATAAAATACATCCATGTTTAGCAAACTAATACTTATAAGAACATTATAAGTAAATTAGTTGGCTATTTACTGACTTAGTATCAATGTTTTCAAACTTCCCAATCAACCTAATTACTTACTAGTAGTGAACTTAACTGTTTACATGAATTTACAATAGCTTACAGTGCCTTACTAAGTTACTTAGAAGTTTGAACTATCAATTGACAAAACACCCTTCTGAAAAGTTAATTTCAAATAAGGCAGAAATACAGACAAGTAATAAGTACCAATAAATTAATACAAGTGTTAAATTGGTGCAGACACAAACTATCCCTACATAAAGCACTCAGCCTTTGCAGACTTTGGTCAGCCTGATAACCATTACGCAGTGGCTACGGTTATGTCCGGCGTAATCCGTATTTGTTTTTAGATATTGCTCCACACCCTAACCCTAATATAATGGCCAGTACCCGAAAAAAAAAATACGGAATACGTCCTATTCCTAACCCTAATATAATGGTGCTGGACGTAACCGTAGCCACTTCGTAACCATTAACACAGGATTAGCCATACACCCAGGGTGACATTGTACAGGCTAACCAGAATTTTTATCAATAAGGTGATTTCTGTCACATAATCACAATTGATATTTTTTTTTTTAAATTCACACAAGTGTTAAATAATAGAAATATCGACTGTTCATACATGTACCGTGTCAAGTCGTATAAACTATCCAATAATAATATGTAGTGGCTACGGTTCGGTCCGACCGAACCCGAATTTTTTTTTCGGGTATCAGCCATACTTATTATTGCATATTTTTTTTTTGTTTTTGGGCATATTTTTTTTGTTTTCGGGGCTTGTGTTAGGGTTAGGAATAGGGTTAGTGTAGTGACTTATATGTTGTTATACAGCTCAGTGCAGCGACTCGGCCGCTATATTTAGATATCTATATTATAGCTGGACCCTAACATTATCCCTAATCCTAACCCTAACACTAGCCCCGAAAACAAAAAAAAAAATATGCAATAATAAGTATAGCTGGTACCCGAAAAAAAAAAATTCGGGTTCGGTCGGACCGAACCGTAGCCACTGCGATAATAATATATTGGCATTGGCAAACAGCTATTTTCCCTCCGAATTGCTTTCATATCATAAATTTAAATATTAATATGAATGGCTAAAAAATATGTCTTTTATTTCCAATAACTATAATTTTTATTAAGACTATGAATAACATTACAAATAAATGATTACTAACCAAAATATAATAACGTCAAGATCGTAAAACAGTAATAAGCCAGTCAACATGTCCAAATTATGTCATTTCCTGTTTATTTTTCTGTCCAGTTTTTTTTTTTTTAGCGACTATTGCCTTTCATTTCACTCTAAGTTATTTCTATTCAACACAAACACACACACACATACTTAATAGCACTACACTAAGCAAATTATAATTATAAATTATATAGGACAACACAATTTTAAAAAAGCTACTAATATTATTGTGATAATCAATGAGTTCTATCAAATAGATTACCTTGATACTTAAGCATAATTAAATGAGATATAAAGCGTTGCCATCATATTCACTTAGCCTTTGGCTAAGCAGCTTATGACTAGCTAAATTAACAAACAAACAAAAAACAACCATGTATTTAAATAAAAAAAACATATTCAAAGATGTAATGAAATTAATTACTTCGTAATACAATGATGAACTTGTAAAAAGATTTTCATTGTATTACACTATATGTATATTTCTCTACAAATTACTGATTCAAATTAACTAAAACATATAAGAGCTTAAATCAAATAAACTTAATGTGAACAGTTCAGTATATATGATACATAAATAACACACACTCGGACATAAAAAAAAGTCTTAATGGTTTTACCCTCTTTCGGAAAACTATAAAGGTTTAACGCTTACTTGGCACGATGAAAACATGTAAGGTGCATTCTGGGATTAAAAGGAATGTCATAGATTATCAAATGAGCGACACAGTGGCTAAGATATACTAAGATATATATATATGTCTATTCTCTAAGAATATGACTGGGATATCCATCCCTTAGCATTGTCTGTAACCCTTGCCAGGATTTCATTCAAGCAATTTGACTAGTCTGTATGGCCAATTTATACACAATACGGCCCTAAGCTATTTGAGATATAGAACCCTTTATAAGTCCAAATATTATATGTCAGTGCCAAATACTTAAGTATATATGACCATCGCTCATTCGGATAATTTTTCGGGGGTCCCCAAGAAAGTTGCGGCCCCTGAGCTATATCTTGTGTAGTTTATACGTAAATCATGCATTGATGCTCTGTAGTGACAGGCTAATATAGTCCAAAATTGACAACAATCTTGGGTGAGATTCTAGCATACATATAAATAAGAAATTAATTAATTGGCTCCGCCAGATCTAATATCAAAATTACTTTTCACCTACTCAGACAAATTTTTAAGTGGACCATAAACTTCAGTTATTTAAATGCACAGAGAATTCTTTGCAGCTGTTCTTGATGTCATTCCCAGTGTTACTGCAGTGTATGTTTGAAATTTCAATGTTACATGTAGGCCTACAGCTGAAAATACTTTTTTTCCATCGTGATGAACCACCGGCGGCAGAACGAAATATTTTAAGGGGGGGCAAGCCAAAATTCAAGGGGGGGGGGGCAAGACAAAATATGACCGAAAGACAAATTTTACCCCCTTAATTCAATAATAGAATATAGTAATTCTGTAGCAAGTATTTAATCGATATTATTAAAAAATAATATATTAAAAAAATAATAATGAACATTGAGCACTTCTGTCGTCAACTGATTCGTAATGTCAGTTTGTTTACAAATTTAATAGTGAAATTAGATCAGAAAATTACTGATAATTATCATGAATGATGATGAACATGGAACTGAAACCGGAAACGGGAAACTCAATAAACAAAAAGTAATTTATGAAAAGATAATAGATGGCAATACTTCTATATACTTATAGGATGCATTTGCCGTCTGTCTGTTCCCTTAAAAACTAAAGATCCAGAAACCAAATACCGTGAAATTTGATACACGTACACAAAATTACATGGGGAATGTTCTTAAACAGGTTTTGTTCCATCTCAATGGGTACTTTAATTGTAATTAATTATTTTGGATATCAAAGACATGAAAATTGGCAAACTTTTACCCCGATTTCAAGTTTTACAAGCTTCTCTCCCACATAGCTAAATATGATCGGTAATGGAAACCAAATATCACATTACTTACTACATTATTACATTCCATTCCTTCATCCATAGGAATTGTCATCTTTTGCTACAGTCATGCCTAATAGAGAGAGAGAGAGAGAGAGGGAGGGATGGGAGGAGAGAGGGAGGGAAAGAGGGAGGGAGGGAGAGAGAGGAGGGAGAGAGAAAGAGAGAGGGAAGGGAAGGGAGGGAAAGAGGGAGGGAGGGGGAAAGAGAGAGAAAAACTACTAAAAATGTTGTGTATCACATTGCTTTAAGATAAATGTACCCTTTTATTGCATGCAAATAAACCTTTTTTTACGCGTCTTATTTTAAATCTTAATTAAACGTCAAATTACGCTTCTTAAGTAAACAGAAAACCTTATTTTAAACCCGGGCAAAGCCGGGTACTTGCAACTAGTTTTAAAATATGCCACAACAGCTCTCAATAATGTGATTACTGTAAAATGTAAATTAATTGTGATTTCTTTCAAATATTAAATTTAGGAAATAAATCAAATGAATTATAAAAATGATACATATTAATTAACTAAAATGAATTACAAAGTTAAAAAAGTTAAACAAAGTTAAAATCACCGGCGGCGGAACGAAATATTTTAAGGGGGGGGGCAAGCCAAAATTCAAGGGGGGGGGCGGCGCCCCCCCTTGAAAATTTAAGGGGGGGCAAGACAAAATATGACCGAAAGACAAATTTTACCCCCTTAATTCAATAATAGAATATAGTAATTCTGTAGCAAGTATTTAAACGATATTATTAAAAAAATAATATATTAAAAAAAAAATGAACATTGAGCACTTCTGTCGTCAACTGATTCCTAATGTCAGTTTGTTTTCAAATTTAATAGTGAAATTAGATCAGAAAATTACTGATAATTATCATGAATGATGATGAACATGAAACTGAAACCGGAAACGGAAAAGTCAATAAACAAAAAGTAATTTATGAAAAGATAATAAATAATTGTATTTTCTTTAAAAATTACATTTGCCGTCATTCGGTAGATGGCAATACTTCTCTATACTTATAAGATGCATTTGCTGTATGTCTGTCTGTTCCCTTAAAAATCAAGATCCAGACAACAAAATAACGTGAAATTTGGTAAACGTACACAAAATTACATGGGGAAGGTTCTTAAACTGGTTTCGTTCCATCTCAATGGGTACTTTTATTGTAATTAATTATTTTGGATATCAAAGACATGAAAATTGGCAAACTTTTGCCCCGATTTCAGGTTTTACGAGCTTCTCTCCACATAGCTAACTTACTATAAATATGATCGGTACGGATAATCAAATATCACATTACTTACTACATTATTACATTCCATTCCTTCATCCATAGGAATTGTCATCTTTTG
Organism: Bulinus truncatus; assembly: GCA_021962125.1. Lineage (NCBI taxonomy): Eukaryota > Metazoa > Mollusca > Gastropoda > Planorbidae > Bulinus > Bulinus truncatus. Next base: position 5,028,675 of record JAGDYQ010000011.1, read on the forward strand.
CTACAGTCATGCCTAAGAGAGAGAGAGAGGGAGGGAGGGAGGCAAAGAGGGAGGGAAAGAGGGAGGGAGTGGGAAAGAGAGAGAGAAACCGAGAGGAAATTCCAAAAATGTTGTGTATCAGACTATCACATTGCTTTAAGATAAATGTACCCTTTTATTGCATGCAAATAAACCCTTTTTTACGCGTCTTATTTTAAATCTTAATTACACGTCAAATTACGCTTCTTAAAGAAAACCTTATTTTAAACCCGGGCAAAGCAGGGTACTTGCAACTAGTTTTAAAATATTCCACAACAATAATGTGACTACTGTAAAATGTAAATTAATTATAATTTCTTTCAAATATTAAATGTAAGAAATAATTCAAATGAATTATGTAAATGATACATATAAACTAAAATGAATTACAAAGTTAAAAAAGTCCAACAAAGTTAAAAAATTTTGGGGGGGGGGGGCAGACTGGAAATTCAAGGGGGGTAGCAACGCCACCCCTTAAAAGTTTTAGGGGGGCCGCTGCCCCCCCCCCCCCGCTAGGGTGATGACGGACAGACAGACAGACAGACAAAACGGGGACAATAGAGCATTTTTTTTCGAAAATGCTTTTTTTCGAAAATGCTCTAAAAATTAAAACTGAATAGTCAATTTTATCCCCCATTGTACAGAAGAACTCTAAACAAAAACGTTCAATGTGTGTGCCTGTAAACAATTGTTTAGGTCGGCCATTATTACCCCGATTGTCCTAATTTTGCCCTTTGCATTGTGATAGCAACATATATCGGGTTAGCAATGTTCCTTTTATTTCATCAGCCAGGTATTTTCCTGCTTCCCGACTGAACAAATGAGACGAAAGCAAGGTGTTGCTATGATTATATGAAAATGGTGACGACAGGGCGAAAATGTCATCTTATAATCACTAAAAATTAAAAGACTCGAGAACAATGGTGGGCAAACTTTTGAATCGCGGAACACAATTGTTTCTTTACTCTGACAAAAGGACTGGACCAAGAGTGTTGAAATGAAATAACATAAATTAAATGTAAACATTATTAATGTAGGGCTATGGCCAGTGCCGGCCTACATCAAGAATGCAAAGTATTTTTCAGTGATATTGTATTGTACTCCAGACATAAGTCACAAAGAGCAGATGTCATTAACTATCCGGTATGTAACAGATGGGGTTAACGTGAAAGAGCCTGTGGTTGTACATGAACGTTTGATTTTCTTCCCGTGGAAAGTACTACTGGACAGAACTTATGCGATGTACTAGTGAATGAGCAGGAGAAGCTTGATGTTGAAAATATTCTTGGACATGGTTATGATAATGGTGCGAACATGAAAGGCTTCCATTCTGGAATTCAATAACGGCAATTTAGCAGAGCATTTCTACTCTATGTGCGTGTCATAATTACAATCTGGTGGTAGCAGACATAGTCAAAACCTGCACTGATGCGTTCATATTTTTTGGAACTATACAACGCGTGTACACTATCTTTTCAGCATTTACAAAGAGATGGTCATTATCCAGAAAGCATGTTTCCAATCTGTCTGTAAAACCTCTGTGCAAAACAAGGTGGGAATGTAGAACAGATAGTGTCAAAGCACTTCGTTATAAATTGCCTGAAATTTGTGACGCACTCGATGAATTAGCTGAAGAGACTATAGTGATGCGATATTTAAAAGTGAAGCAGAAACACTGTATGAAACATTGAAGCAGTACAAATTCTTAGTGTCACTTGTGTTATGGTACGACGTGCTCTTCCAAGTCAATTCTGTGAGTAAAGAACTTCAAGGTGAAACAGTAGATTTGAGCACTGTAATGGATTCGTACAACAACTTGATGACTTGGCTAAGGAAACTGAGAGTTGATGGGTTTGTTCAGATTCTTGTTACAGCGATGGAATTGGCTAAAAACAAGGAAGTTGTTGCAATCTTTCCAGCCAAACGGCAAAGGAAAAGGCCGTATGATAAATCTGTGGAAAACTTCACTCTTGGAAATGCTGAAGATGACTACAGGATAAATTGCTTCAAAAGAATTGAGGACACTGCATTTCAGTCATTGCAGTCAAGATGAAATCAAACCAAAATCTATTTGGGTTTCCTGTCAGCTTCAAGAGCCTTCAGCGTGACATACGAAAGTTTACAGCAAACCTCCAGCAAGTATTGACGTCATCAACAGACCAGTCAGCAGATATATGTGGGCGAGAATTGGCAGATGAAATGGAATCTTTAAGGCATATTCTACCAAATACCGCCAAAACCCCTGTAGAAATTTTGGCTTATCTGTCCACTAATGAAAGACACACTGCTTTCCCTAACTACTTTGTTGCACTCAGAATATTTTTTTAACAATACCCGTAACTGTGGGATCTGGTGAAAGAAGCTTCTCGCGCCTCAGACTAATCAAGAATCACTTGATGTCAACAATTCACGAAGATAGATTGAACAATTTGTCAATTCTTGCTGTTGAGCGTGATCTATGTAGGAAAATAATTTTGATGATATACTGTATGACTTCGCTACATGCAAGGCTCGTAAAGAAAAGTTAATTTTATCGTGATTTTGTAGGCCTACTTAGAACTTAGTAAAGAATGAATAAAATACAAAGACGAAATTATTTTCTAATATAAAATCTTAATTTTCACTTATTATCCTTGTCCTACCCAGAATGGGCCCCGCGCAATCCGTTTCGTATAGGGCCCCGCAATAGTTAGGGCTGGCCCTGCCTATGGTCTACAAGTGTGTGTGTGGGGGTACTGTGGACAGGATTATACAGCCTAACTGGCCGTACTTGGCCCACATCTCAAGTTTTGTCAATGTCTGTCTTAAAGGCTGAATTTTAAGTTCAAGATTTCTATTTCGACTCACCTTCTAGTTCGGCTCCCTCTTCGGCCGCACTACACTTTCTACAATACTGGGGCCACCCACGCTTTTAATTTTTATAAATATTTGTATGATCTAACTTCTAAGGAGTTATTTTTACTTTTTTTTAGTGCTTTTTAATAAAAGCTTATTTGAAAAAAAAAAGTTTATATTTTATTTCATAGGCTATCAATTTTTTTTTCATACTTTTTAGATTTAAAAGGATAAAACTTGCTATTGGAAGTTTCTCACTTTCAGTTTCACATAATTTAATTAATTTGGTTTGTCTACTACTTCTTCTTCTTTGTTATGGAGGATTTCAAACGACCAGGCCTATAGTTATGATGAACTGCACGGTGGCATCCAGGTCCGTCTCGCTCCCATAAAATTTTTGATTGAAGGAGGTCATCTGTGGCCAGAACCTGTTGCGAGCTGTGTCATGTAAAGGGCATGTTTGGAGAACATGTTCTGCATTCTCTGGAGACATCCCACATGGGCAGTCCTCACTGTTTCCAATGCCTAGCATTCGGAACATGTGTTGTCTTATTCTGTTGTGCCCAGTTCTGAGTCTGAAGATAATATTTTGAGCTTGTCTGGGAAGATTAAAATAGGGGTCGTTTTTGTCATGATCTGGGTGATTCCTCATCAATTCCTGCTGGATCCGTTCACATATACAGCCCTTCATTTCTTCCGCATCCAGAGGGACATCCACCTGTATTTCTTTGCTGCCCGATTTTGCCAATTGGTCAGCAATCTCATTGCCATCTACCTTGGTGTGTCCTGGTATCCATTGCAGAACTGTTTCCTTTGAGTTTTGGGTCAATTTATGTAGAGGGTTTGTCTATATTAGACATAAAGAAAAACAAGCTTCGCTCTTTTGCACATGTATGTACCGGTGCTATGCTTCGTATACATTTTGACAAGATAATCTGAAGGCGAATTTTTCCCAGTTATAAAAATTAATATTAAAAATAATTAACTTCGTAACTCTACAAGAGGTTGATTCATGGACACGAAAATCGTGTTATCATGTAGAATCTAGACGAGTGTCCAATTTGAGCTTCTCACACAACTAGAGAAACAAACCCACCCACGGAAAGTGAAGTTAATTTAAATATTATAAAATAATAAATATTGGCTACATTTTGTTTATTTGTAAAGTGTATTTAAAATATCAACGAATAAAATCCAACATGCGTGTTAATCGGGATGAGAGCTGAAGATACTTTAGTATCCACATAATTCACGACCCGCATGAGAACCTTATGGGCTCGCCCGCATAACCAATTTGAAAGCCACTAAAATTCTTTGCAACCGCCCACTTGCAAGGTTCTTCATTTTCACTATTTAAGTAATTTTCGGCACATGATTAAAAAGGGGTGTTGTTGGTAAGGGAGGTGTGTGTACAGGGCCGACCTTAGGCCGATTTGACCTAATTGGGCACCGCAATTTAATTTAGCATTTATAAGTAATAATTATTATTGTTGGGGGGGGGGGTGGATTGTCCACAGGCACCACTAACGCTAGTTAGAGTAGCCAACTATTGATTTAACTAAATCAATAGGTACTATCTTTTTTTCAGATCCTAGAAGTTTTGATGTTAGAGGACGAAAAATAGATTCGATCAGGTTAACTCATCTAATTTACTACTTTTTTTTTTACTTTACTATCTCATCTCTTAGAAACATTTTGTTTAACTATGGAGGCATAACTGATACAAGGCCCATTAATTTCGTTTAATCTGCTTTATCTCCCATAATGTAAAAAAAAAAAAAAATATTATTAAATATCAAAATTATTTACAAAATTATTGATGAGCTCTGTATTTAAAACAATATATCCTAAAATTAATAAGGTCTCGAAACTTTCAGAAAAGACAGTGGATCGAATACATCAGTACATGTATTTAGTTTTAATTTTTAGTTTTAACTAAGATTACATTAAAATGTGTGATCGGAATTTGAGACTAAGCGGTGCACTCAAATGATATATTGTGTTAAAAACTTTCCCACTGTCGTACGTTTTTTTTTTTTATTTCTCTTATCATAATTTTAAAATAAATACACATTATTTGTAGCTAACAACTACAGGGTGATTTTTAAATACACTATATACTACATACTCTTTCACTAGTTACGACTAGTATAAAATCATAAGATGATAAGTAAATCGGCATCGGAAGTCTCTATAGTATTTACTCAAACTCATTGTCAAACATAAAATAATTGATCATGACTCATGTCTTTCATTCTTGCCGCAATAAAATAAAATAATCTTGAATATGCGCCTGGTCAGTCTAGGTAATTTATCTTATATCGGAATTCTCCATTGAACCTTTTAATTTTAGCATAGTCTTGGAGAAAAATGTAGTGACAGTGGCTGAACATCAAACATTACATATCATGATATCAATTATTATATCAATGTTGAATGTGATATCAACAATGTTAAAAAGCTGTAAAAAAGTAGACTATAATATTTAGTTTAGCTTTAAGATAACAAACTGTTTGTATCTTTAAAACAAATCTAAAGCGAAATAAACTTTACTCAATGTGACAATGCAGTGTCATAAATTATGAAATATATCAAAAAATTGTTTTCCATATGAAAAATGTTAATTTATTTCATTGTTTAATTCAGTGGAATAATTGAGCTCTTACTCTGCTCATCATATAAATTTTGCTTATTATTTTATTCCTGGTGTGGTTGAACCTAAAAGCTTAGCATTTGCAGCTTGTTAATGTTGAAACCGGCAGTGATGTATTAATTAAATCAATTGAATTTGATGCCTCTAAGCACCAAGTTAGTTGGCTATGTCTTTCATTGCATTTCTAACTTGAAATCAATATTCTGGACTTAATATGTCTTTTCGCTAATTGATAAGTAGTAATCAATAGATAAATAATCTATAGATCTAGGTGGGTACCCACGCTTATATTTTTATTAATGATAATTTAAATAAATATCTGTAACACCTAAGGAGTTTTAATTTACTTTTTAGTGATAGCTTAATTAAAAACAAGCAATTAAGCCTGTTCCATTCTGGACACAGGACGTGTTAGCGCATTTTCGTGTTATGTATCAGTACGTTTGTTAGCTTTCAGTAAATATTTGTAAATTTTGGAAATGTTTATAAATTCAATTGTGTAATGCATATATCTGTAAAAAAAAAATTATAAAGACGTTTCTTTATATTTGAAAAAAAATTATTGTCTCTTAAATCTAACTACAAGTGGTTTGTGGTTACTGAAATAGGACTCATAATTGAAAACATTCGAAATTATTGTCATTTAATCGTCCGAAAACTCCGTCAATTGTTGCATAGCTCTGATACTTTCAATTAAACTCAGAACACAAGCTTACTATTTCATTTGATGAGTTTCTTAATAAATCTTGGTGAAACTACGTGCTGCAGTATTTCGCACCAAATGAATAGGTTATTGAACATACAAGGTGTATATATAATATATAAGCCCCTTAGGAGCCCTGAAGCCCGGCCCTCAGAGGTCCTATCGCGAAATGAACTTTTGATGTACACATGGCAGGCCAAGACCTACAAAATGATAGATACATCATGGGTCTAGGACTTATAGTTGCTGAGATATAGGGCGCTCCTTTATTAATATAGCTTATATAGTAAAAAATGGTACTTTATAAGCCCCCTTTTACGGCCCTCAGAGGTCAGATCGCGAAATGAACTTTTGCTGCACACATGGCAGGCCAAGACCTACAAAATGATATATACATCATGGGTCTAGGACTTATGGTTGTTGAGATCTAGGGTGATGACAGACAGACAGACAAAACGGGGACAATAGAGCATTTTTTTTTGAAAATGCTCTAAAAAATGTTTATATACATATATATATATCAGCGGTGTAGCGCGGCTATCGGCCGCCCAGGGCTGAAGACGATTTTGCCACCCTCTCATTTAGGTATTTCAATTTAATCTATACATTTTTGCCGCCCCCCTAAAAAGTAATAAAAAGTGCCGCCCGGTGCGGACCGCACCCATCGCCCCCCCCCTAGGTACGCCACTGATATATATATATATATTGTTCTAATGTTCAGAATCTTTTTTATTATTCTGTTTAACTTTCGAAGCATGGTTATTGAATGGGTGAGTGGTGGAAAGTACAACTAATATGGACACAAAATTAGAATGGACAAGTATTGAGATTGCTGGCTCTAAGGATTTATTAGTGCTGGAGAAGGTTATAAAACCTCTAGCTGTTGATGCATATTTATCTTTTGCTTAGTAATGTTGAAATATTCTTACCTATTTTTGCTCTACATAAAATATTAAGTACATTATCTCATGTCATGGTGTCGAATGTCAAAATTCAGGGGCCCCCAAAGAGGCCAAGCCCCACGGGCCCCAAAGTCCCTAGGTTTGGCACTGGAATTTCCGAGATATAAAGTGCATTTATTTGTTTAGGCTGACATTTTTGTGGAATGAATTGAAAAGGTTAAGCTGTATTTTGGGGTTGGGGGGGGGGGGGTGTTTTGCACATTTTGGTTGAAGCTTTTATTCAATATTCAACACCCTGATATGTTTGATCTTTGTTTTTTTTTCAGTCTTGCTTTTTAATTTTTTTAAAAAATAATTTATGCAAAAATCTTAAGATTGTAGAATAATTATTTGTACATGCATGTTACTTAGCCAGTTAAGGTTTGGTAAAGCAGGCTGTCTAGAAATAAAATACAAGATATTAGTATGTCAGAATTGAAGACATGGTTGAAGATTTTGAAACTTAACTATTTTATGTAATTAGATTTGGACATAATAATCATTCATCTTTCCTTTGTTTGTGAAGGAATGTCACATATTCACTGATCTTGGCTGGTAGAAATACTGCCTCTGAGATTTATTAAAAATATTTCTTTGAACACGCAATGAACTGGATTAGAAAATGCATCAGCGTGAAAGTTGCATGGGTGAAAAATGTGGACACCTTGATATTTTGTTGATTGTGAATAACTTTAGGCATGTCTCAGAAGGTTTAACACTCCAGTTTTCATAAGTCGTTCTTTCTCATAGCATGTAAGCTAATGAAATTAGGAGATAATTATCTTTTTTGCTTCATTTATCTGTTGTTTATTTTAGCTTCTACCTGTTTCTTCTAGACTCTCCATTTTAAATTCTAATTACATTAGAGTTGCCCAAAACAGCAAAGCGCTCAAGCTGGTGGAAAGTTTTAAACCTCAAACCTAGAAAGATGTTAATTAGCATTGCAAAGTCGCAATCTAAATGCTTTGGAAAGGGCAAAACCTTTTATCAAAATTATATCAAAGTGCAGGGAAACATTTGATTACCTCATACATATGACCAATAATATTGGTTTTGATATTGACTAAATTCTTTAAATTAGGAGAAAAAAAATAGTTGAAATATTAAAAATTACATTCTTCTTTTAAGAGAAAGACAACAACAAAAGCTTAAATACATTTTACTTTTCATTCATACATCTAGAATTACTCAGAGCTGATTCAATAAGTTAAAAGTATCATAATAAATAGTTTTGATATTTTAGTGTCTATTTTTAATCAAATTTAGCATTGCTTGTCTATATCTTTATAGACAAAAACATTATGCAGTAAAGGGCTTGATTTGATCATGATGCCCCTACTTATTGAATATTTTCTTTTTTTTAATTAGAATTTTTCCATTGAATCAATATATTTTATAATTTTTTTTATCACATCACTCTGTATCTGTTGAATTATTAAGTAAGTAAGCTTTTATTATTTAATTTTCATTAATGATTAAAATAATTAAAATCAAAATCACATAATATAACATAAACAACCCTCCCATTAAAGTGGGTTTAAACTAAAACCGGAACTTGACTCCCACCCTGAAATATTAACTAACAGTCACTGCCTAATGGGACACTTTAAATTAATACAGTCAATTCCGCTTAATTGGGACACATCGGGACAGAGGCTTTTTGTCCCAATTAAGCGGCTGTCCCAATTAAACATACAAATTTACTATTGGCTTCTTGGTTTGGTTTCTTTGAGATGTGTCCCAAATAAGCGGAATCCACTGTATAAAGTAGTATCATACAATAAATACTGGAACTAATTTACTATACTATTGCTGTATGATTTCAGATAAAAATTTTAAGACCACTGGGACTGATCATCAGTTTTGTTTCATTGAATATTTTATTAATTGGTAAAGAACAGTCAAGCCACTGATGACATTGATGAACTGGTGAGTAAATGAAATGATTTTGTAGCTAATACAGACTCAATGTAAATAAAAATATCTATAATTTGTTCAGATCACATGTACTCCGGCTATATGGACCTCAAATAGTACAGAAAGAAATCTGTACAAGAAATATTCCAGCAAACAATGAATTTTGAGAACAGGCTCAAGCAGTGACATTTTAATGCATTAATACTTATATAAAATGAACACAATTTGTCTTACTTGTTAAATTAATGTATGAATAATTGATCCAAACACATTTTTTAGATCAGTTAGTCTTGATAATTGAAATTTTACCACAGTTGAAAAGTTATACTAGTTGCTTCATGATAACATGGTTGGCTAGCAAGTTAAATTTGTGTGAAGTATTTTTATTTCTCATGTTTATTTCTGTGCTATATTAGTATTCATTGATTTTTTAAAAATGGAGTAAGACTCTCCTGCTACATTCCATAGTAAAAGAAGTTAATTTTTTTTTTTTGCAATCCAGGTAAGTGAATGTAACTAATTTATTACATCTGACGCAAGGGATCTTTAAAAACAAGAACAATTAAACATAAATGTCCTGCAGGAAATAATTCTATCACATTGTGTTTTTTAAATCAAGATTTGTTTGACATATTCGTTTCTTCTCTTGGATTAATTGTCTACTTTTTGATTCTAGTTAGACAGTGACAGTGAATAGAGTTATATGGTGTATGAAGAGAGTTATGTGGTGTATGAAGAGAGTTATATGGTGCATGAAAAGAGTAATATGGTGTATGAAGTGAGTTATATGGTGTATGAAGAGAGTTATATGGTGTATGAAGAGAGAGTTTTATGGTGTATGAAGAGAGATTTATAAGGTGTGTGAAGAGAGATGTATATGGTGTATGAAGAGAGTTACATGGTGTATGAATAGTTGAAGAGTTATATGGTGTATGAAGAGAGTTATATGGTGTATGAAGAGTTGAAGAGTTATATGGTGTATAAAGAGATTTGTGGTGTATGAAGAGTTATATGGTGTATGAAGAGTTATATGGTGTATGAAGAGAGTTATATGGTGTATGACGAGAGTTATATGGTGTATAAAGAGAGTTATATGATGTTTGAAGAGAGTTATATGGTGTATGAAGAGTTATATGGTGTATGAAGAGAGTTATATGGTGTATGACGAGAGTTATATGGTGTATAAAGAGAGTTATATGATGTTTGAAGAGAGTTATATGGTGTATGAAGAGTTATATGGTGTATGAAGATAGAGAGTTATATGGTGTATGAAGAGTTGAAGAGTTATATGGTGTATGAATAGAGTTGTATGGTGTTTGAAGAGTTGAAGAGTTATATGGTGTATGAAGAGAGAGAGAGTTGTATGGTGTATGAAGAGAATGATGTTTCACAAATTTGAGCCTACATCAGTCTTGTAAACTTGAACTTGTGTTAAAAAGGCTAGTACATCTGGAAGTGTACTAAATGTATTGAACATGTACAAACTGTACTGGTGTACTGTACTGTTTGCTTGAGCCTAACCCACTGGCCTTGTTACTAGCCCAGTCAGTCATAGATGGTGTGCTGCTTGTTCCCGACAGTCAGTCATAGATGGTGTGCTGCTTGTTCCCGACAGTCAGTCATAGATGGTGTGCTGCTTGTTCCCGACAAGGGTTGTTTTGAATATCAAAGCTGTTTCTTGTGCACCTGATGCTGGGCATGTATTTTTGTACACAGAGCTGCATAGGGAGATGTATTTTTGTACACAGAGCTGCATAGGTAGATATATTTTTGTACACAGAGCTGCATAGGGAGATGTATTTTTGTACACAGAGCTGCATAGGGAGATGTATGTTTGTTAAACAGAGCTGCATAGGGAGGTGTATTTTTGCACACAGAGCTGCATAGAGAAAGTGGTGTGTGTGTGTGTATGGGAGATGCATTTTCGGATCAATAACGTTTTTTCTCTCTCCCTTTCTCCATTATTTTTCCCATGATATCGTTATGTTGCATGTTTAGAATATATCCAATACGGAACCGGACATATTTACCATGTGTACAAAATAGCCGGTAAAATTTGCTAATTTCCTAATCCTTTGTCCCCTGATAAGAAGGCAAATCCCTGTTTTGTGTATTTCTCACCCAGCGGTTATCTTCATTTGCATAATTGCAGCCATCAAAAAGGTCTAGCTAGGCGCCGTTACAGACGGCCATAAAAACGGCACGAACAAAAAAGTTTTTTTTTTAAAATCTCCTCACCACCGCCAGGGCTGTAAGGGAGAGAAACCATTCAGGCTTTTTTTTGTTTGAAGTGCCGCCAGAGATTTATTGCTCCATAGATCGTGTATGCTTGTAGTTCCCCACGAGAAGTTTGTTTCAATCTACCAGAGGAGCTGTGTTGGTTGAAGTGGAGAGATCGGTATGTCTACTACTGCTGGCTGGTTTCATGGTGGTAGACTCGGGTTCACTTCAACAGTAGAAAGAATATTAAACACCCACATATTTAGTGTGTTTACAGTACCGGACTCTGGGTATCGGTGCTTTGTGTGTGTGTGGGTGTGTGTGTACCATATAAGATTGCAGCATTCTTCAAATTAATCTGCCTTCATGAAAAACAGCAATGTGGAGGATCATTCAAACGCTGCACCCTCTTGGTTCTGTACCGCGTACATGTCAAGGCTGCCTTCAGCTTGACGACCTCAACCAGCTTGGGCCGGCCCCTTTGATCACACACACCAGCCACTAGCTTAGTCATTGTATGGGTGATTAGTGAGATGACTACACCGGCACTCTGCTTGTTCAGTTTGCACCACCCCTCCCTTTTTTTCATTGTGGCGGCCATATCGATATTCACTTACGCATTTACCTGTCCCACGGACGCTGATTTGATGATATTCTGCGGTATCATTTTCTTCACCATTGTAACAACATTCACACTTGTATTATGCACATGTTAATATAGCAGCAATCATGCACGATCCTCTCAACAATCCTTCAATCACACCACCGCGACAATCCCACCCTCTCAAAATTAAAAACTACAGAACCCAGCGTACCACAAACACCATCTTCAGATACACGTAACCTTCACTCAACTATCTTCCCCCCCCCCCCCCTCCACCTTCCTGTTCAACACTGCGACTATCCTTTTAACTCTGTCCAAATGTTCGCTTTTATACAAGAATGTGTAATTTGTCTGTACGTTTTTTCTGCAACGTTTCCGCTGCGTTAACTTTTGACAATGACAGGCAACTCATATAGTCCCTGCTCCATTCAGTTGTGTTAGAAGCTTCCAGATACATTTGTGGATCGGTGGGGGGCTACAGCTCCACTCTTTCATTCCCTTTGTCTACAGTTAAAATATTTGTATACCCCTACTCCCTCCACAAATTTTTGTTTTGTATCAGCACACATTGACTTGTTTCATTGGAATTTGAAAGTGCAGTGATGATATCGGCATTATGAGTCACCATATCTACATGAGCAGTTTAGTAGCAGGCTAAATGTGACCATCATACATTTAATCATCTTACACATTTTTTTTGTTCAATATTCTGCCAACATGTCTAAATGTGTCATTTCTGCAGTTTGAGTGTGATGTACTGATACATTCTGACAGTAAAGGATTAAGTCAGGTACTAAAAGGGCCCATGACAGGTACTTTGACCTCATCTCGACCTAGGGCCCCAACCAAAATGGTTATATCTGATGCTTAAAAGTTCATGACAAATACTGTTGCCTCGTCTGTTCCCTCCCTCCCTCCCCCCCCCCCCCCCAATAGAAAGACTTTGTCTGGATCGACCGCTCCCCCAAAAACCTTTACAGCGCCTCTGTGTTTTTGAGAAATTATTTGATCCTTTTTCACCCGTTCTCCATTGCTATTCATATATGCACCGCTTTTTGTGTTTGTGCATCTCTGTGTCATTTCAACCTCTCTATTTGACCTGTGCACCGCTTTTTGTGTTTGTGCATCTCTGTGTCATTTCAACCTCTCTATTTGACCATCAACACTTAACTGCAACAGGCCGATGTGTGTTTAATTGGCCGCTAATTGGAAACTGTCATGTCCCACTAACATAAATATTTATTTCACCGCCGCTCTAGCTAATCTCATGAACACAAAATATGAACATAGTCTGAAGACATGTTGTGGTGGCTCACTTCTTCCTACATTTGAAATCTTCACCAGTCTCTGCTTTATTTCGTACTTTACTACCTACCTTTGCATTCTACCATTATCTAAAGTTCTTTCCATTCTGTTCCTCACTCCACACCCCAAATAAGCCGAATGGCGATTTAGGCATTAGTATTACATCTATCTATCTATCTATCTATCTATCTATCTATCTATCTATCTATCTATCTATCTATCTATCTATCTATCTATCTATCTATCTATCTATCTATCTATCTATCTATCTATCTATCTATCTATCTATCTATCTATCTATCTATCTATCTATCTATCTATCTATCTATCTATCTATCTATCTATCTATCTATCTATCTATCTATCTATCTATCTATCTATCTATATCTATCTATCTATCTATCTATTTATCTATCTATCTATATCTATCTATCTATCTATCTATCTATCTATCTATCTATCTATCTATCTATCTATCTATCTATCTATCTATCTATCTATCTATCTATCTATCTATCTATCTATCTATCTATCTATCTATCTATCTATCTATCTATCTATCTATCTATCTATCTATCTATCTGTCTGTCTATCTATCTATCTATCTATCTATCTGTCTGTCTGTCTGTCTGTCTGTCTGTCTGTCTATCTATCTATCTATCTCTGTCTGTCTAATCTGTCTGTCTCGTCCGTCCGCCCGTCTGTCGTCCGTGTATGTATGTATGTATTTATGTGTCTGCCTGTCTGTATATGTATGTATGTATGCCTGTCTGCCTGCTTGTCTGAATGATGTGTGTCCATTAATTCATCGATCTGTCTTCTTGTACATGTAAAATTACACATGTGTTTAAAAAACTACTATTAAAAAAAATTAAAAGAACTGCCAATTTTTTCCACTAAGTGTGTGTGTGTGTGTGTGTGGGAAAGAATTAAAAGAGAGAGAGAGACATAAGTCAGAGAAAGAGAGAGAGACATAAGTCAGAGAGAGAGAGAGACATACGTCAGTGAGAGACAGAGACATACGTCAGTGAGAGACAGAGACATAGGTCAGTGAGAGACAGAGACATAGGTCAGTGAGCATGTTTTGAAGTGAAAGTGAACGTTCTCATGTACACGATTGAGCTGAGAGTTTTGAACATTTATCTGTTCCAAGTAATCTAATAACTTGAACATCTAAACATTTTCTTCACTCACCGTGAACCCAACATCATCACACACACCCACACACACTCCGTCCACTTCTTGAAAGGGAGGATTTATATAAACATTCACCGGAGAAAGGGTGGTGGGGGGTGGGTGAGCGGGTGGAAACCTCAAAGAAGCAGCCAAAGCCAATTGCATTTCTTAATAGGAAAATCAAAAACTATAAACTCAGAGTTTAAAATAAAAATCAACGATTCTGGCTTAAAACGAGTCCGACGTCACGGGGTTTGTGAGTGAAGGTGGGGGGGTGGGAGGGAGGGGATTCTAAAAGTGAAAACAAAAAAGTCTTGGTATTAAATGTAGAGAGAAAAAAAAAGTAGAGAGAGAGAGAGATTGAGATGGTAGGGAGAGAGAGAGAAGTAAAAAACAATCTCTTCTAGCATGTTGCCTATTTGTTGCCTCTTTCATCGCCAGATACATAGGCAGACAGCTGCAGACGTAATTACAGTCTGATCCACGGGGCTTGCCCCCCCCCCCCCCTCCACCTACTCCTGATCTTTGCCAGGAAAAGTGATTCGGAGTTTTATTGCTCCACTCAAGCCGGGAAAAACAATTTCTGGCAAATTCGTTGACTGGTAAATAGAAATTAAATAAATAAATAAAAAAATAAAACAAACCGCCGGTGAGACCCGAGAATTAATAATAAAAATATTTCACGCGAATATTTTCTCACTTTGAATCCTCAAAGAAACAAACATTTCTCTGTGTGTGTGTGTGTGTGTGTGTTTCCTCCTGCTTTGTTTGTCCGCATGTGAATGACTCGAGTCTTTAACACACACATTCTTCATTTTAACACACACATTCTTTATTAATTTTTGTTTGAAGGCTCCTATACTTTGTCCGGATGAGCAAGCTAACCCCATACCCCCCCAACCCACTACAAAGATGCCCCCCCCCCAGTAATTGCTATTAAATCTAATGCAAAGAGGGCCTAGAAGATCATTTAGCCTGGTGCCCATAAACTGTCTATACCTAGGGCCTTCACATATCTAAGAACGGCCCTGCTTGATTATAGTGAAACGGAATGGCTTCCTGTTCAAACAGTACCACGTTTGTAACAAAGTCCATCGTTGGCTGAAATGATCATGAGCGATCTCTTGATTGGGTAGCTGTGGGACGGACTGTATCAAGGTTGGCCCAATGCGACTTTGTTTTTTTTTTTTGTCAAGTGCGGCTGCCATCTCGTTTTTTCCCCCCCTTGTTTTATTTCGCTACTAAATTTGTTCAGTTGATTATGGAGCGGAACTAAGTGAAGATTTTTAAATGAATTCAATCCGTGGGGCACCTCTCATCAAGTGCCCCAGCCCCCGGGGACTATATCATATATTTGCATCTCAGATTAGGTTGCTGTTGTTGTTTTTAAAATCGTGCTCAAGTTTCCACACTGGGTGCCGCAGTACGCCCTGTTTGATCCGGAGTTTGGAATAATTGGCTTTTTACCAAGTTTAGTTGCTGCCCGGGAAATCTCTTCCCACCCCCCCTCCCACCCCTCCTCCCTTTTTGTTTCTTCTTTTACTGTTAGTGATGGTGGGGGTAATTCATTTGAGAAATGTCTCACAGAGACTGGTTTACCTTCATCTGTCAGAAGGTGCCGCTCGGTAACACCCCTGGATGGAGTGTATGGTCATAACAGTCAGAGGTGGGCCAATCTATCGTCTTACTAGACAAAATCTAGGAGGAATTTTCATTCTTATGACTTGAGAAATTATTTGCTGTCCTATTGTGTGAAATTAAAAAAAAATGTTAAGACTGTCTCAAACAATGATTTTAGTTATTGAAGACTGTATCAAACAATGATTTTAGTTATTGAAGACTGTCTCAAACAATGATTTTAGTTATTGAAGACTGTATCAAACAATGATTTTAGTTATTGAAGACTGTATCAAACAATGATTTTAGTTATTGAAGACTGTCTCAAACAATGATTTTAGTTATTGAAGACTGTCTCAAACAATGATTTTAGTTATTGAAGACTGTATCAAACAATGATTTTAGTTATTGAAGACTGTCTCAAACAATGATTTTAGTTATTGAAGACTGTCTCAAACAATGATTTTAGTTATTGAAGACTGTATCAAACAATGATTTTAGTTATTGAAGACTGTATCAAACAATGATTTTAGTTATTGAAGACTGTCTCAAACAATGATTTTAGTTATTGAAGACTGTATCAAACAATGATTTTAGTTATTGAAGACTGTCTCAAACAATGATTTTTGTTATTGAAGACTGTCTCAAACAATGATTTTAGTTATTGAAGACTGTCTCAAACAATGATTTTAGTTATTGAAGACTGTATCAAACAATGATTTTAGTTATTGAAGACTGTCTCAAACAATGATTTTAGTTATTGAAGACTGTATCAAACAATGATTTTAGTTATTGAAGACTGTCTCAAACAATGATTTTTGTTATTGAAGACTGTCTCAAACAATGATTTTAGTTATTGAAGACTGTCTCAAACAATGATTTTAGTTATTGAAGACTGTCTCAAACAATGATTTTAGTTATTGAAGACTGTCTCAAACAATGATTTTAGTTATTGAAGACTGTCTCAAACAATGATTTTAGTTATTTCCATTTATTTTGGGTTTTTAAAACAAACCAACAAACAACAAACCTAAAATGAAGGTAAATATAAACGTGTTCCTAATCACATCACGATTGAAACACTTTTAGTATTCTGTTCATTTTCTGTCTGCCGGCCGACACGAGGAGCTCGCTGATCATTCTCTTATTGTTGCTTTCTGTTGTTGTGATACATTCAATCACCTTTCTTTCACAATATTTAACGTCAAGTTTTACGTTGTAACCTGTGATGGGGGTGGGCAATATATTCCGATTGGAAAACCATTTTTTTGAGTGCCGGAATCGGATTATTTTTTTTTTATTAGCTTTTAATTAGTTTCACTTTCCGTGGGTTTTGAGTGTCCTCGAATGTTGTAACTCAAGTTTGGACGCGGGTCACATTGATTGTCATTGATTGAATAGGCTCACATTGATTGTCATTGATTGAATAGGCTCACATTGATTGTCATTGATTGAATAGGCTCACATTGATTGTCATTGATTGAATAGGCTCACATTGATTGTCATTGATTGAATAGGCTTACATTGATTTTCATTGATTGAATAGGCTCACATTGATTGTCATTGATTGAATAGGCTCACATTGATTGTCATTGATTGAATAGGCTCACATTGATTGTCATTGATTGAATAGGCTCACATTGATTGTCATTGATTGAATAGGCTCACATTGATTCAAATGAGGGGGATTTCAGTACACTGAACTAAACAGGCTATGTCTTGACATTAGTTCAGTGTTACTGAACTAAATATGTCTTGACATTGGTTCAGTGTTACTGAACTAAATATGTCTTGACATTGGTTAAGTGTTACTGAACTAAATATGTCTTGACATTGGTTCAGTGTTACTGAACTAAATATGTCTTGACATTGGTTCAGTGTTACTGAACTAAATATGTCTTGACATTGGTTCAGTGTTACTGAACTAAATATGTCTTGACATTGGTTCAGTGTTACTGAACTAAATATGTCTTGACATTGGTTCAGTGTTACTGAACTAAATATGTATTGACATTGGTTCAGTGTTACTGAACTAAATATGTCTTGACATTGGTTCAGTGTTACTGAACTAAATATGTCTTGACATTGGTTCAGTGTTACTGAACTAAATATGTCTTGACATTGGTTCAGTGTTACTGAACTAAATATGTCTTGACATTGGTTCAGTGTTACTGAACTAAATATGTCTTGACATTGGTTCAGTGTTACTGAACTAAATATGTCTTGACATTGGTTCAGTGTTACTGAACTAAATATGTCTTGACATTGGTTCAGTGTTACTGAACTAAATATGTCTTGACATTGGTTCAGTGTTACTGAACTAAATATGTCTTGACATTGGTTCAGTGTTACTGAACTAAATATGTCTTGACATTGGTTCAGTGTTACTGAACTAAATATGTCTTGACATTGGTTCAGTGTTACTGAACTAAATATGTCTTGACATTGGTTCAGTGTTACTGAACTAAATATGTCTTGACATTGGTTCAGTGTTACTGAACTAAACATGTCTTGACATTGGTTCAGTGTTACTGAACTAAACATGTCTTGACATTGGTTCAGTGTTACTGAACTAAACATGTCTTGACATTGGTTCAGTGTTACTGAACTAAACTTGTCTTGACATTGGTTCAGTGTTACTGAACTAAACATGTCTTGACATTGGTTCAGTGTTACTGAACTAAATATGTCTTGACATTGGTTCAGTGTTACTGAACTAAATATGTCTTGACATTGGTTCAGTGTTACTGAACTAAATATGTCTTGACATTGGTTCAGTGTTACTGAACTAAATATGTTTTGACATTGGTTCAGTGTTACTGAACTAAATATGTCTTGACATTGGTTCAGTGTTACTGAACTAAATATGTCTTGACATTGGTTCAGTGTTACTGAACTAAATATGTCTTGACATTGGTTCAGTGTTACCCAAAGTATGGTACCTTCTGGGGGAACGCGAACAGTTCGGTTGGGCGGGGGGTTACGCGGTGAAGGGAAAACCGAAGAAAAAAATCGGAAATAATGGCATGCTTAGCCATTTGACATACAGTGAAAAACAGAGAAAAGACTTTTAGATGTGGGGCAACATCTCAGATTGAAATGACCAGAGGACCAAATCAGGATGACCTGTCGCCTCCAACACAAACAATGTTATTTTTCTTGTTGATTACAATGAAAGTTATTTGTCCATTTTTTTTTTAAATTTAAGAATTATTTTATTTTACTTTCCGTTTACTACTGGTTGTCAATACACTTCAAAAAAAAACTTTGTTAGATCGTTATAAAAGTGACTGCATACATTTTTTATTTTATTTATTTACTCAATACTTTGACGAGGGGTACTTGGGGTTTCCAAAATAAAAAGTGGGGTACGTGGATGTCGAAAGTTTGGGAACCACTGATCTAAGGAATAGTTTTTTACTTAATAGTACATGTAATTACAAAAGCTTTTTTTTGTTTGTTAATTTTTTTTTATTTTCTACTTTTTAATGTTAAAAGTAACAACACTATCTGTAGAGGAAAGGAAGATAACTGCCTTTTATTAAAAAGTTCAAACTATAAAATTAAGCTGTGTAAATAGTGCGGACGCGACAGATAAAAAAATACATTTAATTGTTAAAAGAATTACACTGCTTATGCTGGTAAAGTTGATAAACAAAATATCGCGTAAGATTAAAAAATAATGTTTGTGTTCCAGGCTGACTCGTGGGTTCAGTCCAGACAAAAAGATGTATTTTTTAAGTTCAGTTTTTGTTTTCTTCCCAACTGTCACAAGGACGGCGTGATGGCGAATGTAGTCACATAGCCAATGACTATATAGTGAATGTAGTCACATAGTCAATGACTATATAGTGAATGTAGTCACATAGTCAATGACTATATAGTGAATGTAGTCACATAGTCAATGACTATATAGTGAATGTAGTCACATAGTCAATGACTATGTAGTGAATGTAGTCACATAGTCAATGACTATATAGTGAATGTAGTCACATAGTCAATGACCATATAGTGAATGTAGTCATATAGTCAATGACCATATAGTGAATGTAGTCACATAGCCAATGACTATATAGTGAATGAAGTATTGTGTGTCACATAGTCAATGACTATATTCTACTTGTATCTAGGTTGAAGCTAACTCCCCAGACAGTTCATTCATCAGCAGAAGTTCACTTAACTGGACTACGTAATTGTGCTGAGCGGTAGTACTACATACCTTGTGTGCCCAGTTATGGCACCTGACACACCAAATCTACATTTCTTCAGTTTGTTCTTTAACCAGCTCCTCATCACAGACAACAACAAACCGTTCCCCTCTACTGTAACAGACCGTTCCCTTCTACTGTAACAGACCGTTCCCCTCTACTGTAACAGACCGTTCCCCCTCTACTGTAACAGACCGTTTCCCCTCTACTGTAACAGACCGTTCCCCCTCTACTGTAACAGACCGTTCCCCCTCTACTGTAACAGACCGTTCCCCTTTACTGTAATTCTTTTTTTTTTCTGTTTCCTGACCCTTTTTTCTTGTCTGTTTTTTTTTGTGTTCATATTTTGTTTTCGTGTTTGAACAATATTTATATTTTTGAAAGTTTCTTACATGTAGAGTATTAGATGATTTCAGCCTTGATCTTATCATATTTGTTATCTTTGAAGTCGCTTTTTGGATTGATGCATGAACTCTCAGTTGTTAATGACCGCAAAACAAAATAAAACGTCAAGTTTTTAGCATTATTCTTTTGATTATTTAGCGAGCTGATAGAAAAAAAATGATGATTTGACGGAGAAACTTTTCAAGGCTTTGTCTGCTCTCTGTAGATTTGTCTGCTCTCTGTAGATTTGTCTGCTCTCTGTAGACTTGTCTGCTCTCTGTGGATTCGTCTGCGTTCTCTGGACTTTGTTTATGATATGGTTATCAAATTCTTCAGTTAAAACACATGTTTATTTTTTTGTCTCCTTTTTTTTGAAAACGTATCCCACCAATAGACAAATACGAACACATCTATCTTGAAAGAGGATCATTAATGGTTTATCTATCATCTCCCTTTACCACATTGGGCCAGCTCTTGATATCACTTTTATCAACTATGTATGCGTGACTCGAGACGGTGGGGTTGGGGTGGCGGCGCTTGATACGGGTTGAGGCACGGCGGGCCCCGATCGTTCACATATCTTCTGTTGTGCCTCCATTGCCTCTGGCTGCACCCATAGTCACTAGTGTGACTGGTTCAGCTGCGGTGACGATGTGGAGTTGGCATGGCAGTTCTGTCTGTGGTTGGTGTTTTCTCTACTAGATGAAGAGATGATAACCAATATGTTGTATGGCACCATAGGCATCGTTATTTGTTGCCTAGTCTCTGTCTATACACCCAGCTTCAGATAACAATGACATTCTGTTACACCCCCCCCCCATATTGGTAGATTAAATGTGCTTTTCCTTCCTCTTAATGCATTATCACTAGTGTAGTTCTCTAGATTAGTGCAGGATTTTTGGACGTTGTTTTTTGTATTATTAGTATTAGGACTAACATTCCATTATTCCATTATGGGTAAACATTCACTGCTAAAGCAAAAACAATGAAATGAGGGGAAAACATGACCGTAAAAACAATGAAATGAAGGGAAAACATGACTGTAAAAACAATGAAATGAGGGGAAAACATGACCGTAAAAACAATGAAATGAAGGGAAAACATGACCGTAAAAACAGTGAAATGAAGGGAAAACATGACCGTAAAAACAGTGAAATGAAGGGAAAACATGACTGTAAAAACAGTGAAATGAAGGGAAAACATGACTGTAAAAACAGTAAAATGAAGAGAAAACATGACCGTAAAAACAATGAAATGAGGGGAAAACATGACCGTAAAAACAGTGAAATGAGGGGAAAACATGGCCGTAAAAACAATGAAATGAGGGGAAAACATGACCGTAAAAACAGTGAAATGAAGGGAAAACATGACCGTAAAAACAATGAAATGAGGGGAAAACATGGCCGTAAAGACAATGAAATGAGGGGAAAACATGACCGTAAAAACAGTGAAATAAAGGGAAAACATGACCGTAAAAACAGTGAATGCAAGTTTATTTTTTATACTAGGGGTACTCAGTATTAGGAAAATAAAAAGTGGTTCCACAGATGTCGAAAACACTGCTCTTCATACATTTCTATATTCCTTATTTTTGCAGTACTCTACATATGTTTCTTCATTGAGTAGCTTTACACATAGATTAATATATGTTTTCCTATAGAGTATCCATCCAAAAACTATTATATGTTACTTAATAGAGTAGCCTTCTATATACATATATTTCTCTGTAGAAAAGTATGTAGATATTGTCATGTAATGTTTTATGATATGTTATAACTTATAATTTACATTGTCATTGTTGCTGCGATACGCCATATTATGTATTGGTTGTGTTACGTATGTGTCACCAGGTGACCCTTCTGTTTATGTGTCACCAGGTGACTCTTCTGTCTAATGTGACTTTATTAGCCTTTCATTTTTACAGAGCCCCGCAATGATAAACTGTGACCGCGTTTCAAATGAATATTACGCACCCAGACAGAGCCTCGCAATGATAAACTGTGACCGCGTTTCAAATGAATATTACGCACCCAGACAGAGCCTCGCAATGATAAACTGTGACCGCGTTTCAAATGAATATTACGCACCCAGACAGAGCCTCGCAATGATAAACTGTGACCGCGTTTCAAATGAATATTACGCACCCAGACAGAGCCTCGCAATGATAAAGTGTGACCGCGTTTCAATTGAATTTTACCCACCCAGACAGAGCCTCGCAATCAACCAATCGCAGCCGACATTACATTAAAAGATAACGCGGTCATTTTATACTGTTTTTGAAAAATAAAAATATTTTTAAATATTTTTTTTTTACTGTTGAATTTGTGTCTGTGTCTGGGTTGATCAACTTTCATATTTCTATTTGTGTTGGTCAAAGTGTTGACCTTTCTGTGCTGTTGACGACTAAAGATGGCAATGGTCAAGTTTAAGTGTATATTGTGTTTTTCTTTAAGTTGAAATCTGCAGTATTTTTTTAATGTTTTCTCCATTGAAACACTTGAAACAAGTTAATAATGTTTCAATCTTCTGTTACAAATCTGCCAAAGGAATGACAAATAGAACAAACAAAGAAACAAACAAGTTTTCCTCTTTAATGACCTGAAGTGCACACGTGTCTGTCTCAAAGCGGTTTTCGTTACTTATTCTGATTGTTGTATTTACCATGTATGATTGTTTGCATGCCACCTGAAGGTATCCACAAACCAAAGCGAACTTCGCGTATCTAGGTAACTCGCGAAATTCGCCCCTCTTTCGCGTCAATGTATTTATATTGAGAGGCTCAAACCGCGGAGAATTAAGCTATCCTCTAACCAAAGCGAATTTCGCGTATCTAGGTAGCTCGCGAAATTCGCCCCTCTTTCGCGGCAATGTATTTATATGGAGATGCTCAAACCGCGTAGAATTTCCGCGGCGGTGCAGAGAAATTTCGCAGCATCGCTTCTTGCAGAGTTTTTCCGCGTTTCGCGAGTGTATTCAATCCAAAATGGCTGCATAGAAACATCGACCCAAATGAAAATCAAGGTTAAAATTGATATAAATGCTTAGAATTAACAAATAAGACTTACATTTATATATAGAAACATAAATTATATCAGATTATACCAAAAAGTAGGTTTTTTTTTTCACTTTTTACTTGTAAAATACAATAACCGTAGAAAATGTATAGTAAAAAAAAAATGTCTGCCGACGTCTTCAAACAAAAAAAAAAATCAAAAAAATCATTATATCCGGTCGGCTGACGCCCACTTTCGCTTCGCCTAGGTGTAGCGAGGGTTTTTCGCGCTTATAAAAATCTCACGTGAGAAATAGCGCAGCGGAAAGTTCCGCTTTGGTTTGTGGATACCTTAATGTACATGTCCTGTGGATTGAAACTTGTGTCTTTAATACATGCAAGTCATTATCTGACGTTGTTAATGCAGCACTTCACTGCCTCTGTTTATTACTTGTTACTAATTTAACATGATGCCTCTGGGAGGTCTCATTATTTGAACTGTATTGTTTATATCTGCTGTATCAAGTTATAGGTTTACACAACTGTGTCGCCACTGATGGTCTGTATTGTTTATATCTTATGTATCAAGTTATAGGTTTACACAACTGTGTGTCTACTGATGGTCTGTATTGTTTATATCTTATGTATCAAGTTATAGGTTTACACAACTGTGTCTCCACTGATGGTCTGTATTGTTTATATCTGCTGTATCAAGTTATAGGTTTACACAACTGTGTCGCCACTGATGGTCTGTATTGTTTATATCTGCTGTATCAAGTTATAGGTTTACACAACTGTCTCCACTGATGCTTTATATCTGCTGTATCAAGTTATAGGTTTACACAGCTGTAAAGTCTGTGTTCATCTAGTTTGCTGTCAACAATATCAATGAATAAAGATTTAACTTTAAATGTAAAAGACTACACATGTGTCCTTGGCATGAACTTTTGAACTAATTAAATGGCATTGTCCTACTTTCATTGGTTCTAAGATTGGAAAGCTATGTCAAAAACTATCGTTACACACACATACTCACGCGCACACACACATACGCATGCACACACACTCACGCGCACACACACACATACGCACGCGCACACACACATACGCACGCACACACATATACGCACGCGCACACACTTATACGTATGCACACACACATATATGTATGCACTCACATATACGTATGGACACACATATACGCACGCACACACACATACGTATGCACACACATATACGTTTGCACTAGAGAGCTGCACGGGATTGGGATTCGCGTATGCACACACACATATACGTATGCACACACACATATACGCACACACATACACATATACGTATGCACACACACACATATACCGTAAAAACATATACGTTTGCACTAGAGAGCTGCACGGGACTGGGATTCGCGTATGCACACACACATATACGTATGCACACACACATATACGCACGCACACATATACGCACGCACACACATATACGTATGCACACACACATATACGCACGCACACACATATACGCACTCACACACATACGCTTTCACCCACACATATACATATGGACAGACATATACGCACACAGACACATATACGTATGCACACACAAGTACGCACACACACACATATATGTATGCACACACATATACGCGCACACACACATACACGTATGGACACACATATACGCACGCACACACACATACGCACGCACACACACATACGCACGCACACACACATATACGTATGCACACACACATATACGCACGCACACACATATACGCACTCACACACATACGCTTGCACCCACACATATACATATGGACAGACACATATGCACACACACATATACGTATGCACACACATATACGCACACACATATACGTATGCACACACATGTACGCACACACACATATACATACGTATGCACACACACATATACGTATGCACACACACACATACGTATGCACACACACACATACGTATGCACTAGGGGTGTGCCGGATCCGTTTTTTCCAACAGGATCCGGATCCGGATATTCTTATGTGAAATCCGCCGGATCCGGTACCGGATCCGGATTATGATTCCGGATTTTGGTACTTTGCAGATACCGGTAAATCTGAGGGGTTGGATGCCTTCTGAACAGTTGGCCTAAATTGTTAAATGACATTGGCTGATTAGAAGTTGGAAGTGAAGAACTATTGTAGTGCACTAATTGTTTTGAATCTGAGGAGAAAGTCAGACTCATCATCTGAGTTCATCTCGTCTTGTCATTTGCTCATTGGATGAATGATGCTTATTGCTTATTGTTATTGTTCAAATGTTCTTAGTTTATAATGTGTATTGAAATGGATAATCAATTGAAAAAAACAAATAACAAGATTGAATGGAATTGAGATTTGAGAACAATAATTCTGTATTTCTGTACTTTACCAGTTTGAAAATTGAAATACAAATTTTAATGAATTCAATTGGCATTTGACAAAGCCATTATTCAAGCCTAAAGAAGTAAGAATAAGATGTTGATAACTAACTAATGACTATTAGTTTAACAGTGTTAAGTTACTCCAAGTCCACAGCCAAATAATGTACACATTCCAGTGATGCCACACATTCACAGCTGAGCGCCGCGGGCCGCGGCTACGTCATACCGTCGTTTAAACCAGGCTTACGGAGCCGCCGAATCTTTTTCCGGCTCCGGCTCCCACAAATTTGACGGCTCCGGCACGGCTCCGGCACGGCTCCGGCTCCCTATTAAGATAGTATCACACGAGACAAAAATTTTTGTAATTGCGCCACGCAAACATGCCGCTGATAAAAAGGTATGCAAATTTTGTCGCGTTCACCCCCATAGCAGGCCCATAGCTTGCGGGGGGGGGCAGGGGGGCCAGGGCCCCATGCGTTTTGTCTGGCCCCCCTCTGCTTATTTGTTCTTAGTAAAGTGTATTACCTGCCTCCCCTGCTACTGCATGGCCCCTGCTGTAGAATACCTGGCCCCTGCTGTGGAATTTTCACGCTACGGGGCTGCCCCATAGTCAGGAACTTGAAAAATATACGCATGTCGGTTTTACTAAAAAAACAAACCATTTCAGTGCATCCAGAATCATATCATTATTTTCGACCGAGGTTTCACTAGTCGCCATTTTCATAAGTAATAAAAAGTTATTTCAAATTAGCAAATAGTAAAATGATACATTATTTAAAATATTTTAGAGACTTCAGTATTTATATTTATTATTTATAAATTCGAAGTGACTATTCGAACCCGGGTACCAATAAACTCCGATTTTTATTCGGACCCCGTCCAAATAAAGTCTGATTGTTATTCAGACCCGTGGCAAATATGCACTTAGCTTAGCTATACATAAACTTCATTATTGTTTTTTTTATAATTGTTTGAATTGTATGATTTAATCGTTACTCAGTGTCTAGGGTTCCACTAAGCGGCCTCTGTATTATTATTTTTTCGGGTTCCGTCAAATAAAGTTTAAATATAGCTAAGCTTAGTGCATATTTGCCACGGGTCCGAATAACAATCGGATTTTATTGGGACCCGGGTCCGTATAGCCACAGCCTTATAAATTTATCTACTCTATTTCAGATATTCTGTTTATAATAAAATTGTTAAATACAGAAAGCGACCATTTTGTTTTTAGTCTATTACAAATTCGCGACAGGCCCATAGCGTGAAAATTCTACAGCAGGGGCCAGGCATTCTACAACAAGGGCCAGACAATAGCAGGGGGCAGGTAATACATTTTACTAAGTAGAGCAAATAAGCAGAGGGGGACAGACAAAACGCAAGGGGGCTAAGCCCCCCATGCCACAACACACGTTTCGGGCCTGATTCGCGGTCAAATAATAATACGAAATGACGCGTTCTATTTGTCGTTTTAGTAATAATTTATTTTAAATGATTGATACAATTATTCTATGAAATAAAACTGTTTTAACTTTACATATAGCAAAATAACATGCCATTAAAAAAATTTCGGAGGGTAAACAAGATTTAAAACGAACACAAAACGATTCCCCATTAAAGATTTCCTGTGGTGATGTGCGTGCACGCTATCATTTTAACGCTGTTACTGTTGTGGCGTTCGTAAAAATAACATTTCAAATTGTAGGAGGCAAACAATCAAACAAATTAGGAATTTTAAAGCTAAAAAAAAAAAATTCTGCTGTAAAAAAAAAGCATTTGGGAGCCGTGGAGCCGCCAGAATTTTTCGGCTCCGGCTCCAGCTCCAGCAAAAAGTAGCGGATCCCTGCTCCTCGGCTCCGGCTCTGCAAGCCTGGTTTAAACCAAAGAGTACAGATCATAGCGCAAGCGAGAATCGCCGAAGATGGCTTGGTAATGTTAATTTTTACTCAAAAATGATACGCATTTTTAACAATTGAGCGAACGATAATATAAATCAAAATATGAATTAAAATTACGGTAAATTTTTTTAAAGCATATTTGACTTTTAATTCCTAGTTTAAATAGAATTATAATAACCTTTATTATAAAATGGAATTATAAAATAAAAAAATTGAGAAGGAATTGCTTTTAATGGAAGACGTTATGTTAGGGTTAGGGTTAGATTACCAACTCAGTGACTTGTTATATTAATTAGTGTTAGAGAATTAGTGTTTCTTCACGGAAATTTCAGAATGGAAAAATATTATATTTTTCATTTTACAATATTTAATATTCATATTTGAACTATTTTTTCAACAGGAAATCTCGTGGGTGATGCATTTTAATTTAATAACAAAGAAGACATCTTTTCCATCTCTCAGAGAAATCTAAATAACTCAAATGTTGAATTTATCAAAAACCATTCATTTCTGTTATTTATTTTGTGGGGGGGCTGGCGGCCAGACGCTTGGGCAGTATAGTTGCTTATTATTTCTGTTACAACGTCATTGGTGATTGCGGTTAAGATGACGTCACTAATAATAATTACTCATCCCCGCACTATCATGTATGGGATTGGGCCGATTGGCCAATATTAGCGGTGCTGACTCTTAAGCTCAAAACATTAAACAAGCTCAACGCTTGAATCAATCGATTAATGTTTCGTGATCGTGTAGAATTCGGGAAAGAGAATTACTTTTATTTCAGATTATGGTCCGTGAGTCACAAAATCTGGCAAATTCAGAAATCCGGTATTTTCCGGATTCCGGAATCCGGTTATTCCGGATACATGTAAATCCGGCAGAACCGGATTTTACCGGATAGTGCAAAATCCGGCGGAACCGGATTCCGGATTCCGGCACACCCCTAGTAAGCACACACACACATACGTATGCACACACACATATACGTGTGGACAGACATATACGCACGCGCACACACACATATACGTATGCACACACACACATACGTATGCACACTCACATATACGCACGTACACACACACACAATCGCACGCGCACACACACATTTATAAACGTTTCTGTAAAGAATAGTATTCCTTAATTACACATAAGCTTTTCAAAAAAAGTAGTCTTCCATAATTCAACATGTGTCTCTATAAAGTAGTCTTCCATAATTCTACATGTTTCTCTATAAAGTAGTCTTCCATAATTCTACATGTTTCTCTTTAAAGTAGTCTTCCATAATTCTACATGTTTCTCTATAAAGTAGTCTTCCATAATTCTACATGTTTCTCTATAAAGTAGTCTTCCATAATTTTATCTGACATGTCTTCTATAAGATTTGTTCATAGCCATTGAAGTGCATGTAACTGAATCCAAAACCCCGTGGTCTGAACCAAAAGTCTCAACTTGGCAGCTTTCAGTTTCATCCAGAATTGATTATTCCGCCAATAGACGAGGGACGCATACACAATGCTGGCGTTGTACCTTTGCCTACAATAAATCAACTTTTATTACCCTTGTGTTCAAAGTCTGTTGTGTCACATGATGATAGAATCGATGACGGCCACGTTACCTTTTGATCGCCCGTGGGCTGAATACATGTAGATACGAAATATGCAACTTTTGTACACGTTATATCATATGAACAGTTCTGTGACGTATGGTGTCTCATAACTTCATAGCAGATGACTCAGTTGATGACAAAAATGTATTTAGCCAATAACTATAAAGGAAATTTTACAACGGCTTCGTACCACGGTGTCTGTACCACGATGTTCCTACCACGGTGTCTGTACCACGATGTCCCCACCACAGTGTCCGTACCACGGTGTTCCTACCACGTTGTTCCTACCACGTTGTTCCTACCACGGTGTCCATACCACAGTGTTCCTATTATGGTGTTACTATCACGGTGTTCCTACCACGCTGTTCGTACCATGCTGTTCCTATCACGGAGTCCGTACCACGGTGTTCCTACCATGGTGTCCGTACCACGGTGTTCTTATCACGGCGTTCCTACCACGGTGCCCCGTACCATGGTGTTCCTATCACGGTGTCCGTACCATGGTGTTCCTATCACGGTGTTCCTACCACGGTTTTCCCACCATGAAGTTCCTAGCACGTTGTTCCTAGCACGTTGTTCCTATCACGGTGTCCCCACCACGGTGTCCGTACCACGGTGTTGCTAAGACGGTGTTCCTATCACAGTGTCCGTACCACGGTGTTGCTAAGACGGTGTTCCTATCACAGTGTCCGTACGTCGGTGTCCGTACCACGGTGTTGCTAAGACGGTGTTCCTATCACAGTGTCCCCACCACGGTGTTCCTACCATGGTGTCCTTACCACGGTGTTGCTAAGACGGTATCCGTACGGACACGGTGTTCCTACCAAGGTGTACCTTCCTACCAAGGTGTACCTTCCTACCAAGGTGTACCTACCACGGTGTTACTACCACTGCCTTATTTATTGAAATTTACCAACCTCTGGTCTGTATTTTAACGTAATACATGCGCACAGTACTGTCATAGTTAATGAAATTTACCAGAGGCCGGTGGTTCGTTTAAGAATTAAATTTATTCAACGCCGTCTCATTGGAGCATTTATATGACGGAGCATTTATAAAGATGGAGCATTTATATAGATGAAGCATTTATATAGATGGAGCATTCATATGACGGAGCATTTATATACATGGAGCATTCATATGACGGAGCGTTTATTTAACATTCTCGGTTTGAAGAATGAATAAAAATAAATAAATAAATAGAAAATGTCCAGACGTTTTGCATTGAGAATAAACATTCTATATAAAAAAGTTTAAAAGGTATTTTAATTTACTTAAATTCCCCTCAAAATATTGTTCATTAACTTTCTTTCTTTTATAAAGGTAAAGGTATTTTGTATATAAACAAGTGCTGCTAATTTTGCTGCTAATGAACATGCACGTCTTGCAGGTAAAATGTGTAAACTTTTTGAAAGCTGAAAGTTGGTAATTATTTCCTGTACTTTCAGCGTTGAGTTTATCAATCAGCAGTTGAAAAAAAACTTCAAAGTTCTAACTTCAGTATGTAAAGTGTCCATATTGCAACACGTAAACATTCTTTGATTATTTGTTTTAGAAAGGTCAAAGATCAAAGTGTTTTTTACATTGAATGTGTCTAAATGTATTCAACAATTTATATATATATATATTGTTGATCGGCTTCCCACGTTTATAAAGGTAAAGTAATAAAGTAGTTGAAAACAAAAGCCATTTTAAACATCAACGAAGGATCGTATGCAACAGAGGCACATACATTTTGTGGTTGACTAATAACAAGGTCAAGCTAGGTCAGTCTGGTCTAAACTTATCCACCACCTCCCTCGAGTCCACCCCTCACTTTGCTGTTTTAACAAAGGTTGAGATTTTCTAAAGAAAACGAACTCGTCCGTTGTCATTAGCAGCTAGGGGTCCTCCGGCAAAATGTTTTGAGAATTAATTTTTTTTTACCCTTTTCGGGGATCTTTTATGTCCCTCCTCAACTGCTTGGGTCAACCGGGCCCTATATCTATGCGAAAAATGCGGCTTTAATTTGACCAGACCATCGACTTTGTGAGCGAGTCACCCCCGTGTCTAGACCCGCGGTTCTCATCCATTATAGTGACTATACCCAAAGGCTGCGAAATCATGTCCGCCTGTAAACCTCAGAGGTAAGCTCTTCTCACTATTGGTTGCTTTAAACGAAAATTATATGTCGCTGCGTATCCCTGCTGAATCTTTGCCCCGTACCCCTTAGTGTACGCATACCACTGAAGTTAAATAGGATTTGGAATCTGAGCGAGTTGTATCATTTAAAATAAAGCACATGTTAAAAGACTGCAACGAAATCTCCCCCGGCATATGTATTTATAGTGGCCTTGGGTCGCCAGTTTGCCTTGACTGTATCAGACAGTAGAAAGAAAACAAACGAACGAACTGTTATGGTGTGAAATATTTTCATCCCAAATAAAAGAATCTTTTTTGTTTGTTTACTCATTTCTTTTTTCTAGGTTTCTCTATATCTCTTTGTGTAACCCCCCCCCCCAGTGTCCGACTCTTAATTACTTTATGACCATTAGATGTAGTTTACTGAAATCATAGCCTAATGCTAATATTGATTACTAATTCTCGGCCGATGGTCAACGTGAGTCCATTGGTCTTTGTTTGTGCCTGGCCATTTCTTAAACAAGTAAAATACAAACTCATTATTAACTTGTAGCCTACATATTTGGGCATGCTTAAATGGCACCGCTGTAGTAATAGGAACCAGATGCTATAACATTGGGATATTTCAGTGAAATGACGTCACGGCAGTGAAACTTGTTTGATTTATTGCTTTAAAAAAAATATCTTGTACGTCTTTCAACACCTGCATCTCGATGACGGTAGAAATGAACTTCAAACATTTGCCTGTATCTTCCTTCACTGAAGTGGACATCTGTCTTGCATGGCGGCACCCACTCGCGACCTTGGCTCGGTTCATTCCATTAGAGTGAGTCTAACCATAGAAATCTTGATATAGCATCAGGAAGGAAAACCAATATTTTAAAGAATACGTTTTAGGCTGACACACAATCAAGTGTTAAGCGTTAGTCTTAATGTTTAGTGGCAGTTTTGTATATTTGGTACTTTTGTTTTTATGTAATAAGCACAAACGCAATTAAAATTTGAAAACTTTTAATAACAATTTTTTTAATTTAAAATCTTTATTTTGTCAATTTATTTATTTTTCGTTTTTTCATTGGTTTTTCATGAACCGTCTCATTCAATTGCTTAACATAATTTTTAGACGAACAATTAAAAAATTTAACAGAAATAAGTTCTTTTAAATTATGATTGAAATTACAAAAAATTTCTTCATTCAGCAATGACTCATCAATTGTTACTCTATCAACAATTAAAATTTTTTTTTTCATTTGTTTGTCCTAGAAATAGTTTCAGACTACTTGCTTATCTTTTCAATGAATTTAATACTTTCCAATTTTGTAGGCAAGTAGAGAAGGTGTACTCAGATGGCATCGTTCAAAAAAACATTCAGCTTTTTCAATCTTAATTCGTCAATGTCTTTAAAATTTTCATCGACTAATATTTCTCTACAGCTGGTACACTTATTCTGATGAAGGATGGAATGTGCAATTGCTCCTGCAACATAATATATTGTCATTAGGGCTTTCCGAAATTGTTAAACAATCTGAAAATTGCATTTACATTTTCATCCATACCAGCTTTTAACATCATCAATGAAATCATCGATCTCGCTAATAGTCAATTTCGAATGACTTAACAGAGACATCATTTTTATCTTGGTGTTGATATCTGCAACTTGCCGAACTGAGACAAAATAGTTGCCCCCCCCCCCCGACATTTGGCGCAACCATCCAAATCTCAACTCTATGGGGTCCGACTGCAGATGACCAAGGAGGATGAATTTCAATTCTGTCTCACTCATCAAATATTTGCAACAATTAGCAAGAGCAGAACATGTTTGACCAACAGCCAAATAAGTCTCACGACTGAGTCCTTTTGTTTTTGCGTTTTGCCAGCTGTGTAGGAAATCACGAAATTCTAAGAGAAATTCTATTTTCCAATCAGAGGAAGATTTTACTGGATCCATGTGGTAGTTTCTTTTTCTTTTCCCCTTCGAACAAGTTTTTACATTTAAAACTTCCCAGAGTTTGGTGATAATACCTACAAATCAAGCTGTTGCACTCCATTCAACTTTATTATCACGCTCCACATAATATTTTAAAGCATTCACAGTCGATTCGCAAAACACTGACGATGAGAGTTTGACAGACATTTTCTCAATATTTGTAGGATTCAGTACTTTCGCATTCTGCCTCCACAAAGTTCTTGAATATAAAACTTTCAGTTAACAGCTGCATTGTCAACCGAAATGCCAATTACAGTAACCCCTGCTCGGTGCACCATTTCCACCACTTCTGTGTAACATTGATGCATTTGGCCAGCAGTCAAATTATGGATAGGGTAGAGAGCTACCATATCTCTATATTTATGGCAAAGATATTTAACCATAAAACACAGAAGAGTAGAAGCTTTTTCTCCTTCAGCTGTCAGTCCATGGAACTTGCCGGAAAAGTATTCAACACGCTTGGCCACATATATTTCATCGATTATGATTGTGCAAAACTTCACTTTCCAATATTTTAGAGTAAGATGCAGTGCCTGATGCATATACCAGATATGACCAAACAATGGTTTGTGGTGTGTATGTTCTCGCATGTTTGTTCACCCCCACCAATTTCAACTGATCGACAAGAAATTGTATTTGTTGAAAAACAGGATTTGAATCTTCATAAAAAGTCATAATTTTTTTCAAATTTGATTTTGATTCTTGCTTGATCTCATCAAAGGTTTCATGAAATGGAGTTTCATCATTTTAAACGAGCAAGCAAATTCAACAACTGACTCATTGTTTCCAAATTGGCAGAACAAATATCGTTTGAAAATGATTTAGATAATTGTTTTCCGTTGTGATGTAGTGATATGTCGAATGATTTTGAAATTGAAATTGATGATTTAATAAACAAAATGTTATTCTGAAATTCCAACAAATAAATATATAAATGTTCATTTTGAATATGGAGTTGATATCCAGAAGGTATTTTCTCTTTACTTAATTTTTCTTTTAGATCAACTAAAGATAACTTGTTTATGACATCATTTTCATTAAACAAGTTTTCCAACTCCATCATTTGATTTTCAACAACTTCTTGTCGAGCTGATGACGAAGACTTCATTGTTGTTCTACGGTGCTTCGGAGTTGATAAGTATGATGGTGCATTCTGAAAAATACTTGGCACTGCATCATCTTTCAATTTCATATTTGGTCTAACAGGTTTATTGGATTCACATATTTTCTTTGATCGAGACATGTTTGTATCTTTTACATCACTAACAAAATCACTTGGCAAGAAATGGAGCAAACACATTTTTGAATATTTCCCAGGCTAAAAAATTTTGGCGAGGATTAGCTCTAATCCATTTTTAACATAATTCCACATTGTTTAATGGATACGAATGAAAAGAAACTCCTTTACTTTCCGCTTTTTCAACACTGTCATATCCACTTTTGCATCCGTATGCAGAACACTAATTGACCATTTTCTTAGTTATTTATTATATTTAAAATTAGATTTATAAACCAAAACAATTATTATACGTAAATTTTACCGAGAAAAAGAGAAATTTTAGAAAAACAACAGTAATAACACAAATCGATAACGCAAAATAACAACCCGAATAAACAATGGACGAACGAAAACAAGCAAGCATGTAAATGGTATATAAAATTAGTGCAACTTTGTTGAACCCTTGCGTCAGCCTAAACCGTACACAGCTAGAATGAAATTTTGTTTGGTTGTGCATCCTGGTCATACAACATCAACCGCTGGAACTTTTTGTTTTCAGTCATACAACATAACCGCGGGAACTTGTTGTTTTCAGTCATACAACATCTACCGCGGGAACTTGTTGTTTTCAGTCATTCAACATCAACCGCTGGAACTTTGTGTTCATTTACCTCTGGTGAGGTACGTGTGTGAGATGAAACATTTCTCCTCTCTGGTGAGGTACGTGTGTGAGATGAAACATTTCATTCAACTGTAAGTTCACCTACATTACAATCCATAACACAGCCCAACAAAAAAAATTTTTTTGCGAGTTGCCAAGAATGTTTGAATGAATTTATATTTGGACACCCTTGAAAATATGATTGTACCCTTTGTGTAAAACAAATGCAATACGTTTGGTGTCTGTTGTTTAATTTAACTATACCAAGTTATAACTTTGTTTAGTTTTTTCTCTTTTATAGCTGCTTTCTACAGACATCATGAGTTCATCACGAAGATGCTGCAAACATAATCCGAATGTATTCTGTTACATCTGTGGAGAATACATGATTGAAAAGCAAAGAAATATAATCGAATTTGTGCAGCAGGCATATTTGGCTTATTTCGGTGAGAAGCTGGGAGACCAAGACAAGTCTTGGGCTCCCCATAAGGTCTGCAAAAACTGTGTGGAGAGCCTACGGCAGTGGGCAAATGATGAGAAGAAAAGTCTAAGTTTCGGTGTACCAATGGTATGGCGAGAGCCGAAAGACCATTTTGGTGATTGCTATTTTTGTATTGTGAATGTTAAAGGCTTCAATCGCCACAAGAAATCTAAGTGAGATTATCCTGATCTTGAATCTGCAAGGAGACCAATTCCACATAGCAGTGAAGTTCCTATACCAGTGTTTAGTGGATTATTAGAGCTTTCACCATCAGACTCTGACGAGGGGCAAGATCTGGAGTTTTGGCAGGTGAAAAAAGTGGAAGCGATTATGAAGGAAGTTCTTCAACACCTCAACCATTTAGTCAAGAAGAACTCAATGACCTGATACGATACCTAAATATGCTCAAGCAAACATCTGAGCTTTTAGCGTCCAGGCTCAATGAAAGAAATTTTCTCAAACAAGAATTTTTAAAATTTCTTCTCGGAAAAGAGAAGAGTTTCTTCTTCCATATTTCAGCCAAGAGGAAGATCTTGTTTACTGTAATGACATCCTTGGATTTCTGCTCCAAATGGGACTACAAGACTACCATTCCGAAGACTGGCGTCTTTTTATAGACAGTTCCATCAGAAGCTTGAAATGTGTTCTGATACACAATGGTAACCGTTACGCATCTCTTCCTATTGCTCACTCAACAACACCTAAAGAAGAGTATGAGAATATCAAAACAGTATTGCAGAAAGTCTGTTATTATGAGCATCAGTGGTCAATTTGTGTTGATCTAAAAATGGTAAACTTCTTGCTTGGGTAGAAGTCAGGATACACAAAATACCCGTGCTTCATGTGCCTTTGGGATAGCAGGGCAAGGCAAGATCATTGGACAAGAGTGACATGGCCTGCAAGGGAAACCATGACTGTAGGTAAAGAAAATATCATCAACAAGCCACTGGTGGACAAAATAAGATCATTCTCCCACCGCTTCATATCAAATTAGGTTTAATGAAACAATTTGTTAAGGCTTTGGGATTTTTGACGGTCCTCAGATTCGAAAACTCATCAACGATCAAAATTTTACAGATTTCACGGATCACCTTGAAGCTTCTTCATGGAACAGTTTTGTTTCAGTTGTCAGGAACTTCTTAGGTAATAACAAAGCAGAGAATTACGAAAAACTGGTACAAGATATGCTCGCTAACTTCAGAAACATTGGAGCAAATATAAGCACCAAGGTACATTACCTGCACAGTCATTTAGACAAATTTCCAGGTAACCTTGGGGACTTCAGTGAGGAACAAGGCGAGAGGTTCCATCAGGATATGAGGGTGATGGAGTAGGGATATCAAGGAAGATGGGACATACATATGATGGCTGACTACTGTTGGAGCCTCCAGCGCAATGGCCCCAACGACACACACAAAAGGAAGTCGAGCAAACAGCGATTTGCTAATGCATTACCATAGACAATTAACATATTAATTAATTAGAAACGATTGGTTTTCGAAATGAAGATGTTTTCTTCTATAACACTATTACACATATTTTTGAACAAGTTTCTGCATGACTATTAACAGTTTCACTACTATTTGTTAGTATACTAGTTTAACTCATGCAATTCTTGACGATTTTCAAACACGGTGCATACATTATTTAATTAATTTTGATTATCTCGTAAAATAGAGCCAATCTTGCAAAAGCACTTACATATTCTAAATCAGCATGGTTGACTTTGTATAAAATGATTCAAATATCACTGGCAACGAAATCACTGTTTACCAGTGTAATCCATGTATTCTATTTGTTCTCCCCACACAGACAGCTGCGTGCCTTGCTATTTAAAACTCCTCTACCAACGACAAACTCCGCCATTTTGTTATTTTCCTTTTTAATAACTGTAGCACTTTAATATTGAGACATGATAGAATAAAACACAAATATGTGGAATTTCGGAAAAACCAATTTTAAATTGACGAGGCCCATTCTGTATAATGTATATTCTGTGGTTCACCCCTGCAATACACTGACCCCCATCTAATGACCTTAACAAACGTTGTTGTGCGTATAGAACTGTAGAAATGTACACACAATTATAACCAGAAACTCTTAAGTTATCAGGGTGTTTTGAAATGACTCTTTAGAGCTTCATAATCCAGAACCTGTAAATATTCTCTTATCTATTCAATGGTGTTTTTAGAGCATTTTCGAAAAAAAATGCTCTATTGTCCCCGTTTTGTCTGTCTGTCTGTCATCACCCTAGATCTCAACAACCATAAGTCCTAGACCCATGATGTTTATATCATTTTGTAGGTCTTGGCTTGCCATGTGTGCAGCAAAAGTTCATTTCGCGATCTGACCTCTGAGGGCCGTAAAAGGGGGCTTAGTACCGTTTTTTTTTTTACTATATAAGCTATATTAATAAAGGAGCGCCTATATCTCAGCAACTATAAGTCCTAGACCCATGGTGTATCTATCATTTTGTAGGTCTTGGCCTGCCATGTGTACATCAAAAGTTCATTTCGCGATAAGACCTCTGAGGGCCGGGCTTCAGGGCTCCTAAGGGGCTTATATATACACCTTGTACGTTCAATAACCCATTCATTTGGTGCGAAATACTGCAGCACGTAGTTTCACCAAGATTTATTAAGAAACTCATCAAATGAAATAGTAAGCTTGTGTTCTGAGTTTAATTGAAAGTATCAGAGCTATGCAACAATTGACGGAGTTTTCGGACGATTAAATGACTATAATTTCGAATGTTTTCAGTTATGAGTCCTATTTCAGTAACCACAAACTACTTGTAGTTAGATTTAAGAGACAATAATTTTTTTTCAAATATAAAGAAACGTCTTTATAATTTTTTTTTTACAGATATATGCATTACACAATTGAATTTATAAACATTTCCAAAATTTACAAATATTTACTGAAAGCTAACAAACGTACTGATACATAACACGAAAATGCGCTAACACGTCCTGTGTCCAGAATGGAACAGGCTTAATTGCTTGTTTTTTTGTGTGCTCAAAATGAAATGAGTTGTTTATTTAGTTCTGTTGACCTTTCAGTTCAGTTATATGTTTATAGAGTGCTAAGTTCTAGAGAATGTTTAAATACAAAAATAGTGTCAATTACAGATAAAATATTTCCATTTTAAAATTTGTTGTTTAAAACTGTCAGAAGAGTTATAGTGACTTTTCAATTCAGGTACCTGTTAATTCATTGACTATGTTCTAGTGACAGTTTTAAATCAACAAATAGTGTAAATTACAGATAAACTGTTTCTTTTAATTAACTGTGCAGTAGAGAACACCACAATACAAATGTTACATTGCATTACATCATAGTGTGTTACAGTACAATTTAACAAAGTGCACTCATTACATCACAGTGTGGTACAGTACAATGTAACAAAATGCGTTCATTACATCACAGTGTTGTGTAGTGCAATGTAACAAAGTGCTCTCATTACATCACCGTAGCTGTGCTATTTAATCTTACCCATTTACATTGAAACTTCACTAAAATAAGTCTGTTCAGATCCAGAAGTAAATGACATTTCCTGCAATGATAGTGACATATATCTGGTACATACATGGACAGTCAATCTGTATTGTTGTATTTTAGCATATGTATATTTCGCCACTAAATTGACATGCATTTCGTATTTATAGTTTATGACCAAACTCACTGCTCTAAACACTTATGTTTCTGTCTTTATAGCTCGGACCCTTACATTTGTATAGAACACATACATTGCCGCGTTTGTCTCTTCCTTTGACTATCATATGATTGTCAACTGCTACACATTCTATTCTAAGATTGTCAACTGCTAGTCATTCTTAGATTCTTTATGAAAGGATGGCTTCATTATAATCAGACTTACTGGACCCCCCCCCCCTCATTTCCTTTGAAATTCTTCAATTAAGGCAGTTGACCATCTGGCACCGTCATGGGCAGTAGTAAAAACCCCCCCGTGTTTGAAAGCAGGAGTCGGTCCGACCTGAGTGATGTTACAGAGAGCTCAGAACTCCTCAGCGTTGGGCTTAATGATCTTTAGCCACCTCGTCTCACGGCTTTGATCTGTACATTAGGCTGAACTTTAGAACATTTCACACACACAAAACTAGAACATTCACAACTCTTTCGTCTATTTCACTCGTGTGTTTTTTGTGTGTGTGTGTACACATTTTGCCTTCTTTCATCTCGAAATGCATTTAACATGCACTTGCTTTTCTGTAGGCCCGGCAGTGTTGCCTTCAGGTATTGCCTTCTAAATTTGTACATTTTATATCGAGCGAGGGGAATAAACAACAAATAAACAACAAAAACACATAATACGATGGCGTTAAAAAAAATAAACGAAGAAGTTTGTTTGATGTGCTAAGACTATTTTTTAATGAGTTATTCAGTCTTTTTTGTGTGTATAAATTGGCCCTAGTATATAATTTATGTTGGGCTTAAAAAACACATTTTATGCAGGCTGTTAAATCCAGTTTGTAAAATATCTAAGATATTATTAGCGTTAATGACAGCGATGACACTGATGGCGGAGTAAATCATTCGCGTCCTTTTTTTTTTACTTTAAAAAACAAAACAAAACGATTTACATCATATTCATGAACCAATCGTTTTTGGGCTGATGGACCTCATGTACTAAAGTAACACGTTACACTCAACAAATCGGGTGTTATTACCATCCAGACTGTTGGGTTTGTACAGTGAAAAGGCTCATAACTCTTCACATTTTCAGAGGCTACATTGACGCAGTGATTGTTCGTGTGACAGGCTGATATGAGGCGTCTCAAGTAGAACAAGGGCCAGCACCTAGGTATAGACAACTTGGTCGCGTGTCAAGGCTTCGAGCCTTGGGTGCCCCATCACCCGCCTTGATTTTTTTAGAATTTTGCTGCAGCTAATCTGGGGACTGTCCCTTGTGGTGTTAATAGTGGGAACACCCATCTGGAGTGGCGAAAGTAATTGACATAGTGGAAACACCCATCTGGTGTGAAGAAAGTAATTGAAATAGTGGGAACATTCACCTGGTGTGAAGAAAGTAATTGAAATAGTGGGGACATCCACCTGGTGTGAAGAAAGTAATTGAAATAGTGGGAACATTCACCTGGTGTGAAGAAAGTAATTGAAATAGTGGGGACATCCACCTGGTGTGAAGAAAGTAATTGAAAAAGTGGGAACATCCACCTGGTGTGAAGAAAGTAATTGAAATAGTGGGATCATTCACCTGGTGTGAAGAAAGTAATTGAAAAAGTGGGAACATTCACCTGGTGTGAAGAAAGTAATTGAAATAATGGGAACATTCACCTGGTGTGAAGAAAGTAATTGAAAAAGTGGGAACATTCACCTGGTGTGAAGAAAGTAATTGAAATAGTGGGAACATCCACCTGGTATGAAAGTAATTGAAAAAAAAAACACTAGTACTAAAAATTTCTGCATTTTTCGGAGAAAAAGAACTAATCATTTCCCATGTTATCATGTTTCTTATAATTTGATAGCATCGCTAGTACTGTAAACACTAACATTTTATAGACATTATCTTGGACTATACTGGTGCTGCATACTGTAAGGTACTGTAAACACCAACATTTTATAGACATTATCTTGGACTATACTGGTGCTGCATACTGTCCAGTACTGTAAACACCAACATTTTATAGACATTATATTGGACTATACTGATGCTGCATACTGTACAGTACTGTAAACACCAACATTTTAAAGACATTATCTTGGACTATAGTGGTGCTGCATACTGTACAGTGCTGTAAACACCAACATTTCATAGACATTATCTTGGACTATACTGATGCTGCATACTGTACAGTACTGTAAACATCAACATTTTATAGACATTATCTTGGACTATAGTGGTGCTGCATACTGTACAGTGCTGTAAACACCAACATTTCATAGACATTATCTTGGACTATACTGATGCTGCATACTGTACAGTACTGTAAACACCAACATTTTATAGACATTATCTTGGACTATACTGGTGCTGCATACTGTACAGTACTGTAAACACCAACATTTTATAGACATTATCTTGGACTATACTGGTGCTGCATACGGTACAGTACTGTAAACATTTTATAGACATTATCTTGGACTATACTGGTGCTGCATACTGTACAGTACTGTAAACACCAACATTTTATAGACATTATATTGGACTATACTGATGCTGCATACTGTACAGTACTGTAAACACCAACATTTTAAAGACATTATCTTGGACTATAGTGGTGCTGCATACTGTACAGTGCTGTAAACACCAACATTTCATAGACATTATCTTGGACTATACTGATGCTGCATACTGTACAGTACTGTAAACATCAACATTTTATAGACATTATCTTGGACTATAGTGGTGCTGCATACTGTACAGTGCTGTAAACACCAACATTTCATAGACATTATCTTGGACTATACTGATGCTGCATACTGTACAGTACTGTAAACATCAACATTTTATAGACATTATCTTGGACTATACTGGTGCTGCATACTGTACAGTACTGTAAACACCAACATTTTATAGACATTATCTTGGACTATAGTGGTGCTGCATACTGTACAGTACTGTAAACACCAACATTTTATAGACATTATCTTGGACTATACTGGTGCTGCATACTGTACAGTACTGTAAACACCAACATTTTATAGACATTATCTTGGACTATACTGGTGCTGTATCTGTACAGTACTGTAAACACCAACATTTTATAGACATTATCTTGGACTATACTGGTGCTGCATACGGTACAGTACTGTAAACATTTTATAGACATTATCTTGGACTACAGTGGTGCTGCATACTGTACAGCACTATAAACATCAACATTTTATAGACATTATCTTGGACTATAGTGGTGCTGCCATGCGGTACAGTACTGTAAACATCAACATTTTATAGACATTATCTTGGAGTATAGTGGTGCTGCCACACGGTACACGTTATGATTTCACACCCAGAATTAGTTCCTTAATTTTTTGATTCTACCAAAGGCGCACCGCTCTTCTCGCACCCACCCTTCTACAGCCGTGGCTGGTTCAAGTCTAGCACCGGCTTCACCATATTTGTTTCTTATCAGGAGCTCACGTTGAAATCATGTCCTGCACGTGTATGCAGTTATTGAACTTATCATCACAGAAACATATTTAAACCTGGCCAACATCTTTGATGAACGAACGCAGTTTCTTTTTTTAATTTAATTTTTTATGTGTACCTACATCTTTCTGTAAGTACATGAATGTCTTTTATTTTGTCAGCATATTTTCATGCAGGAAACTTTTCATTGAATTGCGTTATTTGGGTCCCTACTCAATACTGCCACTACTCAATACTGCCACTACTCAATACTGCCACTACTCAATACTGCCACTACTCTACTGCCACTACTCAATACTGCCACCACTCAATACTGCCACCACTCAATACTGCCACCACTCAATACTGCCACCACTCAATACTGCCACCACTCAATACTGCCACCACTCAATACTGCCACCACTCAATACTGCCACTACTCTACTGCCACTACTCAATACTGCCACTACTCAATGCTGCCACTACTCAATCATGTTAACTCAACAATTCAGTAAACAAAATACACTTAAGTTTGTA
Organism: Bulinus truncatus; assembly: GCA_021962125.1. Taxonomy (NCBI): domain Eukaryota; kingdom Metazoa; phylum Mollusca; class Gastropoda; family Planorbidae; genus Bulinus; species Bulinus truncatus. The sequence continues at coordinate 5,072,287 of JAGDYQ010000011.1, forward strand.
AAAAAAAAAGTAAAGATGAATTGTTAGAGCCTGAAAAACATCATCGAGGTCAGATGAAATCGAGTTCATCTGTATCTGAAGCCAGGATTGTGTGGCTAGCTCAAAGCATTAACTCATGTCAGGTACTCATTTAAAGTTGGGTGGACTCTGGAGAAGAACAACTTTGACCAGGACCTGGTTCTCATCTAAGATTGAACCCGGGACTCTCAGTCGAGCGCTCTATACTCGTCCCCTCGGACGGTAAACCATGGTCCAGTAAACTCTGAAGTAAGCGGCACAGTACAGAGTAATGCCCTACACACGGTACAGAGTAATGCCCTACACACAGTACGGAGTAATGCCCTACACACAGTACAGAGTTATGCCCTACACACAGTACAGAGTAATGCCCTACACACAGTACAGAGTACTGTAAACGGCACACTACATTACAATAAACAATAAGGCACTTGACCAGGGGTGCGCAAACTTTCTGACTCGCGGGCCACTTTGGGAACCTTAAAATTGACCGGCGGGCCGCACCAATAGCAGATGGATGGAGCGTTGACTTGAACTGATAGAATGAAATGTAAACGTCATAAAGTAAGAAGATAGTGCAGAGTGCTTCAACAGATTATTAAAGTCTGGCCGGCCTTAGTTTGCCCGTGGGTGCACTAGATAGTGAATAGTACAGTACAGTAAACAAGTACATAAATAAAACATGCTTGTAAAGAATGACCACACATGGGGAAAAAAAAATCTTAAAAAAAAAAAAATAACCCAACAAAAATCATCAACCCAATAAAGATGATAGTCATTAAAAAAAGCAGCACTTCGCTAATTGAATTTGCTGGCATGTCTTCACATGTGGATACAGAACATATCGTTTTGACACAGACCTATATTTAAGACCTCCCCCCCCCCCCCTCGGTAATGATAGAAACCATGGGGAAAACTTGAAATATCTTTTTTAACTCGTTGTTTCCTGTTTGTCTTGAAAACTTTCCTGTGATGTTTTTTTTTTTTACTTTTTCTCCAAATTGTCTTATTATTTACATTAGTTTTGCTTAGTGTGTTATTGATTACATCAAATGGCGTTTGATCCTTGCCTTATTGATCAATTTAAAATTAAAACGACATACACGACATAGCTGATGACGCCATTATTCAGTTTAAATCGAACACGTGTTAATTAGTGCATCGAGAATTGGTACCTTGGCTGGAAACGGGATTGAATCACAAAAGTTCCAAACTAATTTCCATTACTGACGTCATGTGTATACACGGTGTCACGTATAGCGACATCTGTTATCGTATTGGTGAGATGTGTGTTGTCACCTGGGCATATTGTGGTTCACGTATAGCGACATCTGTTATCGTATTGGTGAGATGTGTGTTGTCTGTCACCTGGGTGATGCCCTAACATCATTAAATACTCTAGTGACATCAATGCATTTATTGACATACATATTACGACATGAAATTACGTCAGTGCACAGCATGACACCAAACAGTACAGGGGTTTGTCACGTGACCTAAGTACTCTAGAGATGTCTTGCTTTGATCTAAACCCCTCCCCCCCCCCCAACCATAGAATATTTTATTCATCATACAGAAAGTGCATCGATTTTTAAATAAAACTCCTCTATCGGTGAGTGCCGCCATGTGTGTTATATTTTTTCCCTTTATAATAGAGCAGCAACTAATATTGATACACAATAGAACAATACACACACACATCTATGGCGGCTTCTGGAAGCATCATTTTAAATTGGCGACGCTCATTTTGCATCTTTTATATTCTGAGGACCGGCATCTTTATTATCAAATTATCTTTCAGTTTTTTTTTATAAAAGTATTTTTTTTTTAATTGACGAAATCGTTTCAGAATTCATTGTTTTTTGTTAATCATTTTGTCGGAAGTCCTTTTGTAATACGACTTCAATTTATTTTAGTGTTTATGTGCTGAATGTCCACTGCTGCATGCCGCCATTTTTGTTGCATTGCTTTCAATTTTTAAACATTGGTAGATGACTTTTTAAATAGCGATGTATTCTGTATAATTTGCTGTGGTACATATGTGGTATTTCATCACTATTATCTTATTCTGGCGATACTAAGTTTATAATCTTAGCCAAGTATAGGGGATTTTGAATTCGATTATCTCTGAACTTCTCGAAGCCCCTTTCGATTTGAAAATTTGAAACTTGGGCATTCTCCATGACTACACTATTTTAAAACGTTCGAGTGAATCAATTAAACTCTGTTGGAAGTCCCAAAACTATTGACTTTTTTGATCATCCACAAGAACACGCACTCTCTCATCACACACACGACATAGGTTGAGGCAATAGACAAAATACATACAATGAATGAGGCGTGTGACAGAATACTGAATAGGTTGGGGCAATAGACAAAATACATACAAAGAATGAGGCGTGTGACAGAATACTGAATAGGTTGGGGCAATAGACAAAATACATACACTGAATGAGGCGCGTGACAATACTGATTAGGTTGTGGCAATAGACAAAATACATACAATGAATGAGGCGTGTGACAGAATACTGAGAATGTTGTGGCAATAGACAAAATACATACAATGAATGAGGCGTGTGACAGAATACTGAGAATGTTGTGGCAATAGACAAAATACATACAATGAATGAGGTGTGTGACAGAATACTGAATAGGTTGGGGCACTAGACAAAATACATATTAGGATCGAGAGATAGAAGGAAAAGGGGGGGGGCAGGAGAGAAAATCCATAATACTGGACACAAGTTAGAGCATTAAATATTCCTTAATTATATAGATGTGTGTATCCTTTATGTTTTGTTGATTTGAAAACTTATAGTTTCGTCACCAATATAGAAATAGAGTTGTATATATAGAGTTGTATATAGAAATAGAGTTGTATATATAAATAGAGTTGTATATAGAAATAGATTTGTATATAGAAATAGAGTTGTATATATAGAGTTGTATATAGAAATAGAGTTGTATATATAAATAGAGTTGTATATAGAAATAGAGTTGTATATAGAAATAGAGTTGTATATAGAAATAGAGTGGTATTTAGAGTTGTATTTTATAGTTTCTCGATCCTATACATTTCAAATTCACCTACGACACACCCGTGGGTGTGTGAAGTCCATATAAGGATGACATAAACTCTCTTATAGCCTAGAAACCACTAATGGGACTGTTTTTTTTTTTATGGTGCCCTTCTTTCATCCCCACCACAGCCGGGAATGTAACGGCCATGGAATCTTGTGGGAACTTTCACCAGGACCAGGTTGTCACCGGAGATCGAACCCGGGACCATCCTTCCACTGACACCACACTTTGAGAATCGCTGATCTATTGTACTTGCACATTGGACATTTTTATATATTTTTTTAATTAATTGAAGTGTGAAATACCTTTTATGGAAGTAATCGTTCCAGAATTGAATAATTAAAAAAAAAATAACATAAGTGAAAGATGTGTGTATAATTGTAAGATCAGTCATTAGTTTATATATCTTATTTGTGTATAATTGTAAGATCAGTCATTGGTTTATATATCTGATTTGTGTATAATTGTAAGATCAGTCATTGGTTTATATATCTGATTTGTGTACAATGGTAAGATCAGTCATTGGTTTATATATCAGATGTGTGTACAGTTGTAAGACCAGTCATTTGTTTATATATCAGATTTGTGTACAATTGTAAGATCAGTCATTGGTTTATATATCAGATTTGTGTATAATTGTAAGATCAGTCATTGGTTTATATATCAGATGTGTGTACAATTGTAAGATCAGTCATTGGTTTATATATCATATATGAATAGTATATTTTGGTCTATGTGCAGCAGAGTTTGCTGCAGGTGTAGTTTACCTGCTCTCTCTCCACTTCCCCATCTCAGTTTGTGTTGTAGGATGCGAAATATTTGTAACTTTGAAGCCTGTCTTAGATGATGATAAATCACTTTAAAACACCAGCACAAAGATAAGGTCTTCACCTTCCACACGCAGTAGAAAGTTTCTTACTCGCAGAGGCGTACCTAGGGTGGGGGAAGGGGGGGTCCAAATTCGAAAGTCGAGGGGGCCCCCAACATTTTTTTTACATTAAACATTAAGTACATAATCTCATGTCGTGGTGTCGAATGTCAAAATACATGTGCCCCCAAAGAGTCCAAGCCCCCCCCCCCTCCCAGGTTCGGCACTGCTTACTCGTTGGTTTGTGTTCATTATTAATACTTTACATTATTCTCATTGACTAGACCATGAGTTGTTTTGATCTATACCAGAGGTTTTCAGTGTCCCTTGAGCCTATATAGACCAGTGGTTCTTAAAACGTTACGTTGGGCTCTTATAGAGTCCGATTTTATATAGACCACCGAATCTCAAAGTGTTCTCAGTGCTGTATAGTATATTTTGATCTAGACCAGCGATTTTCAAAGCGTCTCCTTGAGCCAGATAGTCTGTTTTGATTTCGACAGTTTATCTCTAGACGACCCACTGCTCTCCCTTGACAGATCTTCTGTTAGCGGGCGACCCCGCGCTCTGCTTTGGTGTATAGTGAAAAGAAGGTTGTAATAATATTCACGTCTGCTATGACTCAACCTGTTTGTTAAATGTTTGCTCCCTTCGTATCAGGTGTTGTTGTTACCGTAAGGTACGGTATCCCCCTCCCCTTCCACTCCCGCCTCCTTCAATCTCATTTCACTCACACGCTGCTCCTTGTCGGTAGCGTACAACCGCCCCATCCTTCTCCCCCCCCCACACACTCTCTCTTCCTCCTCTCTCCCCCAAACCCAATCTGGGCCGTTGAAACAGTCACCCCTTCCCCCCCCCCCCACCCTTCCCGTCGTCACACACTGTTAGCCGCATGCGCGGAGTATCTTTCTTGGGATTCTTTCTGTCTGACCCAGGCTGTATGATTGTTGTATTCTCAGGATACGTTCTACAGGGACACTTTGATTTGGTTGTTGATGTTAAACCGTGTTGTTAAACTTATTCCTGTGCCGGTCATAGAAGACAAACCTCTGTATTACTGCAAGTAAGTAAGTTGAACTTCTTTATTCTTCATCACCGAACTCCTCGCTGGCGTTAACAATCGCTAGTCCGTAGGGTGTGAAAACTTTCAAACATTACAGCTTGGGGGAAAACTTGTCGTGTGCTTGCTTATCCAGGGTTTATTTAGTCACGTTTGTGTTGGTCAGCCCAGTTTTGTGTGTTTATTTGAAGGATATAATTTGATGGACATTTACTCAACTGAAGATTCACACAGACTTGAGTAGTTGTTGTTCAACTGTGAGTTCATGTATGTGTATTTAATCTTGACTTGGAGATGTTTCACTGGTACCATAAATGAGTTCATGTATGTGTATTTAATCTTGACTTGGAGATGTTTCACTGGTACCATAAATGAGTTCATGTATGTGTATTTAATCTTGACTTGGAGATGTTTCACTGGTACCATGAATGATGTAAAGAAAAAATAATAATAGAAATGTGTGCATGCCGATATATGGATGAACCGGTAATAGAACAGCTTTTAAATGTTTTCAAATTATTATTATTTGAATAATGTGTGCACTAAGATACACACAATTCTCGTGAACTGCCAGACCACATGAAAGTAGAATTTGAAACAGATTTTGAAAACTTGCATGACACCATTCCGTATTTTCTTATTAGTCGTATAATGGTGGATGTTAGGCCAGAGTTGAGTAATGTTAGTATTCACTCTTACACAGTAGGTTTTCATATCCACTGGTTTGTTTACATATGTTAGTATTCACTCTTACACAGTAGGTTTTCATCTCCACTGGTTTGTTTACATGAGCGAAACTGGAGGGTGCTTATACTTCATGGTATTATTGTTATCGCATACAGTGTTGTTGATACAGTTTTATTGGATAGTTGATGGTATTATTGTTATCGCATACAGTGTTATTGATACAGTTTTATTGGATAGCCTTGCAACTATCAAATAAAACCATTTATGTATTTGCTTTTGAATTATTTAATCGGACCTGTTCAATACATATTTACATGTTGTACGGACCTTTACAATAACATCTTTACGTGTTGTACGGACCTTTACAATAACATCTTTACATGTTGTACGGACCTTTACAATAACATCTTTACATGTTGTACGGACCTTTACAATAACATCCTAACATGTTGTACGGACCTTTACAATAACATCTTTACATGTTGTACGGACCTTTACAATAACATCTTCACATGTTGTACAGGACCTTTACAATAACATCTTCACATGTTGTATTCTGTTTCATGAAATATTGAATGAGATGGTTGACTGTGAGTCATACACATTTTTTTTTATTGATTGATACCTTGGGAACTAGGAACCCATGAAATATTCCCATGGTGGGAAGTTTGTCACTGTACAGAGAATAAACACACACATTTCTTAGTTTATATCACGTGATCCACATTACAGTCAGTCACTGTAGAAAGAATAAACACACACATTTCTTATTTTATATCATGTGATCCACATTACAGTCAGTCACTGTACAGAGAATAAACACACACATTGCTTAGTTTATACCAGTGATCCACATTACAGTCTTTCACTGTAGAGAGAATAAACACACACATTTCTTAGTTTATACCAGTGATCCACATTACAGTCTTTCACTGTAGAGATAATAAACACACACATTTCTTAGTTTATACCAGTGATCCACATTACAGTCTTTCACTGTAGAGAGAATAAACACACACATTTCTTAGTTTATACCAGTGATCCACATTACAGTCTTTCACTGTAGAGATAATAAACACACACATTTCTTAGTTTATACCACGTGAGCCTTTCACGATCAATTTAAAGGGACTACACTCAAGTTCTGTAGTTTATACCATGTGATCAACAATACAGCCTTTCACGTTCACTATAAAGGGACTACACGCAGTTTCTGTAGTTTATACCACGTATATCACATTCACTATGAAGGGAATACACTCACGTACACTTTATTCATTATAAATGGTCTTAAAAGAAATGTCAGATGTGTTTGACATTTACCGTTATCCATCAGACCGGGGCCGGTCATCCCGTTGACCCATGTTTCGAGCTGAGGGGGCACTTAGTTCTGTTCATTGACCAATAACTCTGACATACAGTGACACAGTAATACACTTTGTGATTGTTGAATGAATGATTGATGGATGATCATGGCCATCATGTATCCACTAACCGACTGATTGTTTCCTTTTGACATCTACAACAGCTGGGGGTGAAAGGTTTTTATCATGAAGTAGACCGCATACAAACAGTTTCGGTGATATGTTTTAACCTTTAGTAAACCGCATACAAACAGTTTGTGTGATATGTTTTAACCTTTAGTAGACCGCATACAGTTTCGGTGATATGTTTTAACCTTTAGTAGACCGCATACAAACAGTTTCGGTGATATGTTTTATTATTATTGGGACAGATAGGTACCAGTGGTTAATAACTTGTTTGAGTCATGACTCCATTTACAAAATCAAAGTGATCCCCAACTTCAATACATTTCATAAAAAGGCTGTGTTTCGAAATATGTGAACCTACAGAAATGTTGATTCGGATTTCTCCAGGGAAAGTAATGCATTACCTCTAAAGTATTGTGCAGTCTGTAAGCAGACAAATTATCACCAGGGTACTTAGTTGACTGATATAATTGATACTGTGATACTCTATACCCTTGTACCAACAGTGGGTATACACTGTAGACCTTTAGCATTACCGGTGAGATAGTTGAGACGGACATGTTAACACCCGAGGTCGGGTTGACTGTGTACAGGTCTTCCGTCACATACCCCCCCCCCCCAATGTATGTCTTTGTTGTTTTATGACTTCTTTCTTCTGTCTGGCTGGTCGTCTTGCCGTGTCTTTGTGAAGTAGGTGTTGTGTGGAGGTAGGGGCTTGTCCAACTACTCTTGTTCCGCCCCATTCACCAGGGGGGAGGAGGGGGTTGTCTCCCGGCTCGTCGCAGGCATTGAACCGTAATTGTAAACCTGGGGCCCTTGTTGGGTGTTTTTTTTCAGACAGGTAGCTGGTGTGTCTGGTCCTCTGTTGTACTGTCTTAGCGCGATATCTAGGTTTCTGTAGAGTTTTGTTGACTTCTCACATCATTAGTTTTACACAAGGACTTGTTGTGCCATTATATATAGTGTGATGAATTTAGAAGTCTATGTCGTTGTTGATTAAATAGTAAGTCATCAGGTATTGGTCTCACTATAAATATACCGCCTTTCTCCCTAGTTCTGAACATTTGGTCAGCCATAATGATTGACTTATTTTATTATGTCACCATCTTGAGGTCAGTTTATACAATGAGGTGATGACTTATTTCATTATGTCACCATCTTGAGGTCAGTTTATACAGTGAGGTGATGACAGAATGATTGACTTATTTCATTATGTTAGATGATATGTTGTTGGATGGTCTCTAGTGATAGCTATTTCTGAATGTTACATTTGTTGATGAAAACTTAAAGGGACTCCACAGTATCAGAGGCTCCACACTATCAGGGACTCTACACTATCAGAGGCTCCACAGTATCAGGGACTCCACAGTATCAGAGGCTCTGCAGTATCAGGGACTCCACAGTATCAGAGATTCCACATTATCAGAGACTCCACAGTATCAGGGACTCCACAGTATCAGAGACTCCACAGTATCAGGGACTCCACAGTATCAGAGGCTCTGCAGTATCAGGGACTCCACAGTATCAGAGACTCCACAGTATCAGAGACTCCACAGTATCAGGGACCCCACAGTATCAGGGACTCCACAGTATCAGAGACTCCACAGTATCAGGGACTCCACAGTATCAGGGACTCCACAGTATCAGAGGCTCTGCAGTATCAGGGACTCCACAGTATCAGGGACTCCACAGCATCAGGGACTCCACAGTATCAGAGACTCAACAGTATCAGGGACTCAACAGTATCAGGGACTCAACAGTATCAGGGACTCCACAGTATCAGGGACTCCACAGTATTAGGGACTCCACAGTATTAGGGACTCCACAGTATCAGGGGCTCCACAGTATCAGGGACTCTACAGTATCAGGGACTCCACACTATCAGACTCCACACTATCAGGGACTCCACAGTATTAGATAAAGCTGAAGCCATTCGGACTAAATATGTTTTTTAAACATGTATTAATATGTGTATTTGGAATGTTGATCTGTTTAAGTTTAAATAACACTACAAAAATGAAAAAGTTGATGTTGATGCCGACATGATGATATGATGTTGATGCCGACATGATGATATGATGTTGATGCCGACATGATGATAATATTCTGAGTGGTTCTCAAGGTCTGGTCTCAACCGCCTAAATCATTTTTTATTCTTCTTTGTCTCCTTCAAATCTGGCTGTTGTTCAAATCTGGCTGTTGTTCAAATCTGGCTGTTGTTCAAATCTGGCTACTTTATTTTGTTATTAAAACTAATAGAAAGATAAATTATTCTGCCTAATTTAGGATCTCTTATTTTGTTAGATCACGTGACAAATGTATGAAACTATCTTAACTTAGCCATTGCATTTTTTTTGTTACCGAAATCGCCTTCATATTTTATTTTGTGTCTTGTCCTGTGAAGGAATTGTCTAACCACCGGCCACATCAATCTGACTTTACTGGTCAAGCTTATGTTTGTAATCTGGACTATTATAAAGGCCCTTGTTAGTCACATATCACTGGCACTGTACGTAGTGTAGTTCAGGTATTTGTTATGATTCTTGTGTTTGAACACTTGAGATATTCTTTGTTTGAAGACGTTCGCCATTGTTGGCCGACTGAATGCCGTTAGCTTGGCGCCTGGGTCCATCATAAACTGTCTTGTGAGACTGAGACCAGCAGTATTTATGTTCCATAGTCAACACACGGACTGTTCCACTTTGACATTTTTTGGTTAGTCACTTCAGTACAGCGCCTAGCAGCCAACCGTTAACTTTCCTAGAAGAGAAGGGTAGACAGAAACTAAAGATAAGAATAACAGTTCATTATCTTTTTTTTTATTTCTTACATGGCATTGTGCAGGTATGAATCTACAGCTCATGGGGGGAGGGGGCTTTGGTTGAATAAACACCCATTTTATTTCTAGTTTAAAGTAGTTTAATACAGTCATTACTCTGTTCTCTTCTGCACAGTTATTTTACCCAGATGAAGTGGCACATTAAACACATACGCTCCTACAAGATCTTGAACATAGGCTCCTACAAGATCTTGAACATAGGTTCATACAAGGTCTTGAACATAGGCTCCTACAAGATCTTGAACATAGGTTCATACAAGATCTTGAACATAGGCTCCTACAAGATCTTGAACATAGGCTCCTACAAGATCTTGAACATAGGTTCATACAAGATCTTGAACATAGGCTCCTACAAGATCTTGAACATATGCTTGTTCAAGATCTTGAACCTAGTAATTATGTATGCAAGAATGTGAGTATGGCCAAAATGTGTGAAAGTAAAATATTCCACTCTGAACATTTTCTCTCGCTGAGTCTGTGTGTGTTTCGTTTTTTTTAATTACTAAAACTTTCATACACAGACACATCTTTCACTTTTTAAAGTTTCACTTCAGACCGAATTAAAAGATAAACAGGCCCATTGGTTTATAATTGAAAGACTTTCATGTTTTTCTACAATTTGTTATTATACTAACTGTGTTTCTGGTGTTATACTAATTGGTATTGACTAAAATAAGTAAATACTAATTAAAATTGTCTATCCTAATTCAGTATGTCTCTATCCATTCATTTCTAACTTGATCTGAACGTTACAGGTTATCTTGGTTTTCACGTGATGAGCCAATAGTTTAGTTTTAAGTTGAACTTTGATTACAGTGGCATTGTTAATATATTTTGTTGCTGATTTCCCCACACGTCTTTCTCTTGGCAAGAGAATAAATATACCCACTGTTTGTGTGACCGTCATTCAAACAGGCGCGCACAGACGCAGTGTTTCACTGTAACGAAACAAATTGCATTACCCACAGCCCCCCACCCCACTGTATCGTCCATCCCCCGGACCTAGAAATGAGCGCCATTAGGTCACTGCGACATTCCGTCCAATTGAATTCACTCCGTGAAATGTTTGTGCAAGTGTTGACTTTCAGCTGCGGGTCTGTAATGGCTGTATTCCCAAATGTGAATTGCTAACGACACTTAAAACAAAGCAGGCATATTTTATTTAGACCTAAATTTCTTTTGATTATTTCATGATTTACAGATCAAAGACTGGTTGGTTTAAGGTGGGGTGGTGGAGGGGGAGCGGTTGGGCGGCACACGCCGTTCATAGAGATTGGACTAATGGGCAGAGCATGTTTACAGCAGATGGACATGCTCTCATGGCACATTGCACAATGACGCCGCCATTTTGCATGACGTGCACAATCTACACTACATTACACTCATTAGGCCGACAGTCTCGCTTGATCTCTCTCCCCCCTTCCCTCCTCCCCCCATTACAAAACTAAATGTCGTAGATTTATGGCTGGGCCATATAGAATTGCATTTCATAGATTTATGTTTTATTTGTGGGCCGCCTGTTGTGCCGTCGACTGGGTTTCTTTGATGTATTTTTAACCTTTGACCCCCTACACGCGCCGTGTTTTGTCCGATGTAATTAAGTCATTAGGCGAGGTTTGATGATCACGTGATTTGGGTTTTCGTTATCCGCTTTGGAAGTCTGCCATAAAAAAAAACACATCAAAGTAATTAATACACAAATTTACATTGTTTAGAAATATATTCATAATTGTATTGTTACTAGTTACTTTATATAATGGCAGGGCTGCCTGTAGGATTTTTTTTTTCAAAACCCAAGATTATGCTGATAAAAAACCCAAGATCCGATTTAAAAAAACTCAGGCTAATAAGAAAAAGTACTTCATTGGTATGAAAATGTACGTACGTATTTTTAATGAGTTATAACAGAGCTCTTCCACCATTTCCATCATTAGCGCATCTTTACTTATGTCCTCTATACACACTATTGCTGACACCCGTACACAGAGTAGGTCACTGCGATGTGTGAAAACTATAATTCAACTAGTTGACTTTCACTTCTTGACCCATCCATTCATCAGAAACGTGACTGAACAAAAAATATGGCGGGAGAGTGGGGGAAACGTTGATAAGTAAAGTGAGACATGATTCGTTGGATGAATTCTAGTTTTAGTATTGGTGATATTCTTATTGAAGGGATTGGTTTAGTATTGATGATATACTCATAGAAGTGATTGGTTTAGTATTGATGATATACTTATAGAAGTGATTGGTTTATCGAGTATGGAAACGTCCGTTGTATGATATGTTTCTAACCCAGCAAACAAACAAGCGAGAAACCATCTTTGTCTAAAATCCCCAAACACATGTAACTGGTCCAATCGAGGGGGGGGGGATTTTAAATCGCTTTAATTCCAAATGTTTACTTATGATGATGATAGATTCTAATTCATTATTAATTTTAAAGATCGAATCTGACCGAATTAGAAAAGTAATTATATCGAATGAGTAGAACTGAATGAAAAGTTTTACGCCCAAAATGTTAAAGTGTCAAATGCAAACCCAAATTGTGAAAGTTAACTTGTGTATAAATATCTACAATTACATGCAACCCCAATTTGTGAAAGTTAACTTGTGTATAAATATATACAATTAGCTTGAATCAATTACTTCATTTTTCAGAATAATAAAAACATAATTTAAAGTGGATACAGTTTTGGCCTATATATTATTTATTAATTAACATAGGCAAATTGAAGTTTATTTCTAATGCTCTTATATTTTGTCAATTATTTTTACAGATTAGTCTTTTGAACAAAGAAATATATTAATTAAAATGAATGCTTTTTATATTACTACACATGCATGCAATTTACTATCAATGCTATACTGTATTAATGTCTACACATTTGTTTGATAGTAATGTTAAGTAGAAGTCATGATGCACCGGGTGTGTTGAAGTGCTTGTTTATTCGAGTGTAGTTCATGCAGGTATAAAGTCATCCCGTCTGCTGACCATGTGACCACACCTGCTACCAGTTTCCCCGACTGGTAAAATTCCAATCATTCACGGCCACCATTGAACCATTCTCAGACTACACTTGAACTGGGTCAGAGGCAAGAGGGAATCACTCTGTGTCTCTGACTTATCTCCACTTGAACTGGGTCAGAGGCAAGAGGGAATCACTCTGTGTCTCTGACTTATCTCCACTTGAACTGGGTCAGAGGCAAGAGGGAATCACTCTGTGTCTCTGACTTATCTCCACTTGAACTGGGTCAGAGGCAAGAGGGAATCACTCTGTGTCTCTGACTTATCTCCACTTGAACTGGGTCAGAGGCAAGAGGGAATCACTCTGTGTCTCTGACTTATCTCCACTTGAACACATTGTTTAGATGTCTGGGTGTTTTCGTTTAGTACATGATAAACTTCAAGCCATCACCAGTTGCCTCAACTTAGTTGATGCTGATTGTAGGCAGGGCCGAATAACATGGCCTGGCTGGGTACACCTGTTTGTAAAGGATGGTTGGTAGAATATTTTATCAAGTATTTTTTTTTTGCTCAATAAAAGTTTATAGGTGCGGCAGAAAATGGTTGCATTACTTGTATATTTTGAAGGGTTACTTTGAAGGGGTATTTATGAATAGTTAATTTCTCTTTGTAATCACAGGGTTAACTCGTTTTCTTTAACATTTGATTTTAACCTGTTCATTGCTAAATGGTGACATGCCCGCTATATATTTTTTTGTTGACGATTTCTGAAGTTTTCCATCTCTTAAAACATGGAAGGTACATTTTGTGCTCCCCGTTTTACATATCTTTTGTTTGATTCTGTCCATTTTTTGTGCGTGCAATGATTTATGTTCATTCTATAAAAGAAAATACCTCACTTTAACAGTAGTTGGGAGTATTAGTAGAATATTGTCTTAAAATTGAGTATGTAAAATTTAAATTAAATGTAACAGAAATATTTTTTTTTTTACCTTTATACATCAAAGTAAAACATTTAATGAATCTTTGGAGTGAATTATTTAAAATAATACTAATATTAATAATAATACTAAAAAGATAAATTTGTAAAATTGCAGGCCTTTTGGTCAGAAAATTTACAAAATACCAAAGTAAAAATACATAAAGTTTCTAATGGTCTCGAATTGTGTGAGTCATAATAACACTAATAATAACAAAATTATAGTTAAAAAAAAAAATTTCTCTATGCTATGCTTCTATAAAACATAAGACTGATTAAAATTTTTATTTGGGGGCTTTATCTCACTTTGGTACTTTTCTGTCCTACATTAGTTTCCCAGCATTGCATATAGATGTATTGAACTTTACTGGAAACTACTTGTCTGTTTCACAACTATGTATATAGATGTATTGAACTATACTGGAAACTACTTGTCTGTTTCACAACTATGTATATAGATGTATTGAACTATACTGGAAACTACTTGTCTGTTTCACAACTAAACATATAGATGTATTGAACTATTGAAACTCACAACTAAACATATAGATGTATTGAACTATACTGGAAACTACTTGTCTGTTTCACAACTAAACATATAGATGTATTGAACTATACTGGAAACTACTTGTCTGTTTCAAACTATGTATATAGATGTATTGAACTATACTGGATAAAAACACCTACGTACAATGACGATGCACCTTCTGTATACATTATATTATGTTGGTGGTGAAAGCTGTAAGATTGTACTCAAACATCATGTAGCCGTACTCAGTACAGATGAAAGTGTCTTATGTTCTGAATCATTCAATATACCGTAGGGGAAAAAACAACTCTTCTTGAGATAGAAATCTGATGTTGTTAGTCTAGCCTGTTGAACAACCTCTACTGTGTTGTTGTTAGTCTAGCCTGTTGAACAACCTCTACTGTGTTGTTGTTAGTCTAGCCTGTTGAACAACCTCTACTGTGTTGTTGTTAGTCTAGCCTATTGAACAGCCTCTACTGTGTTGTTGTTAGTCTAGCCTGTTGAACAACCTCTACTGTGTTGTTGTTAGTCTAGCCTGTTGAACAACCTCTACTGTGTTGTTAGTCTAGCCTGTTGAACAACCTCTACTGTGTTGTTGTTAGTCTAGCCTGTTGAACAGCCTCTACTGTGTTGTTGTTAGTCTAGCCTGTTGAACAACCTCTACTGTGTTGTTGTTAGTCTAGCCTGTTGAACAACCTCTACTGTGTTGTTGTTAGTCTAGCCTGTTGAACAACCTCTACTGTGTTGTTGTTAGTCTAGCCTGTTGAACAACCTCTACTGTGTTGTTGTTAGTCTAGCCTGTTGAACAACCTCTACTGTGATGTTTTTAGGCGGGGAAATTGTTTTTTTTCCATTATTTTGAAGACTTTGTACGTTTGAAAATATTTTTTTTAGATGTTTATTGATGATAATATTCCGATGGGCCAGGTGAACACATTATTCATTCAAAGTTCATCGGACAGGCGGTAACAAAGCTAATTGAAACAAAGAACAAAGGCATGTAAAAATATAATACATTCACTTTGAAGTGCACACTTACAGGCAACAGTTTGCGTGGCTACTGGACCAGACAAAATAATATAAGAAATGTATAATGCACAGTCGAAAGTATAATGAAATAAAAATTGCAATCTGTTGCAACATCTTCTTTAAAACATGCAGAAGTCATTGTATAAAATATCTGTCTTAGTTGTACTGGTAACATGATTGAAAGTTTTATGTAGATAACCAAATAAACTTGAATCATATATGAAAGCCTTGTACAGTACACATAGGCATGCATGGTACAGTACACATAGGCAAGCCTTGTAAAGTACACATAGGCAAGCCTTGTACGGTACGCATAGGCAAGCATGGTAGTGTACGCATATGCGAGCCTGGTACAGTGCGCATAGTCAACCCTGGTACATATAGTCAAGCCTCGTACAGTACGTAAAGGCAAGCCTGGTACATATATGCAATCCTGGTACAATTCAGATATACATGCCTGGTTGTAGATTGATTTATCATGTCATGTCCTGCTGGCTGCGTGTATTAGTATTTGATCTGTTTTTTTTTTTAAATCTATCCTTAGCACATTCATCCAGTGTTTTTAAATGTTTGTATCAATACATAACTCATTGGAACGTCAGCTATTCCATTTTTTGTATCAATATATAACTCAGTGTTACCTCGGTTATGACATTTCTGTGAAACAATTATTTACAATAAATGTGAGACAAATGATCCCACATTGTTTCTAAAACACTGTTGTGACCAATCGTTGTTCAAAATGTACGCATTATCCGAATGTTTATTAACCGGTCATATGTATTCCATGTTTCATTCACCAAGCGATATTTGTTATTTACTTTGAACAGGTCCCAATGATTTGAACAGAAACCATGAGTCCAGTGAGAATGAGTTTGATCAAGACACATTACTTCCTGCTGTGTCAGTTTATTCCATGTCTCGTCTTGAGCTTGGACGTCCTGCACACCTTCAGAGATCCAGAGGACAACCATTTTCAAATGATGACCTTGGATGGAGACACGGGGCGGATGTACATCGGGGCGACCAACAGACTCCACCAGTTGACTCTGAACCTGAGTTTGATACACAGCGTGATCACCGGCCCTCGGGATGACAACCCCAACTGCCCGCCGCCGATCATACCTTGCTCTGAGGACCCCGGTGCCGGCACCGCCAAGATACCCACCGCCAGTGTGACCAAAGGTCTGATCATTGACCGAGATGGCCGGTCGTTGATTCTGTGCACCAGCCTCTTCCACGGCACCTGTGAGATTCTCAGATTAGAAAACATAACCAGCGCCAACGTCATAGCCACCAAGCCGGTGGTCCCCAACACTGAGGACGGCTCCTGCGTCATGGTGATCGCCCCCGGGGCGGATCAGTCCAACAGCCTGTACATTGGGGCGGAGTATACCTCCGTGGGCAGCGAGAAGTATCGCGACCTGGTGCCCAGCATCAGCAGCAGGGAGCTCAAGACCCTGGAGTTTGTCCACCGGGACACCGACGGCGGCACCAGGATGAGCCTCATCAACGAGAACCGCCGGGATTTCAGGCTCAAGTTTGTGTTTGCCTTCGCTTCCAGCGGATATGTTTATTTCGTATTGAACCAGAAGAAGGATCTCAAATCTTCGGAGTGGGTGACTCGAATCAGCAGACTGTGCCAGGGAGACAAATACTTCCGTTCTTACGTGGAGATACCCTTAGAGTGCCGGGCAGAGCCCGTCGCGCCCTCGTTCATCGCACAGGCTGCGACTCTGATGGGTGGAAACTCGCTGGCGCTGTCGTTTTCACCAGACGGCAGCAGCAGGGGGCCCTCCTCTGTGTGCCACTACTGGCTGCAGGACATCAACAAAGTCTTCGATGACACAGTGAAGAGCTGCTATGCTGGTCAAGGGAAAGTTGGACCTGCACACTATCAGCCGATCAGAACCTGTATGAACAGCGTAAGTCACATTTTGTAACTTTGACTCATTTCTGGAAAACTAAACTGCCAGCCTTATGTATCTTCCATGCAATGTATAGCCCCTTATCTCTAGGCCCCTATATCTCTAGGCCCCAGAATAGAAACTGTAGTGTATACAAATATGAGACTTTATTGATTGAGAAAAAAAAATTCTTCCGCTGCAAATCACATTTAGCAATGTCCCCATGTATGTTACTAATAACAATATCCACATGTAAGTCACCAATATCGCGGACTAAATGTATGCTAGTTGTAAAGATGACCTTCTTGTTTTGTTTATTTTCATATTTCGCTGGCTAATACATATTTATAGAAAATGAATCTATACACTGATGGCTATTTTCTTTTCTAAGCTTATTATTTTGGCCAAACACTGTGACTAATATCTAATATAATAATAGCGGCCTGGGTTCTGCATTATGGTAAGCGGGAAACAAGATTTCAAAATGGCGTCTTTCCCATGTTTCCATTCGATAAATATTTTTTTTAATCTACAGTGTTGAATAGTTTCTGCGATTTTTAAACATGAAACACAAAGGCCAAAATGTGAAATAATTCCATTTAAATATTACTTAGTTTGTTTTTTGTAATTCTACAACATATTGCATATTTAAATTGTATAAAATCATTAAAAATCGGATCTGTCCGAAACCAAAAATAACCTCCTAGCCTACTGATCAAACCTAAGGGAATATAACTCTATGCAAAATTTTTGCAGGGTCCAACTAGTCTATATAAATAATAGCGTTGTGGGTTCTGTGTTAAATCGAAAGTAAAGAATTAGTACAACAGTATTCCATTTTAAAATATTAATC
>JAGDYQ010000011.1:5091094-5133594 GCA_021962125.1 Bulinus truncatus
GATTAATATTTTAAATGGAATACTGTTGTACTAATTCTTTACTTTCGATTTGTTTTTTTAGACAAACCTACAACGCTAATATTTATATAGACTAGTTGGACCCTGCAAAAATTGTGCATAGAGTTATATTCCCCTAGGGTTTGATCAGTAGGCTAGGGTTATTTTTGGTTTCGGACAGATCCGATTTTTAATGATTTTATTTACAATTTAAATATACGCAATTATGTTGTAGAATTAAAAAAAAAAAAAACTAAGTAATATTTAAATGGAATTATTTCACATTTTGGCCTTTGTGTTTCATGTTTAAAAATCTCAGAAACTATCCAACACAGTAGATTAAAAAAAAAAATTATCGAATGGAGACATGGGCAAGACGCCATTTTGAAATCTTGTTTCCTGCTTACCATACTGCAGAACCCAGGCCGCTATTATTATATTAGATATTAGTCACAGTGTTTGGTCAAAATAATAAGCTTAGAAAGAAAATAGCCATCAGTGCATAGATTCATTTGCTATAAATATGTATATGAAAATAACCAAAACAAGGTCATCTTTACAACTAGCATACATTTAGTCCGAGATATTGGTGACTTACATGTGGATATTGTTATTAGTAACATACATGGGGACATTGCTAAATGTGATTTGCAGCGGAAGAATTTTTTTTCTCTCAATCAATAAAGTCTCATATTTGTATACACTACAGTTTCTATTCTGGGGCCTAGAGATAAGGGGCTATACATTATGCTATGGACATGATGGAAGATAAGGCTGGCAGTTTTAGTTTTCCAGAAATGAGTCAAAGTTACAAAATGTGACTTACGCTGTTCATACAGGTTCTGATCGGCTGATAGTGTGCAGGTCCAACTTTCCCTTGACCGGCATAGCAGCTCTTCACTGTGTCATCGAAGACTTTGTTGATGTCCTGCAGCCAGTAGTGGCACACAGAGGAGGGCCCCCTGCTGCTGCCCTCTGGTGAAAACGACAGCGCCAGCGAGTCTCCACCCATCAGAGTCGCAGCCTGTGCGATGACCGAGGGCGCGACGGGCTCTGCCCGGCACTCTAAGGGTATCTCCACGTAAGAACGGAAGTATTTGTCTCCCTGGCACAGCCTGCTGATCTCGAGTCACCCACTCCTCAAGATTTGAGATCCTTCTTCTGGTTCAACACGAAATAAACATATCCGCTGGAAGCGAAGGCAAACACAAACTTGAGCCTGAAATCCCGGCGGTTCTCGTTGATGAGGCTCATCCTGGTGCCGCCGTCGGTGTCCCGGTGGACAAACTCCAGGGACTTGAGCTCCCTGCTGCTGATGCTGGGCACCAGGTCGCGATACTTCTCGCTGCCCACGGAGGTATACTCCGCCCCAATGTACAGGCTGTTGGACTGATCCGCCCCGGGGGCGATCACCATGACGCAGGAGCCGTCCTCAGTGTTGGGGACCACCGGCTTGGTGGCTATGACGTTGGCGCTGGTTATGTTTTCTAGTTTGAGAATCTCACAGGTGCCGTGGAAGAGGCTGGTGCACAGAATCAACGACCGGCCATCTCGGTCAATGATCAGACCTTTGGTCACACTGGCGGTGGGTATCTTGGCGGTGCCGGCACCGGGGTCCTCGGAGCAAGGTATGATCGGCGGCGGGCAGTTGGGGTTGTC
The DNA here is from genome assembly GCA_021962125.1 of Bulinus truncatus. NCBI lineage: Eukaryota > Metazoa > Mollusca > Gastropoda > Planorbidae > Bulinus > Bulinus truncatus. The sequence goes on from JAGDYQ010000011.1 coordinate 5,092,751, forward strand.
ATCCCGAGGGCCGGTGATCACGCTGTGTATCAAACTCAGGTTCAAGGTCAACTGGTGGAGTCTGTTGGTCGCCCCAATGTACATCCGCCCCGTGTCTCCATCCAAGGTCATCATTTGAAAATGGTTGTCCTCTGGGTCTCTGAAGGTGTGCAGGACGTCCAAGCTCAAGACGAGGCATGGAATAAACTGACACAGCAGGAAGTAATGTGTCTTGATCAAACTCATTCTCACTGGACTCATGGTTTCTGTTCAAATCATTGGGACCTGTTCAAAGTAAATAACAAATATCGCTTGGTGAATGAAACATGGAATACATATGACCGGTTAATAAACATTCGGATAATGAGTACATTTTGAACAACGATTGGTCACAACAGTGTTTTAGAAACAATGTGGGATCATTTGAGATTTATTGTAAATAATTGTTTCACAGAAATGTCATAACCGAAGTAACACTGAGTTATATATTGATACAAAAAATGGAATAGCTGACTTTCCAATAAGTTATGTATTGATACAAAAATTTAAAAACACTGAATGAATGTGCTAAGGATAGATTTAAAAAACAAACAGATCAAATACTAATGCACGCAGCCAGCAGGACATGACATGATAAATCAGTCTATAACCAGGCATGTATATCTGTATTGTACCAGGATTGCATATATGTACCAGGCTTGCCTTTACGTACTGTACGAGGCTTGACTATATGTACCAGGGTTGACTATGCGCACTGTACCAGGCTCGCATATGCGTACTGTACCAGGGCTGCATGTGTGTACTGTACCATGCTTGCATATGTGTACCGCACAAGGCTTGCCTATGCGTACCGCACTAGGCTTGCCTATGCGTACTTTACAAGGCTTGCCTATGTGTACTGTACCACGCATGCCTGTGTGTACTGTACAAGGCTTTCCTATATGATTCAAGTTTATTTGGTTATCTACATAAAACTTTCAATCAAGTTACCAGTACAACTAAGACAGATATTTTATACAATGACTTCTGCATGTTTTAAAGAAGATCTTGCAACAGATTGCAATTTTTATTTCATTATACTTTCGACTATACATTTTATAGTTCTTATATTAATTTGTCTGGTCCAGTAGCCACGCAAACTGTAGCCTGTAAGTGTGCACTTCAAAGTGAATGTATTATATTTTTACATGCCTTTGTTCTTAGTTTCAATTAGCTTTGTTACCGCCTGTCCGATGAAGTTTGAATGAATAATGTGTTCACCTGGCCCATCGGAATATAATCATCAATAAACATCTAACAAAACATATTTTTAAACGTAAAAAGTCTTCAAAAAGAATGAAAAAAAAAACAACACAGTAGAGGTTGGTGAACAGGTTAGACTAACAACACAGTAGAGGTTGGTGAACAGGTTTGACTAACAACACAGTAGAGGTTGGTGAACAGGTTAGACTAACAACACAGTAGAGGTTGGTGAACAGGTTAGACTAACAACACAGTAGAGGTTGGTGAACAGGTTAGACTAACAACACAGTAGAGGTTGGTGAACAGGTTAGACTAACAACACAGTAGAGGTTGTTGAACAGGTTAGACTAACAACACAGTAGAGGTTGGTGAACAGGTTAGACTAACAACACAGTAGAGGTTGGTGAACAGGTTAGACTAACAACACAGTAGAGGTTGGTGAACAGGTTAGACTAACAACACAGTAGAGGTTGGTGAACAGGTTAGACTAACAACATCAGATTTCTATCTAGAGAAGAGTTGTTTTTTTTCCCCTACGGTATATTAAATTAAATGATTCAGAACATAAGACACTTTCATCTGTACTGAGTACGGCTACATGATGTTTGAGTACAATCTTACAGCTTTCACCACCAACATAATATAATGTATACAGAAGGTGCATCGCCATTGTACGTAGGTGTATGTATCCAGTATAGTTCAATACATCTATATGTTTAGTTGTGAAACAGACAAGTAGTTTCCAGTATAGTTCAATACACTATATGTTTAGTTGTGAAACAGACAAGTAGTTTCCAGTATAGTTCAATACATCTATATACATAGTTGTAAAACAGACAAGTAGTTTCCAGTATAGTTCAATACATCTATATGTTTAGTTGTGAAACAGACAAGTAGTTTCCAGTATAGTTCAATATATCTATATGTTTAGTTGTAAAACAGACAAGTAGTTTCCAGTATAGTTCAATACATCTATATACATAGTTGTGAAACAGACAAGTAGTTTCCAGTATAGTTCAATACACCTATATGCAATGCTGGGAAACTAATGTAGGACAGAAGAAAGCCAAAGTGAGACAAAGCCCCCAAATAAAAATTTTAACCAGTCTTATGTTTTATAGAAGCATAGCATAGAGAAATTTTATTTTTTTAACTGTAATTTTGTTATTATTAGTGTTATTATGACTCACAAAATTCGAGACCATTAGAAACTTTATGTATTTTTACTTTGGTATTTTGTAAATTTTCTGACCAAAAGGCCTGCAATTTTACAAATTTATCTTTTTAGTATTATTATTAATATTAGTATTATTTTAAATAATTCACTCCAAAGATTCATTAAATGTTTTACTTTGATGTATAAAAGTAAAAAAAAAATATTTCTGTTACATTTAATTTAAATTTTACATAATTTTAAGACAATATTCTACTAATACTCCCAACTACTGCTAAAGCGAGGTATTTTCTTTTATAGAATGAACATAAATCATTGCACGCACAAAAAATGGACAGAATCAAACAACAGATAGGTAAAACGGGGAGCACAAAATGTACCTTCCACGTTTTAAGAGATGGAGAACTTCAGAAATCTGTCGACAAAAAAATATAGTGGGCATGTCACATCATGTCACCATTTAGCAATGAACAGGTTAAAATTAAATGTTAAATGATCACAAAGAGAAATTAACTATTCATAAATACCCCTTCAAAGTAACCCTTCAAAATATACAAGTAATGCAACCATTTTCTGCCGCACCTATAAACTTTTATTGAGCAAAAAAAAAATACTTGATAAAATATTCTACCAACCATCCTTTACAAACAGGTGTACCCAGCCAGGCCATGTTATTCGGCCCTGCCTTCAATCAGCATCAACTAAGTTGAGGCAACTGGTGATGGCTTGAAGTTTATCATGTACAAAATGAAAACACCCAGACATCTAAACAAAGTGCTCAAGTGGAGATAAGTCAGAGACACAGTGATTCCTTCTTGCCTCTGACCCAGTTCAAGTGGAGATAAGTCACAGACACAGAGTGATTCCCTCTTGCCTCTGACCCAGTTCAAGAGGAGATAAGTCATAGACACAGAGTGATTCCCTCTTGCCTCTGACCCAGTTCAAGAGGAGATAAGTCATAGACACAGAGTGATTCCCTCTTGCCTCTGACCCAGTTCAAGTGGAGTCTGAGAATGGTTCAATGGTGGCCGTGAATGATTGGAATTTACCAGTCGGGGAAACTGGTAGCAGGTGTGGTCACATGGTCAGCAGACGGGATGACTTTATACCTGTATGAACTACACTCGAATAAACAAGCACTTCAACACACCCGGTGCACCATGACTTCTACTTAACATTACTATCAACCAAAATGTAGACATTAATACATTATAGCAATGATAGTAAATTGCATGCATGTGTAGTAATATAAAAGGCATTCATTTTAATTAATATATTTCTTTGTTCAAAAGACTAATCTGTAAAAAAAATTAATAAAATATAAGAGCATTAGAAATAAACTTCAATTTGCCTATGTTAATTAATAAATAATATATAGGCCAAAACTGTATCCACTTTAAATTGTGTTTTTATTATTCTGAAAAATGAAGTAATGGATTCAAGCTAATTGTATATATTTATACGCAAGTTAACTTTCACAATTTGGGTTTGCATGTAATTGTATATATTTATACACAAGTTAACTCTTACAGTTTGTGTTTGCATGTAATTGTATATATTTATACACAAGTTAACTTTCACAATTTGGGGTTGCATGTAATTGTATATATTTATACACAAGTTAACTTTCACAATTTGTGTTTGCATTTGACACTTTAACATTTTGGGCGTAACACTTTTCATTCAGTTCTACACATTCGATATAATTACTTTTCTAATTCGGTAAGATTCAATCTTTAAAACCAATAATGAATTAGAATGTATCATCATCATTAGTAAACATTTGGAATTAAAGCGATTGAAAATCCCCCCCCCCCCAACCATTGGACCAGTTACATGTGTTTGGAGATTTTAGACAAACAAAGATGGTTTCTCACTTGTTTGTTTGCTGGGTTAGAAACATACCATACAACGGACGTTTCCATACTCGATAAACCAATCACTTCTATAAGTATATCATCAATACTAAACCAATCACTTCTATGAGTATATCATAAGGGGACGGATGGTCGTGCGGTAACGCGCTCGACTGTCGATCTGAAGGTACCTGGTTCGATCTCCGGTGAGGACCAAGGAAATTTTTCAGGTCTTGGCTCAAGTTCCCGATATATCTCCCGTGGTGCCTCCATGGCCATTGCACTATCGGCTATGGTGGGGATGAAAGAAGGGCACCATAAAACCGTCCCATTAGTGGTTTATAGGATCTAAGGGATTTCATCTCATCCTTACAGGGACTTTACACATGAGTATATCATCAATACTAAACCAATCCCTTCAATAAGAATATCACCAATACTAAAACTAGAATTCATCCAACGAATCATGTCTCACATTTACTTATCAACGTTTCCCCCACTCTCCCGCCATATTTTTTGTTCAGTCACGTTTCTGATGAATGTTTGGGTCAAGAAGTGAAAGTCAACTAGTTGAATTATAGTTTTCACACATCGCTGTGACCTACTCTTGTGTACGGGTGTCAGCAATAGTGTGTATAGAGGACATAAGTAAAGATGCGGTAATGGTGGAAATTGAAGAGCTCTGTTTTAACTCATTAAAAATACGTACGTACATTTTCATAGCAATGAAGTACTTTTTCTTATTAGCCTGAGTTTTTTTTAATCGGATCTTGGGTTTTGAAAAAAAAATCCTACAGGCAGCCCTGCTATTATATAAAGTAACTAGTAACAATACAATTATGAATATATTTCGAAACAATGTACATCTGTGTATTAATTACTTTGATGTGTGTTTTTTTTATGGCAGACTTCCAACGCGGATAACGAAATCCCAAATCACGTGATCATCAAACCTCGCCTAATGACTTAATTACATCGGAAAAAACACGGCGCGTGGAGGGGGTCAAAGGTTAAAAATACATCAAAGAAACCCAGTCGACGGCACAACAGGCGGCCCACAAATAAAACATAAATCTATGAAATGCAATTCTACATGGTCCGGCCATAAATCTACGACATTTAGTTTTGTAATGGGGGGGGGGGAGAGGAGGGGGGAGAGATCAAGCGAGACTGCCGGCCTAATGAGTGTAGTGTAGTGTAGATTGTGCACGTCATGCAAAATGGCGGCGTCATTGTGTAATGTGCCATGAGAGCATGTCCATCTGCTGTAAACATGCTCTGCCCATTAGTCCAATCTCTATGAACGACGTGTGCCGCCCCCCCTCCACCCCACCTTAAACCAACCAGTCTTTGATCTGTAAATCATGAAATAATCAGAAGAAATTTAGGTCTAAATAAAATGTGCCTGCTTTGTTTTAAGTGTCGTTAGCAATTCACATTTGGGAATGCATCCATTCAGACCCGCAGCTGAAAAGTCAACACTTGCACAAACATTTCACGTAGTGAATTCAATTGGACGGAATGTCGCAGTGACCTAATGGCGCTCATTTCTAGGTCCGGGGGGGATGGACGATACAGTGGGGTGGGGGGCTGAGGGTAATGCAGTTTGTTTCGTTACAGTGAAACACTGCGTCTGTGCGCGCCTGTTTGAATGAGGGGCACACAAACAGTGGGTATATTTATTCTCTTGCCAAGAGAAAGACGTGTGGGGAAAATCAGCAACAAAATATATTAACAATGCCACTGTAATCAAAGTTCAACTTAAAACTTAACTATTGGCTCATCATGTGAAAACCAAGATACCCTGTAACGTTCAGATCAAGTTAGAAATGAATGGATAGAGACATACTGAATCAGGATAGACAATTTTAATTAGTATTTACTTGTTTTAATCAATACCAATTAGTATAACACCAGAAACACAGTTAGTATAATAACAAAATGTAGAAAAACATGAAAGTCTTTCAATTATAAACCAATGGGCCTGTTTATCTTTTAATTCGGTCTGAAGTGAAACTTTAGAAAGTGAAAGCTTTGTCTATGTATGGAAGTATCAAGAGTTACATTGAAAGATGTGTCTGTGTATAAAAGTATCAAGAGTTACAGTGAAAGCTGTGTCTGTGCATGAAAGTATCAAGAGTTACAGTGAAAGCTGTGTCTGTGTATGAAAGTATCAAGCGTTACAGTGAAGGATGTGTCTGTGCATGAAAGTATCAAGAGTTACAGAGAAAGATGTGTCTGTGTATAAAAGTATCAAGAGTTACAGTGAAAGATGTGTCTATGTATGAAAGTATCAAGAGTTACAGTGAAAGATGTGTCTATGTATGAAAGTATCAAGAGTTACAATGAAAGCTGTGTCTATGTATGAAAGTATCAAGAGTTACAGTGAAAGATGTGTCTATGTATGAAAGTATCAAGAGTTACAGTGAAAGATGTGTCTATGCATGAAAGTATCAAGAGTTACAATGAAAGCTGTGTCTATGTATGAAAGTATCAAGAGTTACAGTGAAAGATGTGTCTATGCATGAAAGTATCAAGAGTTACAATGAAAGATGTGTCTATGCATGAAAGTATCAAGAGTTACAATGAAAGATGTGTCTATGCATGAAAGTATCAAGAGTTACAATGAAAGATGTGTCTGTGTATGAAAGTTTTAGTAATTAAAAAAAAAAACACACAGAGACTCAGACAGCCAGAGAAAATGTTCAGAGTGGAATATTTTACTTTCACACATTTTGGGCCATGCTCACATTCTTGCATACATAATTACTAGGTCCAAGATCTTGAATAAGCATATGTTCAAGATCTTTTAGGAACCTATGTTCAAGATCTTGTAGGAACCTATGTTCAAGATCTTGTAGGAACCTATGTTCAAGATCTCTCGTGGGACATAAAATGGCGGATGTTTAATGTGCCACTTCTTCTGGGTAAAATAACTGTGCAGAAGAGAACAGATTCATGACTGTATTGAGCTGCTACTTTAAACTAGAAATAAAATGGGTGTTGATTCAACCAAAGCCTCCCCCCCCCCCCAATGAGCTGTAGATTCATACCTGCACAATGCCATGTAAGAAATAAAAAAAAAGATAATGAACTGTTATTCTTATCTTTAGTTTCTGTCTACGCTTGTCTTCTAGAAAAGTTAACGGTTGGCTGCTAGGCGCTGTACTGAAGTGACTAACCAAAAAATGTAAAAGTGGAACAGTCCATGTGTTTACTATGGAACATAAATACTGCTGGTCTCAAGTCTCACAAGACAGTTTATGATGGACCCAGGCGCCAAGCTAACGGCATTCAGTCGGCCAACAATGGCGAACGTCTTCAAACAAAGAATATCTCAAGTGTTCAAACAAGAATCATAACAAATACCTGAACTACACTACGTACAGTGCAAGTGATATGTGACTAACACGCGCCTTTATAATAGTCCAGATTACAAACATAAACTTGACCAGTAAAGTCAGATTGATGTGGCCGGTGGTCAGACAATTCCTTCACAGGGCAAGACACAAAATAAAATATGAAGGCGATTTCGGTAACAAAAAAAATGCAATGGCTAAGTTAAGATAGTTTCATACATTTGTCAGGTGATCTGACAAAATAAGAGATCCTAAGTTAAGATAGTTTCATACATTTGTCACGTGATCTGACAAAATAAGAGATCCTAAGTTAAGATAGTTTCATACATTTGTCACGTGATCTGACAAAATAAGAGATCCTAAGTTAAGATAGTTTCATACATTTGTCACGTGATCTTACAAAATAAGAGATCCTAAGTTAAGATAGTTTCATACATTTGCCACGTGATCTGACAAAATAAGAGATCCTAAGTTAAGATAGTTTCATACATTTGTAACGTGATCTAACAAAATAAGAGATCCTAAGTTAAGATAGTTTCATACATTTGTCACGTGATCTAACAAAATAAGAGATCCTAAGTTAAGATAGTTTCATACATTTGTCACGTGATCTAACAAAATAAGAGATCCTAAGTTAAGATAGTTTCATACATTTGTCACGTGATCTAACAAAATAAGAGATCCTAAGTTAAGATAGTTTCATACATTTGTCACGTGATCTAACAAAATAAGAGATCCTAAGTTAAGATAGTTTCATACATTTGTCACGTGATCTGACAAAATAAGAGATCCTAAATTAAGATAGTTTCATACATTTGTCACGTGATCTAAACAAAATAAGAGATCCTAAATTAAGATAGTTTCATACATTTGTCACGTGATCTAACAAAATAAGAGATCCTAAGTTAGGCATACAAATTTATCTTTATATTAGTTTTAATAACAAAATAAAATTTGAAGGAGACAAAGAAGAATAAAAAGATTTAGGCGGGTTGAGGCCAGACCTTGAGAACCACTCAGAATATTATCATCATATCGGCATCAATATCAACTGTTTGCTTCCTTATTTTTGTATTGTTATTTAAACTTAATAAACAGATCAACATTCCAAATACACATATAAATACATGTTTAAAAAACATATTTAGTCCGAATGGCTTCAGCTTTATCTAATACTGTGGAGTCCCTGATACTGTGGAGTCCCTGATACTGTGGAGTCCCTGATACTGTGGAGTCCCTGATACTGTGGAGTCTCTGATACTGTGGAGTCCCTGATACTGTGGAGTCCCTGATACTGTGGAGTCCCTGATACTGTGGAGTCCCTTTAAGTTTTCATCAACAAATGTAACATTCAGAAATAGCTATCATCTAACTTAATGAAATAAGTCAATTATTATGTCATCACCTCACTGTGTAGACTGTACTCAAGATGGTGACATAATGAAATAAGCCAATCATTATGGCTGACCAAATGTTCAGAACTATGGAGAAAGGCGGGGGGGGGGGGTAAACTTAAGACCATGTGTATATTTATAGTGAGACCAATACCTGGTGACTTACTATTTTATCAACAACTACATAGACTTCTAAATTCATCACACTATATATATATGAAGGGCTTGTGTAAAACTAATGATGTGAGAAGTCAACGAAACTCTACAGAAACCTAGATATCGCGCTAAGACAGTACAACAGAGGACCAGACACACCAGCTACCTGTCTGAAAACACCCAACAAGGGCCCCAGGTTTACAATTACGGTTCAATGCCTGCGACGAGCCGGGAGACAACCCCACCCCCCCTGCCCCGGTGAATGGGGCGGAACAAGAGCAGTTGGTTGGACAAGCCCCTACCTCCACACAACACCTACTTCACAAAGACACGGCAAGACGACCAGCCAGACTGAAGAAAGAAGTCATAAAACAACAAAGACATACATTGGGGGTGGAGGGGGGGGTATGTGACGGAAGACCGGTACACAGTCAAGCCGACCTCGGGTGTTAACATGTCCGTCTCAACTATCTCACCGGTAATGCTAAACGTCTACAGTGTGTGCCCACTGTTGGTACAAGGGTATAGAGTATCACAGTATCAGTTATATCCGTCAACTAAGTACCCTGGTGATAATTTGTCTGCTTACAGACTGCACAATACTTTAGAGGTAATGCATTACTTTCCCCTGGAGAAATCCGAATCAACATTTCTGTAGGTTCACATATTTCGAAACACAGCCTTTTTATGAAATCACTTTGATTTTGTAAATGGAGTCATGACGCAAACAAGTTATTAACCACTGGTACCTATCTGTCCCAATAATAATAAAACATATCACACAAACTGTTTGTATGCGGTCTACTAAAAGTTAAAACATATCACACAAACTGTTTGTATGCGGTCTACTAAAGGTTAAAACATATCACCGAAACTGTTTGTATGCGGTCTACTAAAAGTTAAAACATATCACACAAACTGTTTGTATGTGGTCTACTAAAGGTTAAAAAATATCACACAAACTGTTTGTATGTGGTCTACTAAAGGTTAAAACATATCACACAAACTGTTTGTATGCGGTCTACTAAAGGTTAAAACATATCACACAAACTGTTTGTATGCGGTCTACTAAAGGTTAAAACATATCACACAAACTGTTTGTATGCGGTCTACTAATTGTTAAAACAAATCACACAAACTGTTTGTATGTGGTCTACTAAAGGTTAAAATGTATCACCCAAACTGTTTGTATGCGGTCTACTAAAGGTTAAAACATATCACACAAACTGTTTGTATGCGGTCTACTAATTGTTAAAACAAATCACACAAACTGTTTGTATGTGGTCTACTAAAGGTTAAAATGTATCACCCAAACTGTTTGTATGCGGTCTACTAAAGGTTAAAACATATCACACAAACTGTTTGTATGCGGTCTACTAAAGGTTAAAACATATCACACAAACTGTTTGTATGCGGTCTACTAATTGTTAAAACAAATCACACAAACTGTTTGTATGTGGTCTACTAAAGGTTAAAATGTATCACACAAACTGTTTGTATGCGGTCTACTAATTGTTAAAACAAATCACACAAACTGTTTGTATGTGGTCTACTAAAGGTTAAAATGTATCACCCAAACTGTTTGTATGCGGTCTACTAAAGGTTAAAACATATCACACAAACTGTTTGTATGCGGTCTACTAATTGTTAAAACAAATCACACAAACTGTTTGTATGTGGTCTACTAAAGGTTAAAATGTATCACCCAAACTGTTTGTATGCGGTCTACTAAAGGTTAAAACATATCACACAAACTGTTTGTATGTGGTCTACTTCACGATAAAAACCTTTCATCCCAGCTGTTGTAGATGTCATAAGGAAACAATCAGTCGGTTAGTGGATACATGATGGCCATCAATCATTCATTCAACAATCACAAAGTGTATTACTGTGTCACTGTATGTCTGAGTTATTGATCAATAAACAGAACTAAGTGCCCCCTCAGCTCGAAACATGGGTCAACGGGATGACCGGCCCCGGTCTGACGGATAACGGTAAATGTCAAACACATCTGACATTTCTTTTAAGACCATTTATAATGAATAAAGTGTACGTAAGTGTATTCCCTTCATAGTGAATGTGATATACGTGGTATAAACTACAGAACTTGCGTGTAGTCCCTTTATAGTGAACGTGATATACGTGGTATAAACTACAGAACTTGCGTGTAGTCCCTTTATAGTGAACGTGAAAGGCTGTATTGTTGATTACAGGGTATAAACTACAGAACGTGCGTGTAGTCCCTTTATAGTGAACGTGATATACGTGGTATAAACTACAGAACTTGCGTGTAGTCCCTTTATAGTGAACGTGAAAGGCTGTATTGTTGATCACAGGGTATAAACTACAGAACTTGAGTGTAGTCCCTTTAAATTGAACGTGAAAGGCTCGCGTGGTATAAACTAAGAAATGTGTGTGTTTATTCTCTGTACAGTGACTGACTGTAATGTGGATCACTGGTATAAACTAAGAAATGTGTGTGTTTATTCTCTCTACAGTGACAAACTTCCCACCATGGGAATATTTCATGGGTTCCTACTTCCCAAGGTAACAATCAATAAAAAAAAATGTGTATGACTCACAGTCAACCATCTCATTCAATATTTCATGAAACAGAATACAACATGTGAAGATGTTATTGTAAAGGTCCATACAACATGTAAAGATGTTATTGTAAAGGTCCGTACAACATGCAAATATGTATTGAACAGGTCCAATTAAATAATTCAAAAGCAAATACATAAATGGTTTTATTTGATAGTTGCAAGGCTATCCAATAAAACTGTATCAACAACACTGTATGCGATAACAATAATACCATCAACAATCCAATAAAACTGTATCAACAACACTGTATGCGATAACAATAATACCATCAACTATCCAATAAAACTGTATCAACAACACTGTATGCGATAACAATAATACCATCAACTATCCAATAAAACTGTATCAACAACACTGTATGCGATAACAATAATACCATCAACTATCCAATAAAACTATATCAACAACACTGTATGCGATAACAAAAGTACCATCAACTATCCAATAAAACTGTATCAACAATACTGTATGCGATAACAATAATACCATCAACAATCCAATAAAACTGTATCAACAACACTGTATGCGATAACAATAATACCATCAACTATCCAATAAAACTGTATCAACAACACTGTATGCGATAACAAAAGTACCATCAACTATCCAATAAAACTGCACCCTCCAGTTTCGCTCATGTAAACAAACCAGTGGAGATGAAAACCTCCTGTGTAAGAGTGTATACTAACATTACTCAACGCTCAAACATCCACCATTATACGACTAATAAGAAAATGACTAATAAGAAAATACGAAATGGTGCCATGCAAGTTTTCAAATCTGTTTCAAATTCTACTTTCATGTGGTCTGGCAGTTCACGAGAATTGTGTGTATCTTAGTGCACACATTATTCAAATAATAATAATTTAAAAACATTTAAAAGCTGTTCTATTACTGTTATCCATATATAGGCCTGCACACATTTCTATTATTATTTTTTCTTTACATCATTTATGGTACCAGTGAAACATCTCCAAGTCAAGATTAAATACACATACATGAACTCATTCATGGTACCAGTGAAACATCACCAAGTCAAGATTAAATACACATACATGAACTCATTCATGGTACCAGTGAAACATCTCCAAGTCAAGATTAAATACACTTACATGAACTCATTCATGGTACCAGTGAAACATCTCCAAGTCAAGATTAAATACACATACATGAACTCATTTATGGTACCAGTGAAACATCTCCAAGTCAAGATTAAATACACATACATGAACTCATTTATGGTACCAGTGAAACATCTCCAAGTCAAGATTAAATACACATACATGAACTCATTTATGGTACCAGTGAAACATCTCTAAGTCAAGATTAAATACACATACATGAACTCAGAGTTGAATAACAACAACTCAAGTCTGTGTGAATCTTAAGTTGAGTAAATGTCCATCAAATTATATCATTCAAATAAACACAAAACTGGGCTGACCAACATAAACGTGACTAAATAAACCCTGGATAAGCAAGCAGACGACAAGTTTTCCCCCAAGCTGTAATGTTTGAAAGTTTTCACACCATACGGACTAGCAGCGATTGTTAACACCAGCGAGCAGTTGCGTGATGAGGAATAAAGAAGTTCAACTTACTTACTTGCAGTAATACAGAGGTTTGTCTTCTATGACCGGCACAGGAATAAGTTTAACAACACGGTTTAACATAAACAACCAAATCAAAGTGTCCCTGTAGAACGTATCCTGAGAATACAACAATCATACAGCCTGTGGGTCAGACAGAAAGAATCCCAAGAAAGATACTCCGCGCATGCGGCTACCAGTGTGTGACGACGGGAAGGGTGGGGTGGGGGGGAGGGGTGACTGTTTCAACGGCCCAGATTGGGTTTGGGGGAGAGAGGAGGGAGAGAGAGTGTGTGGGGGGGAGTGGGGGGGGGGAAACGGGGAAGAAGGATGGGGCGGTTGTACGCTACCGACAAGGAGCAGCGTGTGAGTGAAATGAGATTGAAGGAGGCGGGAGTGGAAGGGGAGGGGGTACGGTACCTTACGGTAACAACAACACCTGATACGAAGGGAGCAAACATTAACAAACAGGTTGAGTCATAGCAGACGTGAATATTATTACAAGCTTCTATTCACTATACACCAAAGCAGAGCGCGGGGTCGCCCGCTAACAGAAGATCTGTCAAGGGAGAGCAGTGGGTCGTCTAGAGATAAACTGTCGAAATCAAAACAGACTATCTGGCTCAAGGAGGCGCTTTGAAAATCGCTGGTCTAGATCAAAATATACTACACAGCACTGAGAACACTTTGAAAGTCAGTGGTCTATATAAAAACGGACTCTTTAAGAGCCCAACGTAACGTTTTAAGAACCACTGGTCCATATAGGCCCAAGGGACACTGAAAACCTCTGGTATAGATCAAAACAACTCATGGTCTAGTCAATGAGAAGAATGTAAAGTATTAATAATGAACACAAACCAACGAGTAAGCAGTGCCGAACCTAGGGATTTGGGGAGGAGGGGGGGGGCTGGGGGGCTTGGCCTCTTTGGGGGGCACATGTATTTTGACATTCGACACCATGACATGAGATTATGTACTTAATATTTAATGTAAAAAAAATGTTGGGGGCCCCCCTCGACTTTCGAATTTGGAACCCCCCTTCTCCCACCCTAGGTACGCCTCTGCGAGTAAGAAACTTTCTATTGCGTGTGGAAGGTGAAGACCTTATCTTTGTGCTGGTGTTTTAAAGTGATTTATCATCATCTAAGACAGGCTTCAAAGCTACAAATATTTAGCATCCTACAACACAAACTGAGATGGGGAAGTGGAGAGAGAGAGCAGGTAAACTACACCTGCAGCAAACTCTGCTGCACATAGACCAAAATATACTATTCATATCTGATATATAAACTAATGACACATAGACCAAAATATACTATTCATATCTGATATATAAACTAATGACACATAGACCAAAATATACTATTCATATCTGATATATAAACTAATGACACATAGACCAAAATATACTATTCACATCTGATATGTAAACCAATGACAGATCTTACAATTGTACACAAATCTGATATATAAACTAATGACAGATCTTACAATTATACACAAATCTGATATGTAAACCAATGACAGATCTTACAATTGTACACAAATCTTTCACTTAATTTTTTTTTTAATTATTCAATTCTGGAACGATTACTTCCATAAAAGGTATTTCACACTTCAATTAATTAAAAAAAAAATATATAAAAATGCCCAATGTGCAAGTATTAATACAATAGATCAGCGATTCTCAAAGTGTGGTGTCAGTGGAAGGATAGTCCCGGGTTCGATCTCCGGTGACAACCTTGGGCATTGTTCAGGTCCTGGTGAAAGTTCCCCCCATGACTCCACGGCCGTTACATTCCCGGCTGTGGTGGGGATGAAAGAGGCTATGAGAGAGTTTATCTCATCCTTATATGGACTTCACACACCCACTGGTGTGTTGTAGGTGAATTTGAAATGTTGAGTTAAAAGATAGAGAAACTATAAAATACAACTCTAAATACCACTCTATTTCTATATACAACTCTATTTCTATATACAACTCTATTTCTATATACAACTCTATTTCTAAATGCAACTCTATTTCTATATACAACTCTATTTCTATATACAACTCTATTTCTATATACAACTCTCTTCATATATACAACTCTATTTCTAAATACAACTCTATTTATATATACATCTCTATTTCTACATACAACTCTATTTATATATACAACTCTATTTCTAAATACAATTCTATTACTATATACTACTCTATTTCTAAATACAACTCTATTTCTAAATGCACCTCTATTTATATATACGACTATATTTCTATATTGGTGACGAAACTATAAGTTTTCAAATCAGCAAAACATAAAGGATACACACATCTATATAATTAAGGAATATTTAATGCCCTTACTTTTGTCCAGTATTACGGATTTTCTCTCCTGCCCCCCCCTTCATTCTATCTCTCGATCCTAATATGTATTTTGTCTATTCCCCCAACCTATTCAGTATTCTGTCACACGCATCATTCCTTGTATGTATTTTGTCTATTCCCCCAACCTATTCAGTATTCTGTCACACGCATCATTCCTTGTATGTATTTTGTCTATTCCCCCAACCTATTCAGTATTCTGTCACACGCATCATTCCTTGTATGTATTTTGTCTATTGCCTCTACCTATTCAGTATTCTGTCACACACCTCATTCCTTGTATGTATTTTGTCTATTGCCCCAACCTATTCAGTATTCTGTCACACACCTCATTCCTTGTATGTATTTTGTCTATTGCCTCTACCTATTCAGTATTCTGTCACACACCTCATTCCTTGTATGTATTTTGTCTATTGCCTCTACCTATTCAGTATTCTGTCACACACCTCATTCCTTGTATGTATTTTGTCTATTGCCTCTACCTATTCAGTATTCTGTCACACACCTCATTCCTTGTATGTATTTTGTCTATTGCCTCTACCTATTCAGTATTCTGTCACACACCTCATTCCTTGTATGTATTTTGTCTATTGCCTCTACCTATTCAGTATTCTGTCACACACCTCATTCCTTGTATGTATTTTGTCTATTGCCTCTACCTATTCAGTATTCTGTCACACACCTCATTCCTTGTATGTATTTTGTCTATTGCCTCTACCTATTCAGTATTCTGTCACACACCTCATTCCTTGTATGTATTTTGTCTATTGCCTCAACCTATTCAGTATTCTGTCACACACCTCATTCCTTGTATGTATTTTGTCTATTGCCTCTACCTATTCAGTATTTTCTCAAACGCCTCATTCATTGTATGTATTTTGTCTATTGCCTCTACCTATTCAGTATTCTGTCACACGCCTGATTCCTTGTATGTATTTTGTCTATTGCCTCTACCTATTCAGTATTTTCTCACACGCCTCATTCCTTGTATGTATTTTGTCTATTGCCTCTACCTATTCAGTATTCTGTCACACGCCTCATTCCTTGTATGTATTTTGTCTATTGCCTCTACCTATTCAGTATTCTGTCACACGCCTCATTCCTTGTATGTATTTTGTCTATTGCCTCAACCTATTCAGTATTCTGTCACACGCCTCATTCCTTGTATGTATTTTGTCTATTGCCACAACCTATGTCGTGTGTGTGAGAGAGTGCGTGTGGATGATCAAAAAAGTCAATAGTTTGGGGACTTCCAACAGAGTTTATTTGATTCACTCGAACGTTTTAAAATAGTAAAGTCATGGAGAATACCCAAGTATCAAATTTTCAAATCGAAGGGGGCTTCCAGAAGTTAAGAGATAATCGAATTCAAAATTCCCTATACTTGGCTAAGATTAGAAACTTAGTATCGCCAGACGTAGATAATAGTGATGAAACACCACATATGTACCACAGTAAATTATACAGAATACATCGCTATTTAAAAAGTCATCTACCAATGTTTAAAAATTGAAAGCAATGCAACAAAAATGGCGGCATGCAGCAGTGGACATTCAGCACATAAACACTGATATAAATTGCAGTCGTATTACAAAAGAAGGACTTCCGACAAAATGATTAACAAAAAAACAATGAATTCTGAAAAAATTTCGTCAATTAAAAAAAATACTTTTATAAAAAAAAAACTGAAAGATAATTTGATAATAAAGATGCCGGTCCTCAGAATATAAATGATACAAAGTGAGCATCGCCAATTTAAAATGATGCTTCCAGAAGCCACCATACATATGTGTGTATTGTTCTATTGTGTATCAGTATTAGTTGCTGCTCTATTAAAAAGGGAAACAATATAACACACATGGAGGCACTCACCGATAGAGGAGTTTTATTTAAAAATCGATGCACTTTCTGTATGATAAATATTCTAAGGTGAAAGGGGGGAGGGGTATGATCAAAGCAAGACATCTCTAGAGTACATAGGTCACGTGACAAACCCCTGTACTGTTTGGTGCCATGCTGTGCACTGACGTAATTTCATGTGGTAATATGTATGTCAATAAATGCATTGATGTCAAACTATTTAATGATGTTAGTGCATCACCCAGGTGACAACACACATCTCACCAATACGATAACAGATGTCGCTATACGTGAACCACAATATGCCCAGGTGATAACACACATCTCACCAATACGATAACAGATGTCGCTAAACGTAAACCACGATATGCCCAGGTGACAACACACATCTCACCAATACGATAACAGATGTCGCTAAACGTAAACCACGATATGCCCAGGTGATAACACACATCTCACCAATACGATAACAGATGTCGCTATACGTGAACCACAATATGCCCAGGTGATAACACACATCTCACCAATACGATAACAGATGTCGCTATACGTGAACCACAATATGCCCAGGTGATAACACACATCTCACCAATACGATAACAGATGTCGCTAAACGTAAACCACAAAAATATGCCCAGGTGACAACACACATCTCACCAATACGATAACAGATGTCGCTATACGTGACACCGTGTATACACATGACGTCAGTAATGGAAATTAGTTTGGAACTTTTGTGATTCAATTCCGTTTCCAGCCAAGGTACCAATTCTCGATGCACTAATTATCACGTGTTCGATTTAAACTGAATAATGGCGTCATCAGCTATGTCGTGTATATGACAGGATGTGTTCATGTTTTAATTTTAAATTGATCGATAAGGCAGGGATCAAACGTCATTTGATGTAATCAATAACACACTAAGCAAAACTAATGTAAATAATAAGACAATTTGGAGAAAAAGTAAAAAAAAAAACATCACAGGAAAGTTTTCAAGACAAACAGGAAGCAACGAGTTAAAAAAGATATTTCAAGTTTTCCCCATGGTTTCTATCATTACCGAGGGGATGTGGGGGGTCAGGGGGGGGTCATAAATATAGGTCTGTGTCAAAACGATATGTTCTATATCCACATGTGAAGACATGCCAGCAAATTCAATTAGTGAAGTGCTGCTTTTTTTAAATGACTATCATCTTTATTACGTTGGTGATTTTCGTTGGGTTATTTTTTTTTTCCCATGTGTGGTCATTCTTTACAAGCATGTTTTATTTATGTACTTGTTTACTGTACTGTACTATTTACTATACTATCTAGTAAACCACGGGCACCCACGGGCAAACTAAGGCCGCCCAGACTGCTTAATAATCTGTTGAAGCACTCTGCACTATCTTCATACGTTATGACGTTTACATTTCATTCTATCAGTTCAAGTCAACGCTCCATCCATCTGCTATTGGTGCGGCCCGCCGGTCAATTTTAAGGTTCCCAATGTGGCCCGCGAGTCAGAAAGTTTGCGCACCCCTGGTCAAGTGCCTTATTGTTTATTGTAATGTAGTGTGCCGTTTACAGTACTCTGTACTGTGTGTAGGGCATTACTCTCTACTGTGTGTAGGGCATTACTCTGTACTGTGTGTAGGGCATTACTCTGTACTGTGTGTAGGGCATTACTCTGTACTGTGTGTAGGGCATTACTCTGTACTGTGTGTAGAGCATTACTCTGTACTGACTGTAGAGAATTACTCTGTACTGTGTGTAGGGCATTACTCTGTACTGTGTGTAGGGCATTACTCTGTACTGTGTGTAGGGCATTACTCTGTACTGTGTGTAGGGCATTACTCTGTACTGTGTGTAGGGCATTACTCTAGGGTACTGTGTGTAGGGCATTACTCTAGGGTACTGTGTGTAGGACATTACTCTGTACTGTGTGTAGGGCATTACTCTGTACTGTGTGTAGGGCATTACTCTGTACTGTGTGTAGGGCATTACTCTGTACTGTGTGTAGGGCATTACTCTAGGGTACTGTGTGTAGGACATTACTCTGTACTGTGTGTAGGGCATTACTCTGTACTGTGTGTAGGACATTACTCTGTACTGTGTGTAGGGCATTACTCTAGGGTACTGTGTGTAGGGCATTACTCTGTACTGTGTGTAGGGCATTACTCTAGGGTACTGAGTGTAGGACATTACTCTGTACTGTGTGTAGGGCATTACTCTAGGGTACTGTGTGTAGGGCATTACTCTGTACTGTGTGTAGGGCATTACTCTAGGGTACTGTGCCGCTTACTTCAGAGTTTACTGGACCATGGTTTACCGTCCGAGGGGACGAGTATAGAGCGCTGTGTGTAGGGCATTACTCTGTACTGTGTGTAGGGCATTGTGTAGGGCATTACTCTGTACTGTGTGTAGGGCATTACTCTAGGGTACTGTGTGTAGGGCATTACTCTAGGGTACTGTGTGTAGGGCATAACTCTAGGGTACTGTGTGTAGGACATTACTCTGTACTGTGTGTAGGGCATTACTCTGTACTGTGTGTAGGGCATTACTCTGTACTGTGTGTAGGGCATTACTCTGTACTGTGTGTAGGACATTACTCTGTACTGTGTGTAGGGCATTACTCTAGGGTACTGTGTGTAGGACATTACTCTGTACTGTGTGTAGGGCATTACTCTGTACTGTGTGTAGGGCATTACTCTGTACTGTGTGTAGGACATTACTCTGTACTGTGTGTAGGACATTACTCTGTACTGTGTGTAGGGCATTACTCAGTACTGTGTGTAGGGCATTACTCTAGGGTACTGTGTGTAGGACATTACTCTGTACTGTGTGTAGGGCATTACTCTGTACTGTGTGTAGGGCATTACTCTGTACTGTGTGTAGGACATTACTCTGTACTGTGTGTAGGGCATTACTCTGTACTGTGTGTAGGGCATTACTCTAGGGTACTGTGTGTAGGGCATTACTCTGTACTGTGTGTAGGGCATTACTCTAGGGTACTGAGTGTAGGACATTACTCTGTACTGTGTGTAGGGCATTACTCTAGGGTACTGTGTGTAGGGCATTACTCTGTACTGTGTGTAGGGCATTACTCTAGGGTACTGTGCCGCTTACTTCAGAGTTTACTGGACCATGGTTTACCGTCCGAGGGGACGAGTATAGAGCGCTGTGTGTAGGGCATTACTCTGTACTGTGTGTAGGGCATTACTCTAGGGTACTGTGCCGCTTACTTCAGAGTTTACTGGACCATGGTTTACCGTCCGAGGGGACGAGTATAGAGCGCTGTGTGTAGGGCATTACTCTGTACTGTGTGTAGGGCATTGTGTAGGGCATTACTCTGTACTGTGTGTAGGGCATTACTCTAGGGTACTGTGTGTAGGGCATTACTCTAGGGTACTGTGTGTAGGGCATAACTCTAGGGTACTGTGTGTAGGACATTACTCTGTACTGTGTGTAGGGCATTACTCTGTACTGTGTGTAGGGCATTACTCTGTACTGTGTGTAGGGCATTACTCTGTACTGTGTGTAGGGCATTACTCTGTACTGTGTGTAGGGCATTACTCTAGGGTACTGTGTGTAGGACATTACTCTGTACTGTGTGTAGGACATTACTCTGTACTGTGTGTAGGACATTACTCTGTACTGTGTGTAGGGCATTACTCAGTACTGTGTGTAGGGCATTACTCTAGGGTACTGTGTGTAGGACATTACTCTGTACTGTGTGTAGGGCATTACTCTGTACTGTGTGTGGACATATGTCTGTGTGTAGGACATTACTCTGTACTGTGTGTAGGGCATTACTCTGTACTGTGTGTAGGGCATTACTCTAGGGTACTGTGTGTAGGGCATTACTCTGTACTGTGTGTAGGGCATTACTCTAGGGTACTGAGTGTAGGACATTACTCTGTACTGTGTGTAGGGCATTACTCTAGGGTACTGTGTGTAGGGCATTACTCTGTACTGTGTGTAGGGCATTACTCTAGGGTACTGTGCCGCTTACTTCAGAGTTTACTGGACCATGGTTTACCGTCCGAGGGGACGAGTATAGAGCGCTGTGTGTAGGGCATTACTCTGTACTGTGTGTAGGGCATTACTCTAGGGTACTGTGCCGCTTACTTCAGAGTTTACTGGACCATGGTTTACCGTCCGAGGGGACGAGTATAGAGCGCTGTGTGTAGGGCATTACTCTGTACTGTGTGTAGGACATTACTCTAGGGTACTGTGCCGCTTACTTCAAAGTTTACTGGACCATGGTTTACCGTCCGAGGGGACGGGTATAGAGCGCTGTGTGTAGGGCATTACTCTAGGGTACTGTGCCGCTTACTTCAGAGTTTACTGGACCATGGTTTACCGTCCGAGGGGACGAGTATAGAGCGCTCGACTGAGAGTCCCGGGTTCGATCTTAGATGAGAACCAGGTCCTGGTCAAAGTTGTTCGTCTCCAGAGTCCACCCAACTTTAAATGAGTACCTGACATGAGTAAATGCTTTGAGCTAGGCACACAATCCTGGCTTCAGATACAGATGAACTCGACTTCATCTGAGTAAATGCTTTGAGCTAGCCACACAATCCTGGCTTCAGATACAGATGAACTCGACTTCATCTGACCTCGATGATGTTTTTCAGGCTCTAACAATTCATCTTTACTTTTTTTTTTTACAAACTTAAGTGTATTTTGTTTACTGAATTGTTGAGTTAACATGATTGAGTAGTGGCAGTATTGAATAGAGCAGTATTGAGTAGTGGCAGTATTGAATAGAGCAGTAATGAGTAGTGGCAGTATTGAATAGAGAAGTATTGAGTAGTAGCAGTATTGAGTAGTGGCAGTATTGAATAGAGCAGTATTGAGTAGTGGCAGTATTGAGTAGTGGCAGTATTGAGTAGTGGCAGTATTGAATGGAGCAGTATTGAATAGTGGCAGTATTGAATAGTGGCAGTATTGAGTAGTGGCAGTATTGAGTAGTGGCAGTATTGAGTAGTGGCAGTATTGAGTAGTGGCAGTATTGAGTAGTGGCAGTATTGAGTAGTGGCAGTATTGAGTAGTGGCAGTATTGAGTAGTGGCAGTACTGAGTAAGGACCCAAATAACGCAATTCAATGAAAAGTTTCCTGCATGAAAATATGCTGACAAAATAAAAGACATTCATGTACTTACAGAAAGATGTAGGTACGCATAAAAAATTAAATTAAAAAAAGAAACTGCGTTCGTTCATCAAAGATGTTGGCCAGGTTTAAATAAGTTTCTGTGATGATAAGTTCAATAACTGCATACACGTGCAGGACATGATTTCAACGTGAGCTCCTGATAAGAAACAAATACGATGAAGCCAGTGCTAGACTTGAACCAGCCACGGCTGTAGAAGGGTGGGTGCGAGAACAGCGGTGCGCCTTTGGTAGAATCAAAAAATTAAGGAACTAATTCTGGGTGTGAAATTATAACGTGTACCGTATGCAGCACAACTATACTCCAAGATAATGTCTATAAACTGTTGATTTTTACAGTACTGTACCGTATGCAGCACCACTATAGTCCAAGATAATGTCTATAAAATGTTGATGTTTACAGTACTGTACCGTATGCAGCACCACTATAGTCCAAGATAATGTCTATAAAATGTTGGTGTTTACAGTACTGTACAGTATGCAGCACAACTATGCTATCAAATTATAAGAAACATGATAACATGGGAAATGATTAGTTCTTTTTCTCCGAAAAATGCAGAAGTTTTTAGTACTAGTGCTTTTTTTTTCAATTACTTTCACACCAGGTGGCTGTTCCCACTATTTAAATTACTTTCTTCACACCAAGTGAATGTTCCCACTATTTCAATTACTTTCTTCACACCAGATGGGTGTTTCCACTATTTCAATTACTTTCTTCACACCAAGTGAATGTTCCCACTATTTCAATTACTTTCTTCACACCAGATGGGTGTTTCCACTATTGCAATTATTTTCTTCACACCAGGTGAATGTTCCCACTATTTCAATTACTTTCTTCACACCAGATGGGTGTTCCCACTATTTCAATTACTTTCTTCACACCAGGTGAATGTTCCCACTATTTCAATTACTTTCTTCACACCAGATGGGTGTTCCCACTTTTTCAATTACTTTCTTCACACCAGGTGAATGTTCCCACTATTTCAATTACTTTCTTCACACCAGATGGGTGTTTCCACTATTTCAATTACTTTCTCCATTCCAGATGGGTGTTCCCACTATTAACACCACAAGGGACAGTCCCCAGATTAGCTGCAGCAAATTTTAAAAAAAATCAAGGCGGGCGGTGGGGCACCCAAGGCTTGGAGCCCTGACACGCGTCCAAGTTGTCTATACCTAGGTGCTGGTCCTTGTTCTACTTGAGACGCCTCATATCAGCCTGTCACACGAACAATCACTGCCTCAATGTAGCCTCTGAAAATGTGAAGAGTTATTAGCCTTTTCACTGCACAAACCCAACAGTCTGGATGGTAATAACACCCGATTTGTTGAGTGTAACGTGTTACTTTAGTGCATGAGGTCCATCAGCCCAAAAACGATTGGTTCATGAATATGATGTAGATCGTTTTGTTTAGTTTTTTAAAGTAAAAAAAAAAAAGGACGCGAATGATTTACTCCGCCATCAATGTTATCGTTGTCATTGACGCTAATAATATCTTAGATATTTTACAAACTGGGTTTAACAGCCTGCATAAAATGTGTTTTTTAAGCCCAACATAAATTATATACCAGGGCCAATTTATACACACAAAAAAAAAGACTGGATAACTCATTAAAAAATAGTCTTAGCACATCAAACAAACTTCTTAGTTTTTTTGTTGTTTTTTTTTTTAACGCCATCGTATTACGTGTGTTTGTTGTTTATTTCCCTCGCTCGATATAAAATGTACAAATTTAGAAGGCAATACCTGAAGGCAACACTGCCGGGCCTACAGAAAAGCAAGTGCATGTTAAATGCATTTCGAGATGAAAGAAGGCAAAATGTGTACACACACACACACACAACAACAAAAAAAAAACACACACGAGTGAAATAGACGAAAGAGTTGTGAATGTTCTAGTTTTGTGTGTGTGAAATGTTCTAAAGTTCAGCCTAATGTACAGATCAAAGCCGTGGGACGAGGTGGCTAAAGATCATTAAGCCCAACGCTGAGGAGTTCTGAGCTCTCTGTAACATCACTCAGGTCGGACTGACTCCTGCTTTCAAACACGGGGAGGGTTTTACTACTGCCCATGACGGTGCCAGATGGTCAACTGCCTTACTTGAAGAATTTCAAAGGAAATTGGGGGGGGGGGGCGGTCCAGTAAGTCTAATAATAATGAAGCCATCCTTTCATAAAGAATCTAAGAATGTCTAGCAGTTGACAATCTTAGAATAGAATGTCTAGCAGTTGACAATCTTAGAATAGAATGTCTAGCAGTTGACAATCTTAGAATAGAATGTCTAGCAGTTGACAATCTTAGAATAGAATGTCTAGCAGTTGACAATCTTAGAATAGAATGTCTAGCAGTTGACAATCTTAGAATAGAATGTCTAGCAGTTGACAATCTTAGAATAGAATGTCTAGCAGTTGACAATCTTAGAATAGAATGTCTAGCAGTTGACAATCTTAGAATAGAATGTCTAGCAGTTGACAATCTTAGAATAGAATGTCTAGCAGTTGACAATCTTAGAATAGAATGTCTAGCAGTTGACAATCTTAGAATAGAATGTCTAGCAGTTGACAATCTTAGAATAGAATGTCTAGCAGTTGACAATCTTAGAATAGAATGTCTAGCAGTTGACAATCATATAATGATAGTCAAAGGAAGAGACAAACGCGGCAATGTATGTTCTATACAAATGTAAGGGTCCGAGCTATAAAGACAGAAACACAAGTGTTTAGAGTAGTGAGTTTGGTCATAAACTATAAATACGAAACGCATGTCAATTTAGTGGCGAAATATACATATGCTCAAATACAATACAAATTGACTGTCTATGTATGTGCCAGATATCTGGCACTATCATTGCAGGAAATGTCATTTACTTCTGGATCTGAACAGACTTACTTTAGTGAAGTTTCAATGTAAATGGGTGAGATTAAATAGTACAGCTACGGTGATGGCATGAGTGCACTTTGTTACATTGCACTACACAACACTGTGATGTAATGAATGCACTTTGTTACATTGTACTGTACCACACTGTGATGTAATAAAAGCACTTTCTTAAATTGTACTGTAACACACTGTGATGTAATGCAATGTAACATTTGTATTGTAATGTTCTCTACTGCACAGTTAATTAAAAGAAACAGTTTATCTGTAATTTACACTATTTATTGATTTAAAACTGTCACTAGAACATAGTCAATGAATTAACAGGTACCTGAATTGATAAGTCACTATAACTCTTCTGACAGTTTTAAACAACAATTTTTAAAATGGAAATATTTTATCTGTAATTGGCACTATTTTTGTATTTAAACATTCTCTAGAACTTAGCACTCTATAAACATGGAACTGAACTGAAAGGTCAACAGAACTAAATAAACAACTCATTTTCAGCACACACACAAAAAACACCATTGAATAGATAAGACAGAATATTTACAGGTGCTGGATTATGAAGCTCTAAAGAGTCATTTCAAAACACCCTGACAACTTAAGAGTTTCTGGTTGTAATTGTGTGTGTACATTTCCACAGTTCTATACGCACAACAAAAATGTTTGTCAGGTCATTAGATGAGGTCAGTATATCGCAGGGGTGAACCACAGAATATAAATTATACAGAATGGGCCTCGTCAATTTAAAATTGGGTTTTTCCGAAATTCCACAAATTTGTGTTTTATTCTATCGTGTCTCAATATTTAGGTGCTACAGTTATTAAAAAGGAAAATAACAAAATGGCGGAGTTTGTCGTCAGTAGAGCCGAGTTTTAAATAGCGAGACCCGCAGCTGTCTGTGTGGGGAGAACAAATGGAATACATGGATTATAGATTGTAATGTAGGTGAACTTACAGTTGAGTGATATGGTTCATCTCACACACGTACATCAACAGAGAGGTGATATGTTTCATCACACACAGGTACCTCACCGGAGAGGTGAAATGTTTCATCTCACACACCTCACCAGAGAGGTGAAATGTTTCATCTCACACACGTACCATCACCAGAGAGGTGAAATGTTTCATCTCACACACGTACCATCACCAGAGAGGTGAAATGTTTCATCTCACACACGTAGCCTCAACCAGAGAGGTGAAATGTTTCATCTCACACACCTCACCAGAGAGGTGAAATGTTTAATCTCACACACCTCACCAGAGAGGTGAAATGTTTCCTCTCACACACGTACCCTCAACAGAGAAATGAAATACTAAATGAACAACAAGTTCCATCGTTTGATGTTGTATGACTGAAAACAACTAGTTCCATCGGTTGATGTTGTATGACTGAAAACAACAAGTTCCATCGGTTGATGTTGTATGACTGAAAACAACTAGTTCCGAGCTAAGGTCGCGAGTGGGTGCCGCCATGCAAGACAGATGTCCACTTCAGTGAAGGAAGATGCAGGCAAAAGTTTGAAGTTCATTTCTACCGTCATCGTGATGCAGGTGTTGAAAGACGTACAAGATAATTTTTTTAAAGCAATAAATCGAACAAGATTCACTGCCGTGACGTCATTTCACTGAAATATCCCAATGTTATAGCATCTGGTTCCTATTACTATAGCGGTGCCATTTAAGCATGCCCAAATGTGTACAAGTTAATGATGAGTTTGTATTTTACTCTTTAAGAAATGGCCACGTGCAAACAAAGACCAATGGACTCTCCTGTTGACCATCGGTCGAGAAATACTAATCAATATTAGCATTAGGCTATGATTTCAGTAAACTACATCTAATGGTCATAAAGTAATTAAGAGTCGGACACTTGGGGGGGGGGGGTGTAGACAAAGAGAGATAGAGAAACCTAGAAAAAAGAAATGAGTAAACAAACAAAAAAGATTCTTTTTGTTTGGGATGAAAATATTTCACACACTAACAGTGCGTTTGTTTGTTTTATTTCTACTGTCTGATACAGTCAAGGCAAACTGACGACCCAAGGCCACAATATAAATACATATGTCTTGGGGGGAGATTTCGTTGCAGTCTTTTAACATGTGCTTTATTTTAAATAATACAACTCGCTCAGATTCCAAATCCTATTTAACTTCAGTGGGTACGCGTACACTAAGGGGTACGGGGCAAAGATTCAGCAGGAATACGCAGCGACATATAATTTTCGTTTAAAGCAACCAATAGTGAGAAGAGCTTACTTCTGAGGTTCACAGGCAGACATGATTTCGCAGCCTTTGGGTATAGCCAATATATAGTCACTATATAAGGATAAGAACCGCGGGTCTAGACACGGGGGTGTGACTCGCTCACAAGGTCGATGGTCTGGTCAAATTAAAGCCACATTTTTCGCAAGGGCTAAACTAATGACCAGTGACCTAGATATAGGGCCCGGTTGACCCAAGCAGTTGGGGAGGGACACAAAAGATCCACGAAAAGGGTAAAAAAAAATTAATTCTCAAAAGATTTTGCCGGAGGACCCCTAGCTGCTAATGACAACGGACGAGTTCAGTTTTCTTTAACAAATCTCAACCTTTGTTACAACAGCAAAGTGAGGGGGGGGGGGGTGGACTCGAGGGAGGTGGTGGATAAGTTTAGACCAGACTGACCTAACTAGACCTTGTTATTAGTCAACCACAAATTGTATGTGCTTCTGTTGCATACGATCCTTCGTTGATGTTTAAAATGGCTTTTGTTTTCAACTATTTTATTACTTTACCTTTATAAACGTGGGAAGCCGATCAATATATATATATATATATATATATATATATATATATATATATATATATATAAATTGTTGAATACATTTAGAAACATTCAATGTAAAAAAACACTTTGATCTTTGACCTTTCTAACACAAATAATCAAAGAATGTTTATGTATTGCAATATGGACACTTTACATACTGAAGTTAGAACTTTGAAGTTTTTTTCAACCGCTGATTGATAAACTCAACGCTGAAAGTACAGGAAATAATTACCAACTTTCAGTTTTCTAAAAGTTTACACATTTTACCTGCAAGACGTGCATGTTCATTAGCAGCCAAATTAGCAGCACTTGTTTATATACAAAATACCTTTACCTTTATAAAAGAAAGAAAGTTAATGAACAATATTTTGGGGGGAATTTAAGTAAATTAAAATACCCTTTAAACTTTTTATATAGAATGTTTATTCTCAATGCAAAACGTCTAGACATTTTCTATTTATTTATTTATTTTTATTCATTCTTCAAACCGAGAATGTTAAATAAACGCTCCGTCATATGAATGCTCCATGTATACAAATGTTCCGTCATATTAATGCTCCATCTATATAAATGCTCCATCTATATAAATGCTCCGTCATATGAATGCCCCATCTATATGAATGCTCCGTCATATGAATGCTCCATCTATATAAATGCTCCGTCATAAGAAAGCTCATCTATATGAATGTTCCGTCATATGAATGCTCCATCTATATCAGTGGTTCCCAAAGTGGTCCCTACGGACCCCCAGGGGTCCCCGGAATCTTTCAGGGGGTCCGTGGAAGATTAAAATTCATTTGGGGGTCCCTGAACAGCTTCAGGGGGTCCGCGTAAGGTTTAATATAAAATTATTTTACTAGCTGTAATGAGGTAACACGTACCGTGTTGCGCAAATAAGCTTTCGACATTGTAAAAATAATTCCACTGATTAATAATAAAGAACAAAGAAGGATTGACGAATTGTCTCAGTCCATAGAAAATTCTTTCTTTGATTACTTGAAAACATCTTAATTTTCTATACATCTTGTGGTAAAAGAAGAATTTTTTTCAAGAATTGTTAATTGCGTAATGTTTGGAAACCGATACAAAAGGTGAAACGTTATTTACTGAATTAAAAAGCTACGGCCTTGACTAATACCATTTCTGTTGCTACTGCCGGTGCTTCGGCAATGGTAGGAAGATACCAAGGTTTTCTGGCATACTTAAAACAAGCTGTAAACACGTATTTTCAGTACATTGTGTTATTCATCGCAAAAAATCTTCGTAAACATTTGCACGGATCACTAGATTATGTCATTAAAGCAGTTAATATAATCAAAAGGAATGCCTTAAATGAGAGATTATTTTATCAACTTTGTTTTAAAAATGACGAAGACTATAATCATTTACTACTTTACACAGAAGTACGTTGGTTATCTAAAGGTCCATGTTTAAATTAATTTTATGCGCTCTTTGACTGGGTGTTGGAATTCCTGGAAAGCAAAGACAAAATTTGCGACGCAATTTAATGAATTAAAATGTGACATAGCCCATATGACTCATTTATTTAACAAATTTAAAAAACTAATTTGAAACTACAAGGTGACCAATTAAATTTAAGCAAAACTAAAAGCGTTTATTGCAAAACTTTTTTCTGTACAAACAAAACTTTTGAAGAGGAGAATGAACCAAAGATTTGAAAATATTCTTCACTTTTATATTTCCGATAGGGTGTTGAACCCTTTCTAGGTTGGACAAACTCAAATTCCAAACACCTATGAATCCGTAGAAATACAGGAGCAGCTTATTGAAATATCGCAAATGAGGAACTTAAACCAATGTTTGAAGAAGGATACCACAAATTCTGGTTACAAAAACAGATCCACATTTTATATCCTGCATTATGGGTTATTGTACAGAAGTTGGTGACTGCTTTCCCGTCTTCTTATGTGGTAAAACTTAGATTCAGGGCTGTTACGAACCTCATCACACACAAAAAATAACCCACTAGAAATTAGAGCTCGTGTGGATTTGCGGCTGCTACCCACAACAATTGAGCCAGACATCAATACACCCATAACATCAAGTTCATCCAGGTCATTACATTTTTTTTAAACAAAATTATAATTTTAAAAGATACTTCTTCAACAAAATGTTTTTTATTAGTAATTTGTATGCATTTATGTAGTAATTTAGGGGTCCGTGGGCAAGTTTTGACCCAAAAAGGGGTCCACGGGTCATAAAAGTTTGGGAACCACTGATCTATATGAATGCTCCATCTATATAAATGCTCCAATGAGACGGCGTTGAATAAATTTAATTCTTAAACGAACCACCGGCCTCTGGTAAATTTCATTAACTATGACAGTACTGTTCGCATGTATTACGTTAAAATACAGACCAGAGGTTGGTAAATTTCAATAAATACGGCAGTGGTAGTAACACCGTGGTAGGTACACCCCGGTAGGAAGGTACACCGTGGTAGGAACACCGTGTCCGTACGGACACCGTCTTAGCAACACCGTGGTGAGGACACCATGGTAGGAACACCGTGGTACGGACACCGTGATAGGAACACCGTCTTAGCAACACCGTTGTACGGACAACGTGGTAGGAACATCGTGGTACAGACACCGTGGTACGAAGCCGTTGTAAAATTTCCTTTATACGTATTGGCTAAATACATTTTTGTCATCAACTGAGTCATCTGCTATGAAGTTATGAGACACCATACGTCACACAGAACTGTTCATATGATATAACGTGTACAAAAGTTGCATATTTCGTATCTACATGTATTCAGACCACGGGCGATCTAAAAGGTAACGTGGCCGTCATCGATTCTATCATCATGTGACACAACAGACTTTGAACACAGGGGTAATAAAAGTTGATTTATTGTAGGCAAAGGTACAACGCCAGCATTGTGTATGCGTCCCTCGTCTATTGGCGGAATAATCAATTCTGGATGAAACTGAAAGCTGCCAAGTTGAGACTTTTGGTTCAGACCACGGGGTTTTGGATTCAGTTACATGCACTTCAATGGCTATGAACAAATCTTATAGAAGGCATGTCAGATAAAATTATGGAAGACTACTTTATAGAGAAACATGTAGAATTATGGAAGACTACTTTATAGAGAAACATGTAGAATTATGGAAGACTACTTTATAGAGAAACATGTAGAATTATGGAAGACTACTTTATAGAGAAACATGTAGAACTATGGAAGACTACTCTATAGAGAAACATGTAGAATTAAGGAAGACTACTTTTTTTGAAAAGCTTACGTGTAATTAAGGAATACTACTCTTTACAGAAACGTTTCTAAATGTGTGTGTGTGCGTGCGTATATGTGTGTGTGCATACGTATGTGTGTGTGTGTGCATACGTATATGTGTGTGTGCGCGTGCGTATATGTGTGTGTGCGTATATGTCTGTCCATATGTATATGTGTGTGTGCATACGTATGTGTGTGTGCATACGTATATGTGTGTGTGCATACGTATGTATATGTGTGTGTGCGTATGTGTGTGTGCGTATATTGTGTGCATACGTATATGTGTGTGTGTGCGTATATGTGTGTGCATACGTATATATGTGTGTGTGCGTATATGTCTGTCCATATGTATATGTGTGGGTGCATGCGTATGTGTGTGCGTGCGTATATGATGTGTGTGTGCGTATATGTGTGTGTGTGCATACGTATATGTGTATGTGTGTGCGTATATGTGTGTGCATACGTATATGTGTATATGCATACGTATGTGTGCGTACGTGCGTATATGTGTGTGGGCATACGTATATGTGTGTGTGCATACGTATATGTGTGTGTGCATACGTATATGTGTGTGTGCGCGTGCGTATATGTGTCTGCGCGTGCGTTTATGTGTGTGTGCGTGCGTTTATGTGTGTGTGCATACGTATATGTGTGCGCGTGCGTATGTGTGTGTGAGTGAGTGAGTATGTGTGTGTGTGCATGCGTATGTGTGTGCGCGTGCGTATGTGTGTGTGTGCGCGTGAGTGTGT
The DNA here is from genome assembly GCA_021962125.1 of Bulinus truncatus. Lineage (NCBI taxonomy): Eukaryota > Metazoa > Mollusca > Gastropoda > Planorbidae > Bulinus > Bulinus truncatus. The sequence goes on from JAGDYQ010000011.1 coordinate 5,125,192, forward strand.
GCGCGTGAGTGTGTGTGCGCGTGCGTATGTGTGTGTGTGCGCGTGAATATGTGTGTGTGTAACGATAGTTTTTAACATAGCTTTCCAATCTTAGAACCAATGAAAGTAGGACAATGCCATTTAATTAGTTCAAAAGTTCATGCCAAGGACACATATGTAGTCTTTTACATTTAAAGTTAAATCTTTATTCATTGATATTGTTGACAGCAAACTAGATGAACACAGACTTTACATTTGTGTAAACCTATAACTTGATACAGCAGATATAAACAATACAGACCATCAGTGGAGACACAGTTGTGTAAACCGATAACTAGATACAGCAGATATAAACAATACAGACCATCAGTGGAGACACAGTTGTGTAAACCGATAACTTGATACAGCAGATATAAACAATACAGACCATCAGTGGAGACACAGTTGTGTAAACCTATAACTTGATACAGCAGATATAAACAATACAGACCATCAGTGGAGAGACAGTTGTGTAAACCGATAACTTGATACAGCAGATATAAACAATACAGACCATCAGTGGAGACACAGTTGTGTAAACCTATAACTTGATACAGCAGATATAAACAATACAGTTCAATTAATGAGACCTCCCAGAGGCATCATGTTAAATTAGTAACAAGTAATAAACAGAGGCAGTGAAGTGCTGCATTAACAAAGTCAGATAATGACTTGCATGTATTAAAGACACAAGTTTCAATCCACACGGACGTGTACATTAAGGTATCCACAAACCAAAGCGGAACTTTCCGTTGCGCTATTTCTCACGTGAGATTTTTCTAAGCGCGAAAAACCCTCGCTACACCTAGGCGAAGCGAAAGTGGGCGTCAGCCGACCGGATATAATGATTTTTTTAATTTTTTTTTTGTTTGAAGACGTCGGCAGACATTTTCTTCTTACTATACATTTTCTACAGTTATTGTATTTTACAAGTAAAAAGTGAAAAAAAACACTTACTTTTTGGTATAATCTGATATAATTCATGTTTCTATATATAAATGTAAGTCTTATTTGTTAATTTTAAGACATTTATATCAATTTTAACCTTGATTTTCATTTGAGTCGATGTTTCTAGGCAGCCATTTTGGATTGAATACACTCGCGAAACGCGGAAAAACTCTGCAAGAAGCGATGCCGCGAAATTTCTCTGCACCGCCGCGGAAATTCTCCATATAAATACATTGACGCTAAAGAGGGGCGAATTTCGCGAGTTACCTAGATACGCGAAGTTCGCTTTGGTTTGTGGATACCTTCAGGTGGCATGCAGACAATCATACGTGGTAAATACAACAATCAGAATAAGTAACGAAAACCGCTTTGAGACAGACACATGTGCACTTCAGGTCATCAAAGAGGAAAACCAGTTTGTTTCTTTGTTTGTTCTATTTGTCATTCCTTTGGCAGATTTGTAACAGAAGATTGAAACATTATTAACTTGTTTCAAGTGTTTCAATGGAGAAAACATTTAAGAAAAAATACTGCAGATTTCTACTTAAAGAAAAACACAATATACACTTAAACTTGACCATTGCCATCTTTAGTCGTCAACAGCACAGAAAGGTCATCACTTTGACCAATACAAATAGAAATATGAAAGTTGATCAACCGAGACACAGACACAAATTCAACAGTACAAAAAAATTTTTTTTAATATTTTTTTTTTCAAAAATAGTATAAAATGACCGCGTTATCTTTTAATGTAATGTCGGCTGCGATTGGTTGACTGCGAGGCTCTGTCTGGGTGGGTAAAATTCAATTGAAACGCGGTCACAGTTTATCATTGCGAGGCTCTGTCTGGGTGGGTAAAATTCAATTGAAACGCGGTCACAGTTTATCATTGCGAGGCTCTGTCTGGGTGCGTAATATTCATTTGAAACGCGGTCACAGTTTATCATTACGAGGCTCTGTCTGGGCGCGTAATATTCATTGCGAGGCTCTGTAAAAATGAAAGACTAATAAAGTCACAATAGACAGAAGAGTCACCTGGTGACACATAAACAGAAGAGTCACCTGGTGACACATACGTAACACAACCAATACATAATATGGCGTATCGCAGCAACAATGACAATGTAAATTATAAGTTATAACATATTATAAAACATTACATGACAATATCTATATACTTTTCTACAGAGAAATATTTGTATATAGAAGGCTACTCTATTAAGTAACATATAATAGTTTTTAGATGGCTACTCTATAGGAAAACATATATTAATCTATGTGTAAAGCTACTCAATGAAGAAACGTATGATGAGTACTGCAAAAATACAGAATGTATAAAGAGCAGTGTTTTCGAAATCTGTGGAACCACTTTTTTTTTATTTTCCTAATACTGAGTACTCCTAGTATAAAAAAGAAACTTGCATTCATTGTTTTTACGGTCATGTTTTCCCCTCATTTCATTGTTTTTATGGTCATGTTTTCCCCTCATTTCATTGTTTTTACGGTCATGTTTTCCCCTCATTTCATTGTTTTTACGGTCATGTTTTCCCCTCATTTCATTGTTTTTACGGTCATGTTTTCCCCTCATTTCATTGTTTTTACGGTCATGTTTTCCCCTCATTTCATTGTTTTTACGGTCATGTTTTCCCCTCATTTCATTGTTTTTACGGTCATGTTTTCCCCTCATTTCATTGTTTTTACGGTCATGTTTTCCCCTCATTTCATTGTTTTTACGGTCATGTTTTCCCCTCATTTCATTGTTTTTACGGTCATGTTTTCCCCTCATTTCATTGTCTTCGCTATAGCAGTGAATGTTTACCCATAATATGGAATGTTAGTACTAATAATACAAAAAAAAACGTCCAAAAGTCCTGCACTAATCTAGAGAACTACAACAGTGATAATGCATTAAGAGGAAGGCAAAGCACCTTTTATCTACCAATATTGGGGAGAGGGGGGTGTAACAATGCCACTGTCATCTGAAGCTGGGTGTATAGACAGAGACTAGACAACAAATAACGATGCCTATGGTGCCATACAACATATTGGGTATCAACTCTTCATCTAGTAGAGAAAACACCAACCACAGCCAAGACAGAACTGCCATACCAACTCCACATCGTCACCGCAGCCGAACCAGTCACAGTAGTGACTATGGGTGCAGCCAGAGGCAATGGAGGCACAACAGAAGATATGTGCGCGATCGGGGCCCGCCGTGCCTCAACCCGTAACAAGCGCCGCCACCCCAACCCCACTGTCTCGAGTCACGCATAAATAGTTGATAAAAGTGATATCAAGAGCTGGCCCAATGTGGTAAAGGGAGATGATAGATAAACCATTAATGATCCTTTTTCAAGATAGATGTGTGCGTATTTGTCTATTGGTGGGATACGTTTTCAAAAAAAAGGAGACAAAAAAAATTAAACACGTGTTTTAACTGATAAATTTGATAACCATATCATAAACAAAGTCCAGAGAACGCAGACGAATCCACAGAGAGCAGACAAGTCTACAGAGAGCAGACAAATCTACAGAGAGCAGACAAAGCCTTGAAAAGTTTCTCCGTCAAATCCTTTTTTTTTTTCTAACAGCTCGCTAAATAATCAAAAGAATAATGCTAACAGCTTGATGTTTTATTTTGTTTTGCGGTCATTAACAACTGAGAGTTCGTGCATCAATCCAAAAAGCGACTTCAAAGATAACAAATATGATAAGATCAAGGCTGAAATCATCTAATACTCTACATGTAAGAAACGTTCAAAAATATAAATATTGTTCAAACACGAAAATAAAATATGAACACAAAAAAAACAGACAAGAAAAAAGGGTCAGGAAACAGAAAAAAAAAAGAATTACAGTAGAGGGGGACGGTCTGTTACAGTAGAGGGGGACGGTCTGTTACAGCAGAGGGGGACGGTCTGTTACAGTAGAGGGGAACGGTCTGTTACAGCAGAGGGGAACGGTCTGTTACAGCAGAGGGGGACGGTCTGTTACAGTAGAGGGGAACGGTCTGTTACAGCAGAGGGGGACGGTCTGTTACAGTAGAGGGGAACGGTCTGTTACAGTAGAGGGGAACGGTCTTTTACAGCAGAGGGGGACGGTCTGTTACAGTAGAGGGGGACGGTCTGTTACAGCAGAGGGGGACGGTCTGTTACAGTAGAGGGGAACGGTCTGTTACAGCAGAGGGGGACGGTCTGTTACAGCAGAGGGGGACGGTCTGTTACAGCAGAGGGGGACGGTCTGTTACAGCAGAGGGGGACGGTCTGTTACAGCAGAGGGGGACGGTCTGTTACAGTAGAGGGGAACGGTCTGTTACAGCAGAGGGGGACGGTCTGTTACAGTAGAGGGGAACGGTCTGTTACAGCAGAGGGGAACGGTCTGTTACAGCAGAGGGGGACGGTCTGTTACAGTAGAGGGGAACGGTCTGTTACAGCAGAGGGGGACGGTCTGTTACAGCAGAGGGGGACGGTCTGTTACAGTAGAGGGGAACGGTCTGTTACAGCAGAGGGGAACGGTCTGTTACAGTAGAGGGGAACGGTCTGTTACAGTAGAGGGGGACGGTCTGTTACAGCAGAGGGGGACGGTCTGTTACAGCAGAGGGGAACGGTCTGTTACAGCAGAGGGGAACGGTCTGTTACAGTAGAGGGGAACGGTCTGTTACAGTAGAGGGGAACGGTCTGTTGTTGTCTGTGATGAGGAGCTGGTTAAAGAACAAACTGAAGAAATGTAGATTTGGTGTGTCAGGTGCCATAACTGGGCACACAAGGTATGTAGTACTGCTGCTCAGCACAATTACGTAGTCCAGTTAAGTGAACTTCTGCTGATGAATGAACTGTCTGGGAATTAGCTTCAACCTAGATACAAGTAGAATATAGTCATTGACTATGTGACACACAATACTTCATTCACTATATAGTCATTGGCTATGTGATATACAATCTGACATACTTTATTCACTATATAGTCATTGACTGTGTGATACACAATCTGACATACCTCATTCACTATATGGTCATTGACTATATGACTACATTCACTATATGGTCATTGACTATATGACTACATTCACTATATAGTCATTGACTATGTGACTAAATTCACTATATAGTCATTGACTATGTGACTACATTCACTATATAGTCATTGACTATGTGACTACATTCACTATATAGTCATTGACTATGTGACTACATTCACTATATAGTCATTGACTATGTGACTACATTCACTATATAGTCATTGACTATGTGACTACATTCACTATATAGTCATTGACTATGTGACTACATTCACTATATAGTCATTGGCTATGCGACTACATTCACCATCACGCCGTCCTTGTGACAGTTGGAAAGAAAACAAAAACTGAACTTAAAAAATACATCTTTTTGTCTGGACTGTAAGCACTGAACCCACGAGTCAGCCTGGAACACAAACATTATTTTTTAATCTTACGCGATATTTTGTTTATCAACTTTACCAGCATAAGCAAGTGTAATTCTTTTAACAATTTAATGTATTTTTTTATCTGTCGCGTCCGCACTATTTACACAGCTTAATTTTATAGTTTTAACTTTTTAATAAAAGACAGTTATCTTACTTTCCTCTACAGAGTGTTGTTACTTTTAACATTAAAAAGTAGAAAATAAAAAAAAAAAGTAACAAAAAAAAAAGCTTTTGTTATTACAGGTACTATTAAGTAAAAAAAAACTATTCCTTAGATCAGTGGTTCCCAAACTTTTGACATCCACATATCCCACTTTTTATTTTGGAAACCCCAAAGAAATTGTTTGTGTTGGAGGCGACAGGTCATCCTGATTTGGTCCTCTGGTCATTTCAATCTGAAATGTTGCCCCACATCCAAAAGTTTTTTCTCTGTTTTTCACTGTATGTCAAATGACTAAGTATGCCATTATTTCCGATTTTTTTCTTCGGTTCGGTTTTCCCTTCACCGCGTAACCCCCCCCCCTCCCCCAATCCCCAACCGAACTGTTCGCGTTCCCCCAGAAAGTACCATACTTTGGGAAACAATGAACTAATGTCAAGACATATTTAGTTCAGTAACACCGAACTAATGTCAAGACATATTTAGTTCAGTATACTGAAATCACCCTCATTTGAATTAATTTGAGCCTATTCAATCAATGTGACCCACGTCCAGACTTGAGTTACAACATTTGACGACACTCAAAACCCACGGAAAGTGAAACTAATTAAAAGCTAACAAAAAAAATAATCCGATTCCGGCACTCAAAAAAATGGTTTCCAATCGGAATATACCACACCTACCCCCACCCCCCACCACTGGTTACAACGTTAAATATCAGTGACAGAAAGGTGATTGAATGTATCACAACAACAGAAAGCAACAATTGTGAGAATGATCAGCGAGCTCCTCGTGTCGGCCGGCAGACAGAAAATGAAAGAGAATACTAAAAGTATTTCAATCGTGATGTGGTTAGGAACAAGTTTATATTAACCTTCATTTTAGGTTTGTTGTTTGTTGGTTTGTTTTAAAAACCCAAAATAAATGGGGAGGGTTGGAACTAATGAATGGAAATAACTAAAATCATTGTTTGAGACAGTCTTCAATTACTAAAATCATTGTTTGAGACAGTCTTCAATAACTAAAATCACTGTTTGAGACAGTCTTCAATAACTAAAATCATTGTTTGAGACATTCTTCAATAACTAAAATCATTGTTTGAGACAGTCTTCAATAATAAAAATCATTGTTTGAGACATTCTTCAATAACTAAAATCATTGTTTGAGATAGTCTTCAATAACTAAAATCATTGTTTGAGACATTCTTCAATAACTAAAATCATTGTTTGAGACATTCTTCAATAACTAAAATCATTGTTTGAGACATTCTTCAATAACTAAAATCATTGTTTGAGATAGTCTTCAATAACTAAAATCATTGTTTGAGACATTCTTCAATAACTAAAATCATTGTTTGAGATAGTCTTCAATAACTAAAATCATTGTTTGAGATAGTCTTAACATTTATGTTTTTTTTAATTTCACACAATAGCACAGCACCTTTAAACAAATAATTTCTCAAGTCATAAGAATGAAAATTCCTCCGAGATGTTGTCTAGTAAGACGATAGATTGGCCCACCTCTGACTGTTATGACCATACACTCCATCCAGGGGTGTTACCGAGCGGCACTTTCTGACAGATGAAGGTAAACCAGTCTCTGTGAGACATTTCTCAAATGAATTACCCCCACCATCACTAACAGTAAAAGAAGAAAAAAAAGGGAGGGGGGTGGGAGGGGGAGAAGAGATTTCCCGGGCAGCAACTAAACTTGGCAAAAAGCCAATTATTCCAAACTCAGGATCAAACAGGGCGCACTGCGGCCCCCAGTGTGGAAACTTGAGCACGGTTTTAAAAACAACAACAGCAGCAACCTAATCTGAGATGCAAATATATGATATAGTCCCCGGGGGGTGGGGCACTTGATGAGAGCTGCCCCACCCACGGATTGAATTCATTTGAAAATCTTCACTTAGTTTCCGCTCCATAATCAACTGAACAAATTTAGTAGCGAAATAAAACAAGGGGGGGGGGGACAAGATGGCAGCCGCACTTGACAAAAAAAAAACCGTGTCGCATTGGGCCAACGTTGATACAGTCCGTCCGTCCCACGGCTACCCAATCAAGAGTTCAATTCAGCCAACGATGGACATTGTTACAAACGTGGTACTGTTTGAACAGGAACCCATTTCGTTTCACTATTATCAAGCAGGGCCGTTCTTAGATATATGGAGGCCCTAGGTATAGACAGTTTATGGGCACCAGGCTAAATGATCTACTAGGCCCTCTTTGCATTAGATTTAATAGCAATCACTGGGGGGAGCATCTTTGTAGTGGGTTGGGGGGAGTATGGGGTTAGCTTGCTCATCCGGACCAAGTATAGGAGCCTTCAAACAAAAATTAATAAAAAAAATGTGTGTGTTAAAATGAAGAATGTGTGTGTTAAAATGAAGAATGTCTGTGTTAAAATGAAGAATGTGTGTGTTAAAGACTCGAGTCATTCACTGCTGTGACATGCGGACAAACAAAGCAGGAGGAAACACAAACACACACACACACACACACACAGAAATGTTTGTTTCTTTGAGGATTCAAAGTGAGAAAATATTCGCGTGAAATATTTTTATTATTAATTCTCGGCTCCCACCGGCGTTTGTTTTATTTTTTGTATTTACTTATTTCATTTCTATTTACCAGTCAACGAATTTGCCAGAAATTGTTTTTCCCGGCTTGAGTGGAGCAATAAAACTCCGAATCACTTTTCCTGGCAAAGATCAGGAGTAGGTGGAGGGGGCGGAGGGGGCGCAAGCCCCGTGGATCAGACTGTAATTACGTCTGCAGCTGTCTGCCTATGTATCTGGCGATGAAAGAGGCAACAAATAGGCAACATGC
>JAGDYQ010000011.1:5136094-5208037 GCA_021962125.1 Bulinus truncatus
CTAATGCCTAAATCGCCATTCGGCCTATTCGAGGTGTGGAGTGAGGAACAGAATAGAAAGAACTTTAAATAATGGTAGAATGCAAAGGTAGGTAGTAAAGTACAAAATAAAGCAGAGACTGGTGAAGATTTCAAATGTAGGGAGAAGTGAGCCACCACAACATGTCTTCAGACTATGTTCATATTTTGTGTTCATGAGATTAGCTAGAGCGGCGGTGAAATAAATATTTATGTTAGTGGGACACGACAGTTTCCAATTAGCGGCCAATTAAACACACATCGGCCTGGTGCAGTCAAGTGTTGATGGTCAAATAGAGAGGTTGAAATGACACAGAGATGCACAGACACAAAAAGCGGTGCATAGGTCAAATAGAGAGGTTGAAATGACACAGAGATGCACAGACACAAAAAGCGGTGCATAGGTCAAATAGAGAGGTTGAAATGACATAGAGATGCACAGACACAAAAAGCGGTGCATAGGTCAAATAGAGAGGTTGAAATGACACAGAGATGCACAAAAAGCGGTGCATATATGAATAGCAATGGAGAACGGGTGAAAAAGGATCAAATAATTTCTCAAAAACACAGAGGCGCTGTAAAGGTTTTTGGGGAAACAGACGAGGCAACAGTATTTGTCATGACCTTTTAAGCATCAGATATAACCATTTTGGTTGGGGCCCTAGGTCGAGATGAGGTCAAAGTACCTGTCATGGGCCCTTTTAGTACCAGACTTAATCCTTTACTGTCAGAATGTATCAGTACATCACACTCAAACTGCAGAAATAACATATTTAGACATGTTGGCAAAATATTGAACAAAAAAATGTGTAAGATGATTAAGTGTATGATGGTCACATTTAGCCTGCTACTAAACTGCTCATGTAGATACGGTGACTCATAATGCCGACATCACTGCACTTTCAACTCCCAATGAAACAAGTCAATGTGTGCTGATACAAAAAATAAATTTGTGGAGGGAGTAGGGGGTATACAAATATTTTAACCGTAGACAAAGGCAATGAAAGAGTGGAGCTGTAGCCCCCACCGATCCACAAACGTATCTGGAAGCTTCTAACACAACTGAATGGAGCAGGGACTATATGAGTTGCCTGTCATTGTCAAAAGTTAACGCAGCGGAAACGTTGCAGAAAAAAACGTACAGACAAATTACACATTCTTGTATAGAAGCGAACATTTGGACAGAGTTGGAAGGATAGTCGCAGTGTTGAACAGGAAGGTGGAGGGGGGAGGGGGGAGATAGTTGAGTGAAAGTTACGTGTATCTGAAGATGGTGCTTGTGGTACGCTGAGTTCTGTAGGGAGGGGGGAGATAGTTGAGTGAAAGTTACGTGTATCTGAAGATGGTGCTTGTGGTACGCTGAGTTCTGTAGGGAAGGGGGAGATAGTTGAGTGAAAGTTACGTGTATCTGAAGATGGTGCTTGTGGTACGCTGAGTTCTGTAGGGAGGGGGGAGATAGTTGAGTGAAAGTTACGTGTATCTGAAGATGGTGCTTGTGGTACGCTGAGTTCTGTAGGGAGGGGGGAGATAGTTGAGTGAAAGTTACGTGTATCTGAAGATGGTGCTTGTGGTACGCTGAGTTCTGTAGGGAGGGGGAGATAGTTGAGTGAAAGTTACGTGTATCTGAAGATGGTGCTTGTGGTACGCTGAGTTCTGTAGGGAGGGGGAGATAGTTGAGTGAAAGTTACGTGTATCTGAAGATGGTGCTTGTGGTACGCTGAGTTCTGTAGGAGGGGGGAGATAGTTGAGTGAAAGTTACGTGTATCTGAAGATGGTGCTTGTGGTACGCTGAGTTCTGTAGGGAGGGGGGAGATAGTTGAGTGAAAGTTACGTGTATCTGAAGATGGTGCTTGTGGTACGCTGAGTTCTGTAGGGGGAGGGGGAGATAGTTGAGTGAAAGTTACGTGTATCTGAAGATGGTGCTTGTGGTACGCTGAGTTCTGTAGGGAGGGGGAGATAGTTGAGTGAAAGTTACGTGTATCTGAAGATGGTGCTTGTGGTACGCTGAGTTCTGTAGGGAGGGGGAGATAGTTGAGTGAAAGTTACGTGTATCTGAAGATGGTGCTTGTGGTACGCTGGGTTCTGTAGGGAGGGGGGAGATAGTTGAGTGAAAGTTACGTGTATCTGAAGATGGTGCTTGTGGTACGCTGGGTTCTGTAGGGAGGGGGAGATAGTTGAGTGAAAGTTACGTGTATCTGAAGATGGTGCTTGTGGTACGCTGAGTTCTGTAGGGAGGGGGGAGATAGTTGAGTGAAAGTTACGTGTATCTGAAGATGGTGTTTGTGGTACGCTGTGTTGTGTTGGAGGGGAGATAGTTGAGTGAAAGTTACGTGTATCTGAAGATGGTGCTTGTGGTACGCTGAGTTCTGTAGGGAGAAGGGAGATAGTTGAGTGAAAGTTACCTGTATCTGAAGATGGTGCTTGTGGTACGCTGGGTTCTGTAGGGAGGGGGGAGATAGTTGAGTGAAAGTTACGTGTATCTGAAGATGGTGTTTGTGGTACGCTGTGTTGTGTTGGAGGGGAGATAGTTGAGTGAAAGTTACGTGTATCTGAAGATGGTGCTTGTGGTACGCTGAGTTCTGTAGGGAGGGGGGAGATAGTTGAGTGAAAGTTACGTGTATCTGAAGATGGTGCTTGTGGTACGCTGAGTTCTGTAGGGAGGGGGGAGATAGTTGAGTGAAAGTTACGTGTATCTGAAGATGGTGTTTGTGGTACGCTGGGTTCTGAAGTTTTAAATTTTGAGAGGGTGGGATTGTCGCGGTGGTGTGATTGAAGGATTGTTGAGAGGATCGTGCATGATTGCTGCTATATTAACATGTGCATAATACAAGTGTGTATGTTGTTACAATGGTGAAGAAAATGATACCGCAGAAAATCATCAAAGCAGCGTCCGTGGGACAGGTAAATGCGTAAGTGAATACCGATATGGCCGCCACAATGAAAAAAAGGGAGGGGGGGTGCAAACTGACCAAGCAGAGTGCCGGTGTAGTCATCTCACTAATCACCCATACAATGACTAAGCCAGTGGCTGGTGTGTGTGATCAAAGGGGCCGGCCCAAGCTGGTTGAGGTCGACAAGCTGAAGGCAGCCTTGACATGTACGCGGTACAGAACCTAGAGGGCGCAGCGTTTGAATGATCCTCCACATTGCTGTTTTTCATGAAGGCAGATTAATTTGAAGAATGCTGCAATCTTAAATGGTACACACACACACACACACAAAGCACCGATACCCAGAGTCCGGTACTGTAAACACACTAAATATGTGGGTGTTTAATATTCTTTCTACTGTTGAAGTGAACCCGAGTCTACCACCACGAAACCAGCCAGCAGTAGTAGACATACCGATCTCTCCACTTCAGCCAACACAGCTCCTCTGGTAGATTGAAACAAACTTCTCGTGGGGAACTACAAGCATACACGTGGGGAACTACAAGCATACACGTGGGGAACTACAAGCATACACGTGGGGAACTGCAAGCATACACGTGGGGAACTAACTACAAGCATACACGTGGGGAACTAACTACAAGCATACACGATCTATGGAGCAATAAATCTCTGGCGGCACTTCAAACAAAAAAAAAAGCCTGAATGGTTTCTCTCCCTTACAGCCCTGGCAGTGGTGAGGAGATTTAAAAAAAAAAAAACTTTTTTGTTCGTGCCGTTTTTATGGCCGTCTGTAACGGCGCCTAGCTAGACCTTTTTGATGGCTGCAATTATGCAAATGAAGATAACCGCTGGGTGAGAAATACACAAAACAGGGATTTGCCTCCTTATCAGGGGACAAAGGATTAGGAAATTAGCAAATTTTACCGGCTATTTTGTACACATGGTAAATATGTCCGGTTCCGTATTGGATATATTCTAAACATGTAACATGACGATATCATGGGAAAAATAATGGAGAAAGGGAGAGAGAAAAAACGTTATTGATCCGAATTACACCTCCCATACACACACACCCTACACACACACTTTCTCTATGCAGCTCTGTGTACAAAAATACATCTCCCTATGCAGCTCTGTGTACAAAAATACATGCCCAGCATCAGGTGCACAAGAAACAGCTTTGATATTCAAAACAACCCTTGTCGGGAACAAGCAGCACACCATCTATGACTGACTGGGCTAGTAACAAGGCCAGTAGGTTAGGCTCAAGCAAACAGTACAGTACACCAGTACAGTTTGTACATGTTCAGTACATTTAGTACACTTCCAGATGTACTAGCCTTTTTAACACAAGTTAAAGTTTACAAGACTGATGTAGGCTCAAATTTGTGAAACATCATTCTCTTCATACACCATACAACTCTATTCATACACCATATAACTCTTCAACTCTTCATACACCATATAACTCTCTCTCTTCATACACCATATAACTCTCTTCATACACCATATACTCTTCATACACCATACAACTCTATTCATACACCATATAACTCTTCAACTCTTCATACACCATATAACTCTCTCTCTTCATACACCATATAACTCTCTTCAAACATCATATAACTCTCTTCATACATATAACTCTCTTCATACACCATATAACTCTTCAACTCTTCATACACCATGTAACTCTCTTCAAACATCATATAACTCACTTCATACACCATATTACTCTTTTCATGCACCACATAACTCACTTTATACACCATATAACTCACTTCATACACCATATAACTCTCTTCATACACCATATAAATCTCTCTTCATACACCATAAAACTCTCTCTTCATACACCATATAACTCTCTTCATACACCACATAACTCACTTCATACACCATATTACTCTTTTCATGCACCATATAATTCTCTTCATACACCATATAACTCTCTTCATGCACCATATAACTCTCTTCACTGTCACTGTCTAACTAGAATCAAAAAGTAGACAATTAATCCAAGAGAAGAAACGAATATGTCAAACAAATCTTGATTTAAAAAACACAATGTGATAGAATTATTTCCTGCAGGACATTAATGTTTAATTGTTCTTGTTTTTAAAGATCCCTTGCGTCAGATGTAATAGATTAGTTACATTCACTTACCTGGATTGCAAAAAAAAAAAAATTAACTTCTTTTACTATGGAATGTAGCAGGAGAGTCTTACTCCATTTTTTTTAAATCAATGAATACTAATATAGCACAGAAATAAACATGAGAAATAAAAATACTTCAAGCAAATTTAACTTGCTAGCCAGCCATGTTATCATGAAGCAACTAGTACAACTTTTCAAATTAACGGCTAAACAGCCTACAGACTGTGGTAAAATTTCAATTATCAAGACTAACTGGGGATAGCCCTGATCTAAAAAATGTGTTTGGATCAATTATTCATACATTAATTTAACAAGTAAGACAAATTGTGTTCATTTTATGGAAGTATATACTGCATTAAGATGTCACTGCTTGAGCCTGTTCTCAAAATTCATGGTTTGCTGGAATATTTCTTGTACAGATTTCTTTCTGTACTACTTGAGGTCCATATAGCCGGAGTACATGTGATCTGAACAAATTATAGATATTTTTATTTACATTGAGTCTGTATTAGCTACAAAATCATTTCATTTACTCACCAGTTCATCAATGTCATCAGTTGCTTGACTGTTCTTTATCAATTAATAAAATATTCAATGAAACAAAACTGAAGATCAGTCCTAGTGGTCTTAAAATTTTTATCTGAAATCATACAGCAATAGTATAGTAAATTAGTTCCAGTATTTATTGTATGATACTACTTTATACAGTGGATTCCGCTTATTTGGGACACATCTTAAAGAAACCAAACCAAGAAGCCAATAGTAAATTTGTATGTTTAATTTAGACAGCCGCTTAATTGGGACAAAAAGCCTCTGTCCCGATGTGTCCCAATTAAGCGGAATTGACTGTATTAATTTAAAATGTCCCATTAGGCCGTGACTGTTAGTTAATATTTCAGGGTGGGAGTCAAGTTCTCGTTTTAGTTTAAACCCAGTTTAATGGGAGGGTTGTTTATGTTATATTATGTGATTTTGATTTTAATTATTTTAATCATTAATGAAAATTCAATAATACAAACTTACTTACTTAATAATTCAACAGATACAGAGTGATGTGATAAAAAAATTATAAAATATATTGATTCAATGGAAAAATTCTAATTAAAAAAAAAGAAAATATTCAATAAGTAGGGGCATCATAATCAAATCAGGCCCTTTACTGCATAATGTGTGAGGGGCGACCTCATAAAACAGTTATTTCCCCTGTCTGGGACCCAAGAAGCTGCAGGCTCTGCCCCCCTATGATGACCCCAATGTATTTAAATATAATTACAGTATACAAAGTCTCCATTGAGTAATTATCATATAACAATACTATATTATTGTTACAATGAGGTTGGGGGTCCTGAGGTTTATTACATAGCATCATATTAGGAGAGGATATTTCAGCTTTTACAGTTTGCATTGGGGCCTCCCAAAAAAAATTTGAAATTAATTTACTAGAGGATCAATGAAATTTTGACACTAGTCTAAATTGTGCTAAAATTTGTTGACATAATAATGTCAGCCTAAACAAATAAATGCACTTTATATATCTCGGAAATTCCAGTGCCAAACCTAGGGACTTGGGGGCCAGTGGGGCTTGGCCTCTTTGGGGGCCCCTGAATTTTGACATTCGACACCATGACATGAGATAATGTACTTAATATTTTATGTAGAGCAAAAATAGGTAAGAATATTTCAACATTACTAAGCACAAGATAAATATGCATCAACAGCTAGAGGTTTTATAACCTTCTCCAGCACTAATAAATCCTTAGAGCCAGCAATCTCAATACTTGTCCATTCTAATTTTGTGCCCATATTAGTTGTACTTTCCACCACTCGCCCATTACCCTCTATTAGTCCATGCTTCGAAAGTTTAAACAGAATAATAAAAAAGATTCTGAACATTAGAAGAATATATATATATATATATATATCAGTGGCGTACCTAGGGGGGGGCGGTGGGTGCGGTCCGCACCGGGCGGCACTTTTTATTACTTTTTAGGGGGGCGGCAAAAATGTATAGATTAAATTGAAATACCTAAATGAGAGGGCAGCAAAATCGTCTTCCACCCTGGGAGGCTGATAGCCACGCTACTCCGCTGATATATATATATATATATATATATAAACATTTTTTTTTAATTAAGCTATCACTAAAAAGTAAATTAAAACTCCTTAGGTGTTACAGATATTTATTTAAATTATCATTAATAAAAATATAAGCGTGGGTACCCACCTAGATCTATAGATTATTTATCTGTTTATTACTACTTATCAATTAGCGAAAAGACATATTAAGTCCAGAATATTGATTTCAAGTTAAAAATGCAATGAAAGACATAGCCAACTAACTTGGTGCTTAGAGGCATCAAATTCAATTGATTTAATTAATACATCACTGCCGGTTTCAACATTAACAAGCTGCAAATGCTAAGCTTTTAGGTTCAACCACACCAGGAATAAAATTATAAGCAAAATTTATAAGATGAGCAGAGTAAGAGCTCAATTATTCCACTGAATTAAACAATGAAATAAATTAACATTTTTCATATGGAAAACAATTTTTTATATATTTCATAATTTATGACA
The DNA here is from genome assembly GCA_021962125.1 of Bulinus truncatus. Taxonomy (NCBI): domain Eukaryota; kingdom Metazoa; phylum Mollusca; class Gastropoda; family Planorbidae; genus Bulinus; species Bulinus truncatus. The sequence continues at coordinate 5,143,737 of JAGDYQ010000011.1, forward strand.
CTGCATTGTCACATTGAGTAAAGTTTATTTCACTTTAGATTTGTTTTAAAGATACAAACAGTTTTTTATCTTAAAGCTAAACTAAATATTATAGTCTACTTTTTTACAGCTTTTTAACATTGTTGATATCACATTCAACATTGATATAATAATTGATATCATGATATGTAATAATCATATAATGTAATGTTTGATGTTCAGCCACTGTCACTACATTTTCTCCAAGACTAGGCTAAAATTAAAAGGTTCAATGGAGAATTCCGATATAAGATAAATTACCTAGACTGACCAGGCGCATGTCAATATTCAAGATTATTTTATTTTATTGCGGCAAGAAAGATAGACATGAGTCATGATCAATTATTTTATGTTTGACAATGAGTAAATACTATAGAGACTTCCGATGCCGATTTACTTATCATCTTATGATTTTATACTAGTCGTAACTAGTGAAAGAGTATGTAGTATATAGTGTATTTAAAAATCACCCTGTAGTTGTTAGCTACAAATAATGTGTATTTATTATAAATTATGATAAGAGAAATAAAAAAAACGTACGACAATGGGAAAGTTTATAACACAATATATCATTTGAGTGCACCGCTTAGTCTCAAATTCCGATCACACTTTTTAATGTAATCTTAGTTTAAACTAAATATTAAAACTAAATACATGTACTGATGTATTCGATCCACTGTCTTTTCTGAAAGTTTCGAGACCTTATTAATTTTAGGATATATTGTTTTAAATACAGCAGCTCATCAATAATTTTGTAAATAATTTTGATATTTAATAACATTTATTTTTATTTTTTTTTACTTTATGGGAGATAAAGCAGATTAAACGAAATTAATGGGCCTTGTATCAGTTATGCCTCCATAGTTAAACAAAATGTTTCTAAGAGATGAGATAGTAAAGTAAAAAAAAAAAAGTAGTAAATTAGATGAGTTAACCTGATCGAATCTATTTGTCGTCCTCTAACATCAAAACTTCTAGGATCTGAAAAAGAGTTGGCTACTCTAATTGGCGTTAGTGGTGCCTGTGACAATCCACCCCCCACAATAATAATTATTACTTATAAATGCTAAATTAAATTGCGGTGCCCAATTAGGTCAAATCGGCCTAAGGTCGGCCCTGTACACACACCTCCCTTACCAACAACACCCCTTTTTAATCATGTGCCGAAAATTACTTAAATAGTGAAAATGAAGAACCTTGCAAGTGGGCGGTTGCAAAGAATTTTAGTGGCTTTCAAATTGGTTATGCGGGCGAGCCCATAAGGTTCTCATGCGGGCCGTGAATTATGTGGATACTAAAGCATCTTTAGCTCTCATCCCGAATAACACACATATTGGTTTTTATTCGTTGATATTTTAAATACACTTTACAAATAAACAAAATGTAGCCAATATTTATTATTTTATAATATTTAAATTAACTTCACTTTCCGTGGGTTTGTTTGTAAATCTCGTGACTCAGTTTTGAAGATGTTCTCTAATTGTGTGAGAAGCTCAAATAGGACACTCGTGTAGATTCTACATGATAACACGATTTTCGAGTCCATGAATCAACATCTTGTAGAGTTACGAAGTTAATTATTTTTAATATTAATTTTTATAACTGGGAAAAATTCGCCTTCAGATTATCTTGTCAAAATGTATACGAAGCATAGCACCGGTACATAAATGTGCAAAAGAGCGAAGCTTGTTTTTCTTTATGTCTAATATAGACAAACCAAATTAATTAAATTATGTGAAACTGAAAGTGAGAAACTTCCAATAGCAAGTTTTATCCTTTTAAATCTAAAATGTATGAAAAACAAGCAATTAAGCCTGTTCCATTATGGACACAGGACGTGTTAGCGCATTTTCGTGTTATGTATCAGTACGTTTGTTAGCTTTCAGTAAATATTTGTAAATTTTGGAAATGTTTATAAATTCAATTGTGTAATGCATATATCTGTAAAAAAAATTATAAAGACGTTTCTTTATATTTGAAAAAAAATTATTGTCTCTTAAATCTAACTACAAGTGGTTTGTGGTTACTGAAATAGGACTCATAATTGAAAACATTCGAAATTGTAGTCATTTAATCGTCCGAAAACTCCGTCAATTGGTTGCATAGCTCTGATACTTTCAATTAAACTCAGAACACAAGATTACTATTTCATTTGATGAGTTTCTTAATAAATCTTGGTGAAACTACGTGCTGCAGTATTTCGCACCAAATGAATGGGTTATTGAACGTACAAGGTGTATATATAATATATAAGCCCCTTAGGAGCCCTGAAGCCCGGCCCTCAGAGGTCCTATCGCGAAATGGACTTTTGATGTACACTTGGCAGGCCAAGACCTAAAAAATGATATATACATCATGGGTCTAGGACTTATGGTTGTTGAGATATAGGCGCTCTTTATTAATATAGCTTATATAGCAAAAAAACGGTACTAAGCCCCCTTTTACGGCCCTCAGAGGTCAGATCGCGAAATGGAAAAAAGTCATTTCTTGGCAGGCCAAGACCTACAAAATGATATATACATCATGGGTCTAGGACTTATGGTTGTTGAGATCTAGGGTGATGACAGACAGACAAAACGGGGACAAGGACATCTAAAAAATTGATAGCCTATGAAATAAAATATAAACTTTTTTTTTCAAATAAGCTTTTATTAAAAAGCACTAAAAAAGTAAAAATAACTACTTAGAAGTTAGATCATACAAATATTTATAAAAATTAAAAGCGTGGGTGGCCCCAGTATTGTAGAAAGAGTAGTGCGGCCGCAGAGGGAGCCGATCTAGAAGGTGAGTCGAAATAGAAATCTTGAACTTAAAATTCAGCCTTTAAGACAGACATTGACAAAATTTGGCATGTGGGCCAAGTACGGTCAGTTAGGCTGTATAATCCTGTCCACAGTACCCCCACACACACTTGTAGACCATAGGCAGGGCCGGCCCTAACAATTGCGGGGCCCTATATGAAACGGATTGCGCGGGGCCCATTCTGGGTAGGACAAGGATAATAAGTGAAAATTAAGATTTTGTATTAGAAAATAAATTTTTATTCATTCTTTACTAAGTTCTAAGTAGGCCTACAAAATCACGATCAAATTAACTTTACTTTACGAGCCTTGCATGTAGCGAAGTCATACAGTATATCATCAAAATTATGTTTCCTACATAGATCACGCTCAATAGCAAGAATTGACAAATTGTTCAATCTATCTTCGTGAATTGTTGACATCAAGTAATTCTTGATTAGTTTGAGGCGCGAGAAGCTTCTTTCACCAGATCCCACAGTTACGGGTATTGTTAAAAAAATATTCTGAGTGCAACAAAGTAGTTAGGGAAAGCAGTGTGTCTTTCATTAGTGGACAGATAAGCCAAAATTTCTACCTGGGTTTTGGTGGTATTTGGTAGAATATGCTTTATAGATTTAATTTCATCTGCTAATTCTCGCCCACATATATCTGCTGACTGGTCTGTTGATAACATCAATACTTGCTGGAGGTTCGCTGTAAACTTTCGTATGTCATCACGCTGAAGGCTCTTGAAGCTGACAAGAAACCCAAATAGATTTCGGCAGCGGCGTAGCGTGGGTATCGGCCGCCCAGGGCGGAAGACGATTTTGCCGCCCTCTCATTTAGGTATTTCAATTTAATCTATACATTTTTGCCGCCCCCCCCCCCCAAAAAAAAAGTAATTTCAAGGGCTATGTTATTTTATGGGCTATGTTATTTTATGGGCTGTTATTTTATGGGCTATGTTATTTTATGGGCTGTTATTTTATGGGCTATGTTATTTTATGGGCTATGTTATTTTATGGGCTATGTTATTTTATGGGCTATGTTATTTTATGGGCTATGTTATTTTATGGGCTGTTATTTTATGGGCTATGTTATTTTATGGGCTATGTTATTTTATGGGCTATGTTATTTTATGGGCTATGTTATTTTATGGGCTATGTTATTTTATGGGCTATGTTATTTTATGGGCTGTTATTTTATGGGCTATGTTATTTTATGGGCTATGTTATTTTATGGGCTATGTTATTTTATGGGCTATGTTATTTTATGGGCTATGTTATTTTATGGGCTATGTTATTTTATGGGCTATGTTATTTTATGGGCTATGTTATTTTATGGGCTATGTTATTTTATGGGCTGTTATTTTATGGGCTATGTTATTTTATGGGCTATGTTATTTTATGGGCTATGTTATTTTATGGGCTATGTTATTTTATGGGCTGTTATTTTATGGGCTATGTTATTTTATGGGCTGTTATTTTATGGGCTATGTTATTTTATGGGCTATGTTATTTTATGGGCTGTTATTTTATGGGCTATGTTATTTTATGGGCTGTTATTTTATGGGCTATGTTATTTTATGGGCTATGTTATTTTATGGGCTGTTATTTTATGGGCTATGTTATTTTATGGGCTGTTATTTTATGGGCTATGTTATTTTATGGGCTATGTTATTTTATGGGCTATGTTATTTTATGGGCTATGTTATTTTATGGGCTATGTTATTTTATGGGCTATGTTATTTTATGGGCTATGTTATTTTATGGGCTATGTTATTTTATGGGCTATGTTATTTTATGGGCTGTTATTTTATGGGCTATGTTATTTTATGGGCTATGTTATTTTATGGGCTATGTTATTTTATGGGCTGTTATTTTATGGGCTATGTTATTTTATGGGCTATGTTATTTTATGGGCTATGTTATTTTATGGGCTGTTATTTTATGGGCTATGTTATTTTATGGGCTGTTATATGTTATTTTATGGGCTATGTTATTTTATGGGCTATGTTATTTTATGGGCTATGTTATTTTATGGGCTATGTTATTTTATGGGCTATGTTATTTTATGGGCTATGTTATTTTATGGGCTATGTTATTTTATGGGCTATGTTATTTCATGGGCTATGTTATTTTATGGGCTATGTTATTTTATGGGCTATGTTATTTTATGGGCTATGTTATTTTGGGCTGTGTTATTTTATGGGCTATGTTATTTTATGGGCTATGTTATTTTATGGGCTATGTTATTTCATGGGCTGTTATTTTATGGGCTATGTTATTTTATGGGCTATGTTATTTTATGGGCTATGTTATTTCATGGGCTGTTATTTCAAGGGCTATGTTATTTTATGGGCTATGTTATTTTATGGGCTATGTTATTTCATGGGCTGTTATTTCATGGGCTATGTTATTTTATGGGCTATGTTATTTCAAGGGCTATGTTATTTTATGGGCTGTTATTTCATGGGCTATGTTATTTTATGGGCTATGTTATTTCATGGGCGGTTATTTCAAGGGCTATGTTATTTTATGGGCTATGTTATTTCATGGGCTATGTTATTTCATGGGCTGTTATTTCATGGGCTATGTTATTTCATGGGCTATGTTATTTCATGGGCTATGTTATTTCATGGGCTGTTATTTCAAGGGCTATGTTATTTTATGGGGGGCTATGTTATTTCATGGGCTGTTATTTCAAGGGCTATGTTATTTCATGGGCTGTTATTTCAAGGGCTATGTTATTTTATGGGCTATGTTATTTCATGGGCTATGTTATTTCATGGGCTATGTTATTTCATGTTATTTCATGGGCTATGTTATTTATGGGCTGTTATTTCATGGGCTGTTAATGGGCTATGTTATTTTATGGGCTGTTATTTTATGGGCTATGTTATTTTATGGGCTATGTTATTTTATGGGCTGTTATTTTATGGGCTATGTTATTTTATGGGCTGCTATTTTATGGGCTATGTTATTTTATGGGCTATGTTATTTTATGGGCTATGTTATTTTATGGGCTATGTTATTTTATGGGCTATGTTATTTTATGGGCTGTTATTTTATGGGCTATGTTATTTTATGGGCTATGTTATTTTATGGGCTGTTATTTTATGGGCTATGTTATTTCATGGGCTGTTATTTTATGGGCTATGTTATTTTATGGGCTATGTTATTTTATGGGCTATGTTATTTTATGGGCTGTTATTTTATGGGCTATGTTATTTTATGGGCTGTTATTTTATGGGCTATGTTATTTTATGGGCTATGTTATTTTATGGGCTATGTTATTTTATGGGCTATGTTATTTTATGGGCTATGTTATTTTATGGGCTATGTTATTTTATGGGCTGTTATTTTATGGGCTATGTTATTTTATGGGCTATGTTATTTTATGGGCTATGTTATTTTATGGGCTGTTATTTTATGGGCTATGTTATTTTATGGGCTATGTTATTTTATGGGCTATGTTATTTCATGGGCTGTTATTTCATGGGCTATGTTATTTTATGGGCTATGTTATTTTTATGGGCTATGTTATTTTATGGGCTATGTTATTTTATGGGCTATGTTATTTTATGGGCTATGTTATTTTATGGGCTATGTTATTTTATGGGCTATGTTATTTTATGGGCTATGTTATTTTATGGGCTATGTTATTTCATGGGCTGTTATTTCAAGGGCTATGTTATTTTATGGGCTATGTTATTTTATGGGCTATGTTATTTCATGGGCTGTTATTTCATGGGCTATGTTATTTTATGGGCTATGTTATTTTATGGGCTATGTTATTTCATGGGCTGTTATTTCAAGGGCTATGTTATTTTATGGGCTATGTTATTTTATGGGCTATGTTATTTCATGGGCTGTTATTTCATGGGCTATGTTATTTTATGGGCTATGTTATTTCATGGGCTGTTATTTCAAGGGCTATGTTATTTTATGGGCTATGTTATTTTATGGGCTATGTTATTTCATGGGCTGTTATTTCAAGGGCTATGTTATTTTATGGGCTATGTTATTTTATGGGCTATGTTATTTCATGGGCTGTTATTTCAAGGGCTATGTTATTTTATGGGCTATGTTATTTTATGGGCTATGTTATTTCATGGGCTGTTATTTCATGGGCTATGTTATTTTATGGGCTATGTTATTTTATGGGCTATGTTACTTTATGGGCTATGTTATTTCATGGGCTGTTATTTCAAGGGCTATGTTATTTTATGGGCTATGTTATTTTATGGGCTATGTTATTTCATGGGCTGTTATTTCAAGGGCTATGTTATTTTATGGGCTATGTTATTTTATGGGCTATGTTATTTCATGGGCTGTTATTTCACGGGCTATGTTATTTTATGGGCTATGTTATTTCATGGGCTGTTATTTCATGGGCTATGTTATTTTATGGGCTATGTTATTTCATGGGCTGTTATTTCAAGGGCTATGTTATTTTATGGGCTATGTTATTTTATGGGCTATGTTATTTCATGGGCTGTTATTTCAAGGGCTATGTTATTTTATGGGCTATGTTATTTTATGGGCTATGTTATTTCATGGGCTGTTATTTCAAGGGCTATGTTATTTTATGGGCTATGTTATTTTATGGGCTATGTTATTTCATGGGCTGTTATTTCATGGGCTATGTTATTTTATGGGCTATGTTATTTTATGGGCTATGTTACTTTATGGGCTATGTTATTTCATGGGCTGTTATTTCAAGGGCTATGTTATTTTATGGGCTATGTTATTTTATGGGCTATGTTATTTCATGGGCTGTTATTTCAAGGGCTATGTTATTTTTATGTTATTTTATGGGCTATGTTATTTTATGGGCTATGTTATTTCATGGGCTGTTATTTCACGGGCTATGTTATTTTATGGGCTATGTTATTTCATGGGCTGTTATTTCATGGGCTATGTTATTTTATGGGCTATGTTATTTCATGGGCTGTTATTTCAAGGGCTATGTTATTTTATGGGCTATGTTATTTTATGGGCTATGTTATTTCATGGGCTGTTATTTCAAGGGCTATGTTATTTTATGGGCTATGTTATTTTATGGGCTATGTTATTTCATGGGCTGTTATTTCATGGGCTATGTTATTTAATGGGCTATGTTATTTTATGGGCTATGTTACTTTATGGGCTATGTTATTTCATGGGCTGTTATTTCAAGGGCTATGTTATTTTATGGGCTATGTTATTTTATGGGCTATGTTATTTCATGGGCTGTTATTTCAAGGGCTATGTTATTTTATGGGCTATGTTATTTTATGGGCTATGTTATTTCATGGGCTGTTATTTCACGGGCTATGTTATTTTATGGGCTATGTTATTTCATGGGCTGTTATTTCATGGGCTATGTTATTTTATGGGCTATGTTATTTCATGGGCTGTTATTTCAAGGGCTATGTTATTTTATGGGCTATGTTATTTTATGGGCTATGTTATTTCATGGGCTGTTATTTCAAGGGCTATGTTATTTTATGGGCTATGTTATTTTATGGGCTATGTTATTTCATGGGCTGTTATTTCAAGGGCTATGTTATTTTATGGGCTATGTTATTTTATGGGCTATGTTATTTCATGGGCTATATTATTTTATGGGCTATGTTACTTTATGGGCTATGTTATTTCATGGGCTGTTATTTCAAGGGCTATGTTATTTTATGGGCTATGTTATTTTATGGGCTGTTATTTCAAGGGCTATGTTATTTTATGGGCTATGTTATTTTATGGGCTATGTTATTTCATGGGCTATGTTATTTCACGGGCTATGTTATTTTATGGGCTATGTTATTTCATGGGCTGTTATTTCATGGGCTATGTTATTTTATGGGCTATGTTATTTTATGGGCTATGTTATTTCATGGGCTGTTATTTCACGGGCTATGTTATTTTATGGGCTATGTTATTTCATGGGCTGTTATTTCATGGGCTATGTTATTTTATGGGCTATGTTATTTTCATGGGCTATGTTATTTTATGGGCTATGTTATTTTATGGGCTATGTTATTTCATGGGCTATGTTATTTTATGGGCTATGTTATTTCATGGGGCTATGTTATTTTATGGGCTATGTTATTTCATGGGCTGTTATTTCAAGGGCTATGTTATTTTATGGGCTATGTTATTTTATGGGCTATGTTATTTCATGGGCTGTTATTTCAAGGGCTATGTTATTTCACGGGCTATGTTATTTTATGGGCTATGTTATTTCATGGGCTGTTATTTCAAGGGCTATGTTATTTTATGGGCTATGTTATTTTATGGGCTATGTTATTTCATGGGCTATGTTATTTTATGGGCTATGTTATTTCATAGGGCTATGTTATTTCATGGGCTATGTTATTTTATGGGCTATGTTATTTTATGGGCTATGTTATTTCATGGGCTATGTTATTTCAAGGGCTATGTTATTTTATGGGCTATGTTATTTTATGGGCTATGTTATTTCATGGGCTGTTATTTCATGGGCTATGTTATTTTATGGGCTATGTTATTTTATGGGCTATGTTATTTCATGGGCTGTTTTTTCATGGGCTATGTTATTTTATGGGCTATGTTATTTTATGGGCTATGTTACTTTATGGGCTATGTTATTTCATGGGCTGTTATTTCAAGGGCTATGTTATTTTATGGGCTATGTTATTTTATGGGCTATGTTATTTCATGGGCTGTTATTTCACGGGCTATGTTATTTTATGGGCTATGTTATTTCATGGGCTGTTATTTCATGGGCTATGTTATTTTATGGGCTATGTTATTTCATGGGCTGTTATTTCAAGGGCTATGTTATTTTATGGGCTATGTTATTTTATGGGCTATGTTATTTCATGGGCTGATATTTCAAGGGCTATGTTATTTTATGGGCTATGTTATTTTATGGGCTATGTTATTTCATGGGCTGTTATTTCAAGGGCTATGTTATTTTATGGGCTATGTTATTTTATGGGCTATGTTATTTCATGGGCTGTTATTTCATGGGCTATGTTATTTTATGGGCTATGTTATTTTATGGGCTATGTTACTTTATGGGCTATGTTATTTCATGGGCTGTTATTTCAAGGGCTATGTTATTTTATGGGCTATGTTATTTTATGGGCTATGTTATTTCATGGGCTGTTATTTCAAGGGCTATGTTATTTTATGGGCTATGTTATTTTATGGGCTATGTTATTTCATGGGCTGTTATTTCACGGGCTATGTTATTTTATGGGCTATGTTATTTCATGGGCTGTTATTTCATGGGCTATGTTATTTTATGGGCTATGTTATTTCATGGGCTGTTATTTCAAGGGCTATGTTATTTTATGGGCTATGTTATTTTATGGGCTATGTTATTTCATGGGCTGTTATTTCAAGGGCTATGTTATTTATGGGCTATGTTATTTTATGGGCTATGTTATTTCATGGGCTGTTATTTCATGGGCTATGTTATTTTATGGGCTATGTTATTTTATGGGCTATGTTACTTTATGGGCTATGTTATTTCATGGGCTGTTATTTCAAGGGCTATGTTATTTTATGGGCTATGTTATTTTATGGGCTATGTTATTTCATGGGCTGTTATTTCAAGGGCTATGTTATTTTATGGGCTATGTTATTTTCTGGGCTATGTTATTTCATGGGCTGTTATTTCACGGGCTATGTTATTTTATGGGCTATGTTATTTCATGGGCTGTTATTTCATGGGCTATGTTATTTTATGGGCTATGTTATTTCATGGGCTGTTATTTCAAGGGCTATGTTATTTTATGGGCTATGTTATTTTATGGGCTATGTTATTTCATGGGCTGTTATTTCAAGGGCTATGTTATTTTATGGGCTATGTTATTTTATGGGCTATGTTATTTCATGGGCTGTTATTTCAAGGGCTATGTTATTTTATGGGCTATGTTATTTTATGGGCTATGTTATTTCATGGGCTGTTATTTCATGGGCTATGTTATTTTATGGGCTATGTTATTTTATGGGCTATGTTACTTTATGGGCTATGTTATTTTAGGGGTATGTTATTTTATGGGCTATGTTATTTTATGGGCTATGTTATTTCATGGGCTGTTATTTCAAGGGCTATGTTATTTTATGGGCTATGTTATTTTATGGGCTATGTTATTTCATGGGCTGTTATTTCACGGGCTATGTTATTTTATGGGCTATGTTATTTCATGGGCTGTTATTTCAAGGGCTATGTTATTTTATGGGCTATGTTATTTCATGGGCTATGTTATTTCATGGGCTGTTATTTCAAGGGCTATGTTATTTTATGGGCTATGTTATTTTATGGGCTATGTTATTTCATGGGCTGTTATTTCAAGGGCTATGTTATTTTATGGGCTGTTATTTCAAGGGCTATGTTTTTTTATGGGCTATGTTATTTTATGGGCTATGTTATTTCATGGGCTGTTATTTCAAGGGCTATGTTATTTTATGGGCTGTTATTTCATGGGCTATGTTATTTTATGGGCTATGTTATTTCATGGGCTATGTTATTTCATGGGCGGTTATTTCAAGGGCTATGTTATTTTATGGGCTATGTTATTTCATGGGCTATGTTATTTCATGGGCTGTTATTTCATGGGCTATGTTATTTTATGGGCTATGTTATTTCATGGGCTATGTTATTTCATGGGCTGTTATTTCAAGGGCTATGTTATTTTATGGGCTATGTTATTTCATGGGCTATGTTATTTCATGGGCTGTTATTTCAAGGGCTATGTTTTTTCATGGGCTGTTATTTCAAGGGCTATGTTATTTTATGGGCTATGTTATTTCATGGGCTATGTTATTTCATGGGCTATGTTATTTCATGGGCTGTTATTTCAAGGGCTATGTTATTTCATGGGCTATGTTATTTCATGGGCTGTTATTTCATGGGCTATGTTATTTTATGGGCTATGTTATTTCATGGGCTATGTTATTTCATGGGCTGTTATTTCAAGGGCTATGTTATTTCATGGGCTATGTTATTTCATGGGCTGTTATTTCAAGGGCTATGTTTTTTCATGGGCTGTTATTTCAAGGGCTATGTTATTTTATGGGCTATGTTATTTCATGGGCTATGTTATTTCATGGGCTATGTTATTTCATGGGCTATGTTATTTCAATGGCTATGTTATTTTATGGGCTATGTTATTTCATGGGCTATGTTATTTCATAGGCTGTTATTTCAAGGGCTATGTTATTTTATGGGCTATGTTATTTCATGGGCTATGTTATTTCATGGGCTGTTATTTCAAGGGCTATGTTATTTCATGGGCTATATTATTTCATATCAACACTCTTTGTCCAGCCCTTTTGTCAAAGTAAAGAAACAATTGTGTTCCCCGATTCCAAAATTTTGCCCACCATTGTTCTCGAGTCTTTACATTTTTAGTGATTATAAGATGACATCTTCGCCTTGTCGTCACCATTTTCACATAATCATAGCAACGCCTTGCTTTCGTCTCATTTGTACAGTGGGGAAGCAGGAAAATACCTGGCTAATAAAATAAAAGGAACATTGCTAACCCGATATACGTTGCTATCACAATGCAAAGGGCAAAATTAGGACAATCGGGGTAATAATGGCCGACCTAAACAATTGTTTCCAGGCACACACATTGAACGTTTTTGTTTGGAGTTCTTCTGTATAATGGGGGATAAAATTGACTATTCAGTTTTAATTTTTTTTTTTGCAGTATGTCCATCACACTGGCGGCGGAGCAGGGGGGGGGGGCAGCGGCCCCCTTCCTAAAACTTTTAAGGGGTGGCGGCGCCCCCCTTGAATTACCAGTCTGCCCCCCCCCCCCAAATTTTAACTTTGTTTAACATTTTTAACTTTTGCTGTATTTTAGTGAATATGTATCATTTTCATAATTCATTTGATTTATTTCTTAAATTTAATATTTGAAAGAAATCATAATTAATTTACATTTTAGAGTAATCACATTATTGAGAGCTGTTATGGCATATTTTAAAGGCACAGGCTCCACGTACGTCAAGACGGTCGAGGTATTTTTTTTTTACCTCGTACGTCAACAGAATGAACTCTTATGATGTAAAGTTATAAATGCAGTTTATATTATGATATTATTACTTACACAATGATGGTGCTCAAAATCTGCGATCGTTTTAACACATTTAAAGAGTAAACAGAACAAATGAGAACCCTAACCCTTTTCCTAAATCCCTAATCCGCGATCCCGGGGTCCTTAATCCCTAATCCGCGATCGCGGGGTCCTAAATCCCTAATCCCACGATCCCGAGGTCCTAAATCCCTAATCCTGCGATCTCAAGATCCTTAATCCCTAATTCGGGATCCCGAGGTCCTTAGTCCCTAACCCTAATCCTGAAAAAAAATCTGGAAAAAAAAATTTATGATTTATTAAAAAATGACCATCAATAGATATTGCTCCACACCCTATCCCTAACCCTATCCCTAACCCTGATCCTGAAAAATAAAATCTGAACAAAAAAATGTATGTCTCTATTAGGAATCGAACCCGCACATAGCTAGCCAAACTGGGTCTCAGCCAAGCGAACAACCTACATCACTAGCGCGCCACACGAACTAACCTCTCATTTTAATGTATAATTAGACTTCAAATCATAAGAGTTCATTCTGTTGACGTACGAGGTAAAAAAAAAATACCTCGACCGTCTTGACGTACGTGGAGCCAGTGCGTATTTGATTTTAAAACTAGTTGCAAGTACCCGGCTTTGCCCGGGCTTAAAATAAGGTTTTCTGTTTATTTAAGAAGCGTAATTTGACGTTTAATTAAGATTTAAAATAAGACGCGTAAAAAAGGGTTTATTTGCATGCAATAAAAGGGTACATTTCTCTTAAAGCAATGTGATACACAACATTTTTGGTAGTTTTTCTCTCTCTCTCTCTTTAGCCCTCCCTCCCTCTTTCCCTCCCTTCCCCTCCCTCTCTCTTTCTCCCTCCCTCCCTCCCCCTTCTCTCTCCCTCCCTCCCTCTCTCCTCCCATCCCTCCCTCTCTCTCTCTCTCTATTAGGCATGACTGTAGCAAAATATGACAATTCCTATGGATTAAGGAATGGAATGTAATAATGTAGTAAGTAATGTGATATTTGGTTTCCATTACCGATCATATTTATAGTAAGTTAGCTGTGTGGGAGAGAAGCTCGTAAAACTTGATATCGGGGTAAAAGTTTGCCAATTTTCATGTCTTTGATATCCAAAATAATTAATTACAATTAAAGTACCCATTGAGATGGAACAAAACCTGTTTAAGAACATTCCCCATGTAATTTTGTGTACGTGTATCAAATTTCACGGTATTTGGTTGTCTGGATCTTGAGTTCTTAAGGGAACAGACAGACGGCAAATGCGTCCTATAAGTATAGAGAAGTATTGCCATCTATTATCTTTTCATAAATTACTTTTTGTTTATTGAGTTTCCCGTTTCCGGTTTCAGTTCCATGTTCATCATCATTCATGATAATTATCAGTAATTTTCTGATCTAATTTCACTATTAAATTTGTAAACAAACTGACATTATGAATCAGTCGACGACAGAAGTGCTCAATGTTCATTATTATTTTTTTAAATATTTTTTAATAATATCGATTAAATACTTGCTACAGAATTACTATATTCTATTATTGAATTAAGGGGGTAAAATTTGTCTTTCGGTCATATTTTGTCTTGCCCCCCCCCCTTGCATTTTGGCTTGCCCCCCCCTTAAAACATTTCGTTCCGCCGCCGGTGGTCCATCACGATGGAAAAAAAAGTATTTTCAGCTGTAGGCCTACATGTAACATTGAAATTTCAAACATACACTGCAGTAACACTGGGAATGACATCAAGAACAGCTGCAAAGAATTCTCTGTGCATTTAAATAACTGAAGTTTATGGTCCACTTAAAACTTTGTCTGAGTAGGTGAAAAGTAATTTTGATATTAGATCTGGAGGAGCCAATTAATTAATTTCTTATTTATATGTATGCTAGAATCTCACCCAAGATTGTTGTCGATTTTGGACTATGTTAGCCTGTCACTACAGAGCATCAAGGTATGATTTACGTATAAGCTACACAAGATATAGCTCAGGGGCCCCAACTTTCTTGGGGACCCCCGAAAAATTATCCGAATGAGCGATGGTCATATATACTTAAGTATTTGGCACTGACATATAATATTTGGACTTATAAAGGGTCCCATATCTCTAATAGCTTAGGGCCGTATTATGTATAAATTGGCCATACAGACTAGTCAAAATGCTTGAATGAAATCCTGGCAAGGGTTACAGACAATGCTAAGGGATGGATATCCCAGTCATATTCTTAGAGAATAGACATATATATCTTAGTAATAGTCAGCTATAGACACCCCACTTTAATACCAGCAAAAGATATGTGAGGACACTATATTTAGAAAATGTAATAGATGCTTTTGCCTAAATACGACAGTGTTTTTTTTTGTGACGGTACGCACCGGTACGTCGTACCGCCACCTTTTTCAATGTGGGGAAAAATATTACTTTTCTTGTATTTTAACGTTTATTATTAATTTGTTAAAATTGAATTATTTTAAAATTGTGCGCAATAAGAACTAAACTAGACGCTGGTTTTAAGCTAAAATTTAGGCAATCCATCACTGAGTACCGGCACATATTTTTTTTTTACAAAAAAAAAAGCACTGATACGACATAATACTAATAATAGACTAAATACACATCTACATTAGTTGATAAATATAAATAATCTATGTTTCTAGTTGGGCACCTGCGCTTTTATTTAGTCAATACATTTATCATTATTTGACAAGCGTTATAAAACAGATTGCGTTTTCGAGATTTTCGCCATAATGGCCAAACACGATTTATTTGTTCTTTTAAAATAAATCGAGAGTGTTTAAAGAGGCAGAAGCCCCTATTCCCACACATCGCAAATGAAGCCCCTGATCAGCCAGCATTGGTGCATGCTTTTATATACGGGGCAGTACGGGCACTGTGCCACTGTGTCGCTCATTTGATAATCTATGACATTCCTTGTAATCCCAGAATGCACCTTACATGTTTTCATCTTGCCAAGTAAGCGTTAAACCTTTATAGTTTTCCGAAAGACTTTTTTTTTATGTCCGAGTGTGTGTTATTTATGTATAATATATACTGAACTGTTCACATTAAGTTTATTTGATTTAAGCTCTTATATGTTTTAGTTAATTTGAATCAGTAATTTGTAGAGAAATATACATATAGTGTAATACAATGAAAATCTTTTTACAAGTTCACCATTGTATCACGAAGTAATTAATTTCATGACATCTTTGAATATGTTTTTTTTTTATTTAAATACATGGTTGTTTTTTGTTTGTTTTTTAATTTAGCTAGTCATTAGCTGCTTAGCCAAAGGCTAAGTGAATATGATGGCAACGCTTTATATCTCATTTAATTATGCTTAAGTATCAAGGTAATCTGTTTGATAGAACTCATTGATTATCACAATAATAATAGTAGCTTTTTTAAATTGTGTTGTCCTATATAATTTATAATTATAATTTGCTTAGTGTAGTGCTATTAAGTATGTGTGTGTGTGTGTGTGTGTGTGTGTTGAATAGAAATAACTTAATCATAGAGTGAAATGAAAGGCAATAGTCGCTAAAAAAAAAACTGGACAGCAAAATAAACAGGAAATGACATAATTTGGACATGTTGACTGGCTTATTACTGTTTTACGATCTTGACGTTATTATATTTTGGTTAGTAATCATTTATTTGTAATGTTATTCATAGTCTTAATAAAAATTATAGTTATTGGAAATAAAAGACACATATTTTAGCCATTCATATTAATATTTAAATTTATGATATGAAAGCAATTCGGAGGGAAAATAGCTGTTTGCCAATGCCAATATATTATTATCGCAGTGGCAACGGTTCGGTCCGACCGAACCCGAATTTTTTTTTTTTCGGGTACCAGCTATACTTATTATTGCATATTTTTTTTTGTTTTCGGGGCTAGTGTTAGGGATAGGGTTAGGGTCCAGCTATAATATAGATATCTATATATAGCGGCCGAGTCGCTGCACTGAGCTATATAACAACATATAAGTCACTACACTAACCCTATTCCTAACCCTAACACAAGCCCCGAAAACAAAAAATATGCCCAAAAACAAAAAAAAAATGCAATAATAAGTATGGCTGATACCCGAAAAAATAAATTCGGGCTCGGTCGGACCAAACCGTAGCCACTGCATATTATTATTGGATAGTTTATACGACTTGACACAGTACATGTATGAAGTCGATATTTCTATTATTTAACACTTGTGTGAATTTTAAAAAAAAATGTCAATTGTGATTATGTGACAGAAATCAGCTTATTGATAAAAATTCTGGTTAGCCTGAACAATGTCACCCTGGGTGTATGGACTGTGCTATGCCTATGGCTAATCCTGTGTTAATGGTTACGAAGTGGCTACGGTTACGTCCAGCACCGTTATATTAGGGTTAGGAATAGGACGTATTCCATTTTTTTTTTTCGGGTACTGGCCATTATATTAGGGATAGGGTTAGGGTGTGGAGCAATATCTAAAAAAAAATACGGATTACGCCGGACGTAACCGTAGCCACTGCGTAATGGTTATCAGGCTGACGAAAGCCTGCAAAGGCTGAGTGCTTTATGTAGGGATAGTTTGTGTCTTTTTGACTGCATGTCTGCACCAATTTAACACTTGTATTAATTTATTGGTACTTATTACTTGTCTGTATTTCTGCCTTATTTGAAATTAACTTTTCAGAAGGGTGTTTTGTCAATTGATAGTTCAAACTTCAAAGTAACTTAGTCGTCTTAGTAAGGCACTGTAAGCTATTGTAAATTCATGTAAACAGTTAAGTCCACTACTAGTAAGTAATTAGGTTGATTGGGAAGTTTGAAAACATTGATACTAAGTCAGTAAATAGCCAACTAATCTACTTATAATGTTCTTATAAGTATTAGTTTGCTAAACATGGATGTATTTTATTATTCATTACATGAAATGAAGAATTTCAAGTCCTAAGCAGTATTAGGCATGTGGAAATCTGACATTTTACATTATTTTTATTTCCAATTCTTGTGACCGTTTTTTGGGAAAAAACATAGGGTAGTGATCTTTGTTAGTTTGTAAACACATTTTATGCATGTTTAAAAGAATAATAGTGATTATAGTTAGCAGTTGACACCATCGACTCTAGGTGGTCGCGTCTGCGCGATGTCGTATATAACTCCGCCATCACCACCTATGGAAAGATAGAGCGGAAAAACGCCGATTGGTACGAGGCCCATTTGGAGGAAATGAAACCCGTTACCGAGGTAAAAAGGAAAGCCCTACTGGCCTACAAGGCCAGGCCCAGTCCCAACACACTAAAAGCCAGGAGCAAAGCCCAGCAGACCGCCCGCAGATGCGCCAACTCCTACTGGTTGAACCTCTGTAGCAGCATCCGGCAGCTGCCGATACAGGAAGCGCAAGAGGGATGTACGAGGGCATCAAAAAGGCAATAGGCCCAACTCCCTCCAAAACCGCCCCCCTTATATCCAAAACAGGAGAGGTCATCAAGGACCAGGAAAAACAGATGCAGAGGTGGACCGAACACTACCTGGAGCTATGTGCAACCCAGAACACTGTGACTGATGCCGCTCTTGGCGCTATCCCAGATCTGCCTGTCATGGAGGAGCTAGACACCACACCCACCGTGGATGAACTAAGCAAAGCCATCGACTGCCTTGCAAACGGAAAGGCACCCGGTAGCGATGGAATCCCACCAGAAGTTCTGAAGAGCGGAAAACCAGCACTGCTAAAGCCATTGCACGACCTCCTAAGTGGATGCTGGGAACAGGACTATATCCCCCAAGACATGAGGGATGCCAACATTATCACACTATACAAGAACAAAGGGGACCGGAGCGACTGTAATAACTACCGGGGCATCTCCCTCCTCAGCATCGTCGGCAAAGCTTTCGCCCGCGTCGCTCTAAACCGCATGCAGGCCCTCGCCTCCCGAGTCTACCCAGAGTCACAGTGTGGCTTCAGGGCTGGCCGATCAACAGTGGACATGATCTTCTCACTTCGTCAACTTCAAAAGAAGAGTCAGGAACAGCAGGTGCCACTCTACATCGCTTTCGTCTACCTCACAAAGGCGTTTGATCTAGTAAGTCGAAGCGGACTCAACTTTTCTTGACCTCCCCCCCCCCCCCCCCGTCTAAAATTGTCAAAAATTTTCTGACCCCCCTTTCCCCTATTTTGTTGACGTAATTAATGGACAGACCCTTAAGCAACAACAATGTCAAACACGTGTTATTCTCGTGGTAAATGACGTATTTCAACCCATGTTCACATATTTTGTAACACTTCGCCCACGCGTGTCTTGTTCCCCCCCCCTTCAGATACCGATATTTTTTTTAATCAACAACAATGCCAAACACGTGTCTTTCTCGTGCTACAGCTAATGACGTATGTCAATTCATGCTTACCCCTTCCCTGTCATATTTCATGACACTTCGCCCACACGTAAATCTTGTTTCCCCCCCCCCCCCCCCCCAACTTCCCATCCCAACAAAAAATACACACAGATGTTCACTAATTGTATCATTCAAGGTCATACATTAGAATTAAGAAATGCCAATCCTATTGTTTCAAGGTCATATCTCTGATGTAGACGTGACAATTTCTGTGTATGGGTTTTTTTTTTCCTTTTTTTTTAAATCTTGTCTGATCTGGTTATAGCATTGGGTTATTTACTGATTTTTTTTATGCAACTCTGTTGTGAAAAAAAGACAATGTATTGGCAGCCAAAAAACGGCCGGTCCGACAGTTAACCCATAGTGCCAATATCGGTTCGACTATCGGTCGCTCCCTACAACAATCGGCCGATCCGATATTAACCGATAGTGCCAATATCGGTCCGATACCGATCCGATTATCGGTCGCTCCCTAGTATTTAGTCTAGTACAGGGGTCGGCAACATGCGGCTCGTGAGCCGCATGCGGCTCTTTCGATGTCAATTTGCGCCCTAATCAAATACCATAATATTGAAACCACAGATTTAGTGACTCTTTAAAAACTGAGAAAATTGTAAATTATAACTTTAGGCTCTTCCATCTCAAAAGGTTGCCGACCCCTGGTCTAGTAATACGACACCTTATCTTCCGCTACTTTTGATTCCGTGTTTTCTATAAACTATATTTAGCTATCAAAATGTAACTTCTTTAAAGAGCAGACAACGATCTATTTTGGGTGTTTACAGTTTAAAAATAGTTCAATAATTTATTTTTCTGCACATTTTTTAATTTTGTGGATTTTGTCACGATTTGGATAAAATTCCTCGCATATTTAGATAAATAACTTGAAGATACATTTTTGATTAAACATTAAAGTGATATTGATTTAGATTTGAAATGCATTTTAATTTGCGTTTTTATGGGAAATAGTCAGATAATGGTTTAAATGTAAGTATGAATGAAATAACACTGTTCGGTGACGTCACTATGGAACACTAAAGAAAAATAAGCTGTCGGGTGGTGCCACACTATATATATATATATATATATATATATATATATATATATATATATATATTGGAATTCATTTATTAATAAACATGTTTATTATACTTTCTAAGATAAAAGTAAAGTTCCCTTAACCCTAACGGGCCATCGGGGCAGATGAAGTGTAGAATTCATCTGTTTCTATAACCTCGGCAATTGAAGGGGTTATGTGGTTAGCACAATGCCCAGCCGCCTTTACTCCCCCAACTTAAAGTCAGGTACCCATTTAAAGCTGGGTGGACTTGGGGACTTTCACCATTTCTAAGATATGTTATCCATTTCTTTGTTTGATTGTAATAGAAATCAAGTTAAATTAGGTACAGCTTTATTAAAATAAATGTTTAAAACGAAGAACCTGTTATTTTGAGAGTTATCATTCTTAACTCAAGATTGGGGAAGGGGTTTTAGTCACTGTCTTCAAGATCTAAAATGTTAATACTGTTTTTTTTTTGCTATCTAGAACTTAAAAACTAAATTTTTATTCTATTTTTCATTCTTATATCATTTTTATGTTATGCGAGAAATTACTACTATTTAATTAGGTAAAATCCGATTCCGGCAGGATCTAAAAATTACAATCCGGTACAGCCCTAGTTGTGTTTAATATGATAGTATCCAATGAGCCTATCAGTAGTGTTACCCCATTAGCTAGAAACATTTAGCTAGTATGATTTTATTGTCTTTATGAATATAGTTCTTGCATGTCATTATTTTATTTTGTTCATCCAATGAATGGTTGTCCAAAAATTAGACCAAAGATGCATAAGATTTTTTTTACTTTGATATACTTTGTACATCTTTGTAATAGTCAGCCAGAAACCCCACTTTAATATCAGCAATATTTTATTATCCTCAAAAATTAATTTTTCACTTGAAGATTTTGTTCCCTTTTTTTAATTGTCATACAGCTTGCCCAATTTTAGCCTTAAAACATGGCCAAAGAAATCATAGTTTTATTATTTTTTTACTTTAATACATATTATTTTGTTGCTCTTTCAATTAATTTTCTTGTGATACAAAATTGGTTCAGATTTAACAGAACTGTATTAGTTTATGTTTGAAAATGTGGGGAATTCTGTCAGTTTTTATTCGTCTATTGTAACAGATTTGAGTAACTTAACATTCTGTAACTTTAACATGAATGGGCAGATCCTATTGTATTTTATATAATTGGAAAGCTCTTGTTTGCTCTTTCAAATGATGTATACTACTTGCAGATTAAATGACTTTGAAATTTTCATGTCACATACCTAGCAGTATTTAAGGAATATATGGAAGCGAACTTTAAGTTTAATTTCTTGACATTTTGTTACTAAATATAAAGCTAAGCGAATTAATATGGTCACTATTGTTGCCAACATGAGACCTTTTTTATAAATTGGATGTCTTGGTCGTAAAAGCAAAGTTGGAAAATAAAATGGGTTTTTTCTGGTATGCCAATCTATGTCACTGATTACATTTTTATGGACAAGAACTAAAACTCTGTTACATAGTGTTATTTAATATTTCTGAACTATAAATTCAAGCTAGATCATAAAATAGAGACATTCCACTTAACATACACACAGGTAGATATAGATTTCAATGTGGACACATTTTAAAAATATTGCGGAAACTATTTTGAATATGATTTTAACGAGAGTTTATTACGGCATTAGCAGAAGTGATGTCCATGAGGATGACCTCACTTGCAAGTTGTCTATATTTATATACAATATATTAATACAAATTATAAATTCATGTTTGATTTCTTTTATAACTAAATAATATTAATTTTTTTTCCACCATTTCTTTTGCAGACATGATGGCTTTTTTTCCTGGCAATCTTAACCAGCTTTTTGGAGCAGTTGGTCCAAATTTTCAGAACAAATTGCCTAATATACCTAACATACCTGGCAATTTTAATGGTTTTGAAAATTTTGGTCCTGGTTTTGAAGAACAGAATCGTAACTTTAGTATAAATCCTGAATTTAGAGCAGTAGAGATCCGTCATGGTGATGTAAATAATCGCATTGAACCTGTCCCACCTGGGCTAGATAACTCAGCCGGTTACCAGGGTCGTGACAGGGGAAGAGATAATAGAGATAGAGATCAAAGAGATATGCGTAGCCGAGATGACAGAGATCGTGGAAGGTTCGTTTAAGTTTTTTAGCATAACATAGGAAAACTATTTTTATTGTAAGAGTAATGAGTTAAAATTTGTTTTTTGTTCATATGATTAAGTAAAGTTTGCTTAATACATCAAAGTTTGATTAAAATTGAACTGCTGGGCATATAAACTGATAGACTGATAAACTAACTAAATACATGTACATCTCCTTGATTCATTTCCACATATCTGTGTGAGTTTTATTCATTAAACAGACACCTGCCTTAATTTAAATTTGTTTCAGTAACTGGTTTAAATTATTAAAAAAATTTTTTACAAATAAGCTTTCTTTACTATTTATCGATTTTCTTTTATTGACACAGAGATAGAGACAGACGAAGAAGTGATAGAGAGAGAGGAAGAGGAGATTGGAGCCAGGATCGTGATTCTTCACGTTCAGGCAGACACAGAGATAGAAGTGGCAATAGAGATAGAAGTCCAGTAAGTTTAAGGAAAATAAATTTGTATTGAGTTGTAAATTTATAGAAATTATTAGCTTCTGGTGTTTTTTTTTAACATCATATTTGCAACTTAAATGCTAGATGTCAGATGATGGTGATCGGAGCAACAGTGGCTCTTCAGATAGATTTCGTGGTAGAGATTCTGATGCTCGAGACTCTTCTCGGTCATCTGAAGATAAAGGTGGTGACAAGTGGGTTTGCAATCAGCCATCTCGTACCATTATTCTGAGAGGCCTTCATGTTGACATTGATGAGAAAATTGTAAGAATTTATTGATGATAATAAATGTAAATGAATTAAATTTTAGTTGAGCATGTTTTTAGAATTTTTAAATTGTTTGTTTAAGATACTTAACAAGGTTTGCATTTTTAAATTTATAAGTATTTATATTTCAGATTGGAGCGGAACTTATGATGCTTGGTCTGCCAGTTAAAGACATAAGGCTTATACGAAGATCATCAGGTACATTAACCCCTCTACTTTTTTAATTCATTTGTAACATTTTAAAGAATTTGATTAATAAAATTTTTGTAATAATATTTAGTAACATAGTTATATCAATTTTATGAGTTTTACTTTCATTTTATACTCATTGGTGTGTTCTAATACAACTGATATGAATTCTATTAGATAACAGTTTGATTTTTTTTTTTACTTTTATGGCATTGCCATTTGAACAGTGTTTTTTTTTGTATTTTAATTGTATTTTTAAACTGTGAAGTAAACACTTTTGTACTTGATGTTATAAATAGTACAAATTTAAGAAACCTACTGTAGATAGGATATGAAAAATATGGGTTCAGGTAAGTCATTTGAATAAGTGATATGATTGGGTCAGTCATCCTTCTCAGGTGGGTCTGCTCACTGATGATTATTGTTTGCAGTTTGAATGTTTTATTTAATAAGCTTCGTTTCCACCTTGCTTACACAGGTGTCTCTCGAGGCTTTGCTTTTGTGGAGTTTCATAACGTAGCAGATGCCCAGCGCTGGATGGAACACACACAGGTTGAGAATCTCAAAAAAATATAATGAAAAAGAAAAATGTGCTGTGGATTGTAGATGGTTGCTACAACTTCCACGTTTTTTTTTAATCTTCATTTGGTTGGTCTCTTTACTGGATTTTACCAATTTGAACAATAAAAATAGTCAGTTTATTTGAATGAAACGTGAGACTGATGTGGAAATTAATAATTTTAATGACTCATTGGGCTTTATATTTATAACTAGATGGATTCTTCTTATTGTGGGGGCTCAGATTTTTGTTATTCGGGTTTCAAACTTTAGGTGCAGATGTCTGCACTTTCATGAAAAATTCATTGTAAGGAATACATGCACATACTAATAATAGTAGTGAAAAAATACATCAATGTAGACTGAATTTATTGCTAATACATATTACACTTTTTTTTTGATCTGTCAATTCCATATATCAGGGATTTGAGTGTCCTTTAAAATATATAAAAGTATACTTTTATGTTAGACCTCAGTAGTTGGAGTTTTCTTGTGCTTTTCACTTGTCATTTCGCCTCGCGGCGTGGCTTGTTTTTTTTTTTTTTTTTTTTAAATATGTAAAAGAAAAGAAGTCATTTGTTGTAATGGGCTGGATGGTACAGCTATTATTTATAAAATATTAAAATGATTTATTCATATTTTCCCAGGGTAACCTTGTGCTTTTAAATCAATATCGTGCTGTAATGGCCTACAGTGTTACCCGTGACCGAGGTGGAAATAGAGATGGTGGTTTACAGCGAAATGACTGGGTTTGCATTAAGGTCAGTCTTTCTTAGCTTCATTGATAAAATTATAAACATATGTTGTCTCTTTTTTTTTTACATACACACACACACACACACACAAAGTTTATAACATAGCATTGATAAAATTTCAGTGTTTGAGTCACAATTTCAAGCGTAGAGATTTCTGTTACAATTGTAACCTTTCTAGAAAGGGTAAGTCACTATTTCATAGCAGTCTTGTAATTTTAGAAATAAAACTTTTGTGTATATTTACTTCATCCTATACTGCTTAAGTATTTGACAGTTTTAACATCTACTGGAAAAAACCATGTCAACACCTTTCTTTTTAGAAAGGTTATAGATTAACTTAAAATGATATGAATAATTTTTTTGTCAGATTAAAATACATACATTTTTGGACATAGAGATGCTACTTATTGATTTTTAATAGACCTAATTTTGAATGATAGACAATCTCACTCTTGCATTTACCTTTTTTTTTTTTTTTGAAGCACTACATGTAATTACTTTAATTTCAAAATGATAATACTAAATATCTATTTCTTGAACATATTTGTGCCTTTTAACTGTTTTAAATCATGCATGTGTTTTAAAAATGTAATAGTCTCGGGATAAAGTACAGTTGAAATAAAAATCTTGCATTGTTGTTAATTTAGACATCTAAATAATGTATACTTATTTTTCATTAGAATCTGAAAAAGGAAAATCTTCTGATGGACAAGATGAGATAGGCACCAATCCATGTAATAGTAAGTTTTGACTTTTTGACCATTTTTATTCAGAGAATGGTGGAATATTTTTCCTTTTATGATATCTGTAAATAAATACATAACAATATATTTATAAAAAACAACAACTGAAATATTGTATTTCAGTAACCAAATTTTGTCGGTTTCTCAAATTTAAACTCTAAAACTTAGTAGTATTAAATGAAATACAAAACCTTGCCTCAATTGTTAAATTTAGAGGCTCAAGATTGGAGCTCTACTTAATTTTATATAGTTATCCATACATTGCATTCAAAACTAATGACAGGGTTGTGGTATTTTTTTAATGATAATACAAGTGAAGCATTTTCGCTTTTTTTCTTAAAATAATTCACATACATTTTTTTTTTCATTATTTTTACATTTGAATTAATGCCTTGTTTAAAATATATTTTTTTTAGCATTAATATTTAGGGGCCTGGATGCATTAACAACAGAGGAAGCTTTAGTAACAGCCTTAACTCAAGCTTTTGCCCCAACTCCTCTGGCAACAATAAAAAATGTTGCTGTAATTCGTGATGACTTAGGAACATCCAGAGGATTTGGTCTAATTGAATTCCCTTCTGTATCAGCCTCTACAATGGTTTTAGATTTTCTTAATAAAATGGTACCTCCATTAGAAGTGGATGGCAAACAACTTCTTATAAACTATGCTAAAAATACATACAATACTACGTAAGTAAAGTCTTGTTAATTATTTTGATTTTTCTTGTATTCCTTTAACCCACGAACTGTCATAAGAATCTTTCTGTGGTGTGCTGGTATTTTTTAGTGTTTTGGGTACCGTTAGAAAAATCAATATTGGCAAATAAGTATTACTCCTAGGCCCAGTAAAGTATATATATTCAGAAAGATGATGGAATGGGGGATCATTTTATATATTTTTAAACTTTTTTTTATGTTTATTTATGTGACCTTGAGCTTGGTTTTCAGAGGTCATGAGAAAAAAAAACAACTACAGTGTATCTTTCAAGGTGCCTCAACCTCCCTATTTTTAAGGTCTACCTTTATAATTCTGATATAATATTATAGCCCTTTCATTTAACTTTCAGAATATGTATGATTTGTATGGGTGTGACTTTTGGATGGCTTTAGAAACCTTTTTGTTTTGGTTTAAGTGCTTAAAAATGTGCAAAATGTACTGAAGATGACAGAAACAAAAAACTAAGATAAAAACGACAAAAAAATTTAAAGAAATGTAAAATTAATTTATTTAATAAATAATAATATTCTGATTGAGAAAAATATATGAATATATTTATTCCTTGACACATCTACGTTTCTGGAGGATTTTATTTGTGACATGCCCGAGTTTCTGTTCACATTTATCATGGCAGCCAACCTTGCAAGTTGGGTAACCCATTGTCTTGATCGTTTATGACCAGTACTTCTATTTTTTCGTGTCACACAATTAATGCAAGCGTAACAGTCATCATCATAATCACTTCTTTCGTCTCATTGAAAGGTTTCAAAAAGATTTACTACAAGAAATATGTCGTAAACCTGAAGTCCCAGCAATAGCATCCACCATTTTTTTGAAAAAAAATCAACCATGAAAAATAGTTGACAAAATTCAACCTAATAATTCGTTTACATAAAGTAAAAGTACAAGAAATTGGTGAAAAACTGAAGTTTATTTTATAATACACGGAAGTGGCTATGGTACAGATAAATATTGGACTAGATTTCTTTTCTTTACCTGTATTTTAATCGCCCTATTTTATCGGCCGGAACGCTACAGAAACAGCCTGTCGGCCGATTAAATCGGCCGAGCACAGTTCGTGGGTTAATAACTGTTAACCACATTACCTGAAAAAATTCATTTACATAAAACTGTTTTTTTTTTTTAATTTTTATTATTTTTTTAGCATGGCATACATTCAACAACAATCTCAAGTAAGATATTTTGTATAATTACCATCTTATGTTAGGTTTAGTACACTTTTCAAGCTAATAGCATCTATTAGTTTATGAATTTTTTTTATCTATAGATGGTAAAGATATTTCTCTATTTAACAGTATTTTGACAACAATTATTACCAACAAAATGGTCAGTATTATGATTCTACCTCACACCAGTACTATGAGTACTCACAGTTGTATGGACAGGGTGGTTCTTCCTCTGGGTTGTCTTCTGCTTCAGCCAGCTCTAAAGAAAGTTAGTTCATTGTTTACAAGTTGTTTCATAAAATCTTTTTTTTTTTTTGTTTAATATGAAAGATACTTACCTACTTTAATTTTATTTTTCTAAAAGTCCATGCTGACATGGTTTAAAAGAAAAAAACTATTCAGAAAGTTAAGTAATTCAGAGCTAATGTGATAATTTCCAAGATGTGAAATAATGTAATACCCTATTACTTATTCAGTTATCCAAGATGTAAGACATTTTACTAAAAGTAATTAGCTTCAGAATTCTACAAGATGTTAATTTTTGTGGCCTTAAAATTATTAAAATAGTGTATTTTCATATCAAGAATAGACGACGCTCAGTTAGCCAACATATTGTTTTTATAAGCTTTTATCTAATGACAATGAAAATACTCTTAAAACAACCTCCTACCTCAGGCAAGAAATTATGTCTTTGTATCACTTGATAAAGCATTTCATGAGTTTCTACTGCAGGTCCTATATCTCCAACCAAAACCTAGATAATAAAGAAATAATAATTTAACATACTGTTTAACCACAATAAATTACCTGCTAATACTATGTATTATTAAAATCTTTTATTTATATACATGCATAAGGCTTTATATAAAAATTATTTCAAGATCCAGTTTATTTCATGGACATGTGGCAGAAGATGGAGTGCTATCAAGTGTTATACTCTAATCTAAACAGGAACATAACAATGATTAACAGGATCTTATATTGCATACTAGACATAACATAACAATGATTAACAGGATCTTTATATTGTGTTACTCTGTCAATGATTAACAGGATCTTATATTGTGTTACTCTAGACATAATAATGATTAACAGGATCTTTATATTGTGTTACTCTAGACATAACAATGATTACCAGACCTTATATTGTGTTACCTAGACATAACAAGATTAACAGGATCTTATATTGTGTTACTCTAGACATAACAATGATTAACAGGATCTTATATTGTGTTACCTAGACATAACAATGATTAACAGGATCTTATAATAGGTTACTCTAGACGTAACAATGATTAACAGGATCTTATATTGTGTTACTCTAGACATAACAATGATTAACAGGATCTTATATTGTGTTACTCTAGACATAACAATGATTAACAGGATCTTATATTGTGTTACTCTAGACATAACAATGATTAACAGGATCTTATATTGTGCCAAGTGCCTCTTTTTTCATTCCATCTTCAAATTTTGGGGTGATCCTCACAATATACAGTTACATTCATGTAATATATCACTTATTCCATACCTGTAATCCAGGGCCAAACGCCAAAAAGTGCATCCATAAAATTTCTGCACTTGTGGGCTTATGCATGTGAACATCAACCAACAATGGTCCCTGACTAATATACGCATAACAGCATCATAATGCTGTGAAGTGTACAAATTCACAAAATATTAACAAATTGTTTGTTTTTTTTTAATTTCTATTATAAAATCTTCAGACTGTTTTTAAACAAAAAATCATAATAAATAGTGCAGTGCTTTGAAAATGTCAAACATTTAAATGCATCTATTACAAACAAATAATTCTGAAAGTTTAGCTTATAAAAAAATGAAACAATTATATTGACAAAAACAAATTTTTAAATGTATCAACAGTTTCTCATTTGAACAGTTTGCAGAACTTTACTATTTTGTTAAATCTGTTGAGATATGTTTCATTCCAAGCAATACATACTTTCAGAACATATTCATAATATGAATCAATACTCAGCGCCCTACTCCACTCTCTTAAATAAACATATAATCACAAAGTTTGATTACAACAACTGGAAGTAATAATTATAAAACAAGTAGAAAGTAGCCACCTTACCACGAACTCCAGTCGCCATTGTGTATATTTATAACAGTACCCATCAGTTATTACTTCGATGTCTCTGAGACCACAAATAATCCATAGCCTTGCGAATTTTTTCCTATACAAAAGAATCAAAAGATATTAATTTTTTATTGAATAATCTATATGCAGCAATTAATAAATAAAAAAAATAGCAAAAAAGTGTTAAAAAAATAGCATCATATTTACAGACAAACAATAGAATAACTTCTCATGGTAACTATAAACTATATGAACAGCTATAAATGACTTAATGACATTTGTATACACAGCTATTAATAGTTTATAATCATCTTTGT
This sequence comes from Bulinus truncatus, assembly GCA_021962125.1. Classification (NCBI taxonomy): domain Eukaryota; kingdom Metazoa; phylum Mollusca; class Gastropoda; family Planorbidae; genus Bulinus; species Bulinus truncatus. The sequence continues at coordinate 5,173,529 of JAGDYQ010000011.1, forward strand.
TAAGTCTTTAGCTGGTCAAAAAGACAGTCAATTATAACACAGTGATGCGTAAGTATATGAACCAATCAGACAGAATCAAATTAGTCAACAAACACTTTCTGATCAAAATATAGGGTCCAGACATTTAAAAATATGAAGAAAAACAGTTATAAGTGTAAAAATCTGATGGTATGACCTCTATGTGTGTTGATTAAATATAAACATAAATGAAGAACATGATTAAACCTAGGTCTTGGTCAACCAAGTGGTTGTTGTTCCCCTCCTACTCACACATACAGCACAGAAATATGTAAAAATAGAGATTTTATATAAAGTAAATGATGCTGATTGAGAATATGACATTGGTTTTGATGGATGGCCTTCCATCTTTTCTTACTGGAATAATGAAGTTATGTTTAACTTCGGCGGTGAAAGTGATGTTCACTCAAATTTTAAAAGCTAAATAAATTGTATATAATTTCAAAATACATTTATAAAACTGACATAATTTTACAAATTCCTATGCCTGTTAATCTAGAAAGGGCAGCACCAATATCATTGTACAGCACAACTTGTACAAGTATCTCTTACAGAGCTTGATATTTTTGAAGCAATTCATGCTTTAAATTTACCTATGAAAAAAAAGATGAAATATAGATATCCAAGTTTATTTTACTAAAAATACTTGAGTATCAAAACAAAGAGAATTAAGACATGGTTTATACTAAATATTGACTTGATTGGCAACATAATATTATGCCTAAAAGTATTTATTTTAGGACCAATTAAAGTCAAGTTTTCTGTTACAGTTAGTCCTCCAAGCCAGTTGAGACACCATACTCCAATAATATGAGAACACATAAAAAAATAGTTCTACATTTATTATTTTTTACCCTTAACAAGGTCAATCCCTTCTCATAATACTACTTGTGTAGTTAGAATACCAACAGTGTAGGGGCCCTACCCTGAGTTTAGTGTCACTCGCTATGAAAATTTATAAATAATTTTTTTTTATTTCAGAATATTTTAGTTAAACCAAATATAGAGTGAGTTATTTAAATAATGAAAACCAGAATGCAGTTCTAATTGGCATCATGTATTGCCATACCATATTCTACGCCAATTACATATATTTCCAACATAGTATTTTCCTTAATTTACAGCATACAGATCACAGAAATATAAAGCCCCCACCTCACCTATCACATAATACGTTAAAAGTTTGGAAGAAAATACCTGGTTCAGATGAAAATAAGACATTTTCGCTTATGACATATAAATTAACACAATATACATATCTCTTGTTAGGTCTTATCTGAATTTTTACAAAAAAGATGTTAAATTAATCTCTGCAGGTTTAAAATAAATAATGAACATAAATTACCCGAGGATAAGGAATACTGGTTGTTGTGTTGGAATGGCAAGTAAAGCCTGTCACCGACTTCCTTAGCCATAGTAAGTAGTTCATCTTGATACCATAACATAGAAAGTTTTTTCTTCTTAAAAAACTGGCAGCTACATGACCACCTAATAAACCACTGTAGAAAGTCATACATCAAAGATAAAATATGAGTCTTTATAACGTAACTTTAATTTTTAAAAAGTTCAAAAGTATAATCAAAATTCAAGAAGAAATAAATTTACACGGAGAAACTTGTTCATAATGGGCAAGTTTAGTGTACCTACCCTAATATTCTTATGTTAGTTTCAAAAACAGATACTACAACATCAGCATCAAATCTTGCATCACATGATAACTTTCTTAACTGCTGCCTCAAAACCTTGTAAGTCACCAATGACCTAAGTTAAATTATTATTTGAAACTCAAGACAGAACAAACATGGGTGTATCTCACTCTAAACTATTTAACACTGGTGTATCTCACTTAAACTTTTCAAAATAATGACTCAAATAAAACCAAAACAATTTTTAGATAGATAATTTAAAAGAACATACTGCCAGAGTATCTAATGAGTCAATCAATGTCAATGTGAAGCTGAAATCACAAGATAATACTTTTAATAGCATTTAACAATAATACATTGTTGAGGTTTTTAAATAGCCTATTAATTTCAGGAAACTTTTAAGAAAAAAGTTATTTTTTGCATCAAAAAAAGAGTATTTAAATACAGTGGGTATTCGGTTAACGAACCTTAATCCATTCTACAATTATACTGCTATCCAATCGTTTCGTTAACCGATCATCGCATTTTACCATATGTTAATGGAAATTCGATTAATTTGTTCTGGAGATCCTAAAAAATTAAAATTAAAAAAAATTGTCATGTACAAGAATAATTTCTTAGTAAGTTTATTTATTACAAATATGATACATACATATAGTCTTGCTTATTAATCAGACCTTTTCCTTTTTTTGGGCGTAAAGAATATGTCCCAATGTCGGTTGTTTTTCTCTCTCCTTTAGGACTTTCAGGAAATGATGGATAGCAATGTCGTTGTGGAGATCAGCAACCCTATTGACACTGCATGTTGCACGCCATATCTCCTTTCAAATTTTGCAAACCAGCCAGTGGTAGCCTTGAATTCTAGATTTTCGGAGGACGAGCCTGGAGTTTGTTCTTTCAATTCTCATAAATTTCTCCAGCCTTCACTTGAATGATGGCCATTCTAGTCACATCTTTTCATCTCCCGTTTATTTATTCAAATCCAAAGCAAACTCTCACATTTATCATGGATGACACTTTTTTTTTGCTTCTCAGACGTAATTTTCGTTACTCCTTTAGCTAAGGTTTGAGTCTTCTTGATGATACCTTTTAGCTGACAGTAGACCTGTTCTCAAGCCGTATTGCCTGGTCACATCAGTCATTATTTGTCCACTCTCTACTTTAGTTATAATCTCTTGTTTATTTTTATGGCGAGCACAGTTCTTGACACTCCACTCTTTCAGGTCCCATAATATTGGCTAAATTTTCAGGGTTTTTTTATAAGGCGTTTAGAGAAGCACATACGAAAACCATATGGACATAAACCAACTACACATGTATGGTACACTATTGACAATGTGTCACGCACACAACCCTACGCATCGTATGGTGCTACCTCACTGCTACGTAGTATGAATGATGATGTAACAGCGCACACGCGCATCCATTTTCAGGACAAACTGAGGACTGATGTTGGGTGTTTCGAGAGCCGAGACGCTTTCGCCAGAATTAGTTTTTGTTCGTTATCCGAATTTTGTTCGTTGTCCGAACACAAAAATCTTTCCTGAAAATGTTCGTTGTCCCATTTGTTCGCTGTCCGAACAGTTCATTAACCGAATACCCACTGTATTTCATTAAAAAATAATCACAAACTTGAAGAAATAAATAAAATAGCTATAAATAGCTTCATGTCTACAATTAAAAGGATTGTCATAGGGTGTGGAATTTTAAATCATCCTCAGAGTCTCCTCCCTTTTGTTGTAGGATTATCATTTTAGACTATTGGAAAAATAGATTTTATATTTTCTGCCATTTTCTTTTTTGAGTGACAATACCCCTCCGAAAATCTACACTGGAATATTATGGGTTTAACATCTTGATCTTGAACTTTAATGATCTTGGGTGCCATAAGTGAAAAGCCATCTTACAAACATTTCTCAGAATCGCCATGAGTAAAAAGCCATCTTACAAACATTTCTCAGAATCGCCATGAGTAAAAAAAAGCCATCTTACAAACATTTCTAGAATCGCCATGAGTGAAAAAAGCCATCTTATAACCATATCAATGAAAGATTTTTATATGTGCAATGAAAAATTTCCTTTGTTTAAAAAATGTTTAATCTAACTTAACTTAAATTCAATGATTTTGAATCTCAAGCTTCTAACGCCTCCTTTACCCCTATTAACAGCCTGCCACTAAGAATAAATAGATATGAATATAGTGATTGTTTTTAAAACATACTTCCCAAGGAATCATCTATCTCCTCTTGAAGGTTCTGAGCCTCTGTAACGACCTTTGCATGATAAATGGCATCAATTCATCAGCTGGATAAGCAAACTCCTTAAAATATACAAATTCATAAAAATATTTACAGTTTTGTAACTAATGAACATTTTAAATATTATGAAAAAATGGAAAATTATTGAAATATGAGATATATCTTACCATATATGCATTAAAAGCATGATAAAACATCTCCACAGCTTTCTCTGGTTGAAATAAATAAAGGATACTTATTTAACTACTATATGCTATATTAAATAACAGTAATTACTTGTTTATCTCATGAATGAAGTTTATAAACTAAATGCATAATTTAGTATTTGTTTTAAACAATGTCACTGCCCGAAAATGCTTTTCTCCTTTTTAATAGCCATTTTATGTGTCTGCTGGATTGAAAGTTATGATTTTTAATGACCACAATGAATTATATAAAAATGGATAAGGGACAATGGATCACCCTGCACTGTTTAAAACTTTCAACTTTGGCAAACTAAAGCTTAGCTGAATTATCCTGAGTAAAGAGAAAATATATTTCAAAATTTAAAGTCAAATGTTTGTAATTCCTGCATATTTTGATACATCTCACTAAAAATATATTGAAGGGTCTTATTTGATGAAAATAAAAATGTGCACACTTAAAATATTAACTTATCATCAGCAAAATTTAAATCAACAGTTTATTCCTCCTTTCATTAGGCTATATCACAAATTACTTAGCCTGCACAGTTACAATGTCATTAGTTCAGCTTAGATGAATGAAAGAAAGCTTTCAGAATCCAGACAATTAAAAAGAAAAATGGAATGGGTGGATGGAAATATTACTTAGGGGGCGGAAATCACAAGAGTCGAGGGTTCAACTAGACAACTAGATGCTTTTGCACCAACTACTGACCCGGTGACAAATTAAATCAATTATTTGAAAACACAAATAAATTGTCTTTGAGGTGACAAATAATAATAAATTTCATAACCTTATTTGTGCATAAAGTTGATTACTGATACACACACACACACAATATTACCATTTTTTCTACAAATAGAAGAATAACAAACCTGATAATGGGAAAGAGTTACCGACCTTTCCAAGCTTGTCCATAATTTCTTGACCCCTCAAATGATATACGATATATATGAGGATGTGTCTGTATAATGCTGACAGAAGATCGCCGATAACTTTATTGATAAAACCCTGCTTGCATGGCTTACGTGATATGTAAGCACCCAAGATATATATTATGAATATGATATTATATGATATGGTATTAACATTAACCAGGATTTACCCATATATAAAAAAATGAGAACATACCCAGAATAAGACTGAATACATATAAACTTTACTCATTTTTTTTAGGGTAAGAGAGGAATTGATTGATTTGCCGACCGAAACTTCCAGGTGATCGAATGAACGAAAGCGTTTCTGAAGATCTACACAACTTCGCTAGGCCAGCGTGATCGCCAGTCGAGGGGGCAAGAGCCGCTCACCGATTAGCCGGCAATATAACGCCATTCGCAAGCCGCTGACTAATTCGAACTGACTATATATTAGATGAAAAATATATTCAATTTTTGTAGATCTGCAGCAAAAGATTTATATCTTGAAATTAGATTATTAGGTAGAGGATATGAGGGAAAAATCCTAAGAAAAAAGCCATTTCTAGCATTTAGATTTGAGTTAAAGATTTCTGAAATATTTTGAAAATGGCGTTTGCTGCGTAAATATTCGAACAAATTAAATTTGAAACTTTTTTATATTAGTGGTTTAAGATTCAAAACTAGGCATAGAGAGAGAGCCAACCTGGAAAAATCTGGAGCATTTATGAGTAGGAATAGTGAAGGTCACAGTACTAAAGACGTGCCAACGAGAACTTACTTATTGAAGTCCATAATTTTCAGATCTCTAAAACTGACTAACTCACTCTTTGTAGATAGGTCATTGGATTAAAACTCAACAGGGTGGAATCTATCAACACTAACTCCTTCCCCTTGACAGAAGTACCCAATACAGTGAATCACCACATGAAGAGTCCACAGAAACACATAATGTAAGGTAATAGTTCTGCCATAAACTGCAAATTGATAGAGTCCCAAATCCTTAAAGAGAAAAAGGACTGCCTGAGCTAGAGAGACATCAACATACGGAACCTTTGTGATAAAGCAAAATAAATAACACTACTTTCCATTTGTGATACATTTAATTATGAGGTTTTGTTCTTCAACACTACTGTATTTAGTATATTTTTTTTTTTAGAAAATTATATTTTTGTCCCAAAACATATTCAATCAACATAACTTGAAAATATATCTAATCAATGATAACTTGAAAACAATCATATAACTGAAAATATATATCAATGATAACTTGAAAATATATTCAATCAACGATAAAGATGTTTTTTTATTTAACTGAAGCAAAACAAAATGGGGAATTGTATTAAGCAAAACTAGCACAACCCATTGGAGAGTAAATCCCTTTCAAAAAATCAATGATGGAAAATTTGTTTCCGCTAATTCTAAAAAAGGTGAAAATGAAACGAAGGAAAATTATATATTTTAACATTGAAATGAGATAGACGAATACACAAAATAGAAATACAAATCAAGTTAATAGAGTTGACAAAAAAAATCTAACATGTCAAACAGAAAAAAAAAAAAATTCATTTCTGATAAGTTAGAAATACGCTTTAGCTGCTTAATGTGCAACAGCTCAATACTTAAAAAACTAAAACATCAAAACAACCAAAAAACAATGAAGATGTGTATACATTTATAGATATAAAGAACAAAAAAAGACTCAAAAAACAAAGTAGCTATAATCAATGTTAGTAGATAAAAAGTTAATTAACTAATAACACCTCATTCTAGTCCTACAGGTAAATTTTAAAGTTAACAAATGAAACAAACATTAATAACCACCTTTCCTTACTTAAAAAAGAATTTCTACACACATAATATATATGATAATGTTAATTAGGTCTACATTTAGTTCAAAGTATATTATTTGTGCAATAATATCAATAAAAAGAGACATCTAAAAAATCTGACTTAAAATATGATTAATAAAAAGTGGATATAAAACTCTAAAAAGTCAGCCCACAAAAAGACACAAATGACAAATGTCTTACAAGATTGGGTTGTGCATCTCTAGAGAGCCATGAAAGCAGACAAATTAAAGTATTATAAGTCATTAATTTATAACAATAACATTAGTGCTTTTTTTTTATTTAATGTGAAATCATTTTTCTAAAAATTGTGTTGCCATGAGGTCTATTTCAATATTATTAAATATTGATATTTAGAATTGTTTTTTTTTCTATTGAGTGCTTTAAAACACTTTTCAATCAAAGTATTTCATTACATGTTTATGGATAAGAGATTATGATAGAATAAGAGAAAACTAAAAAAATCTACCCATCTATTGACTCTTCTTACCTTTGAGCTTTGAGTATACCGTAAGTAGTACGCATGAACAGCTGATCAAACTCTACCTGCAAATTCTGAATGCTGGCTGGAGACAATGGCCCATAATATGTCTTGAAATTCAACCAATGGTCAGAAACAAATGATATGGATTGTCTGATAAAAAATGGATATAAGATAATAATTATCATTGTCAAACTTGCAGAAGAATATTAAAAATACAATTCACTGACAAATAAAGAAAACAAAGAAAAAAATATGGGGAAAAAATCTAATTTAATTTTCAAAGAAAACTTTTGAAAATGAGCACAATATAGATATACATTACCACAGACAGATTAAGTCTTAAGAAATGTGGAATCCCTTTAGTAACTAATTCTCAATTATCTCAACAAGAACATTTCACATCAAAAGTGGATATTAAGTACTATCAATGAGTAAACAGGAATGGGAAGTATTTACAGTTAGATGACAAGAATGGGAAGTATTTACAGTTAGATGACAGGAATGGGAAGTATTTACAGTTAGATGACAAGAATGGGAAGTATTTACAGTTAGATGACAGGAATGGGAAGTAAAAATTTAAAAAATATTTACAGTTAGATGACGGAATGACATTAAGTAAGATGACAAGAATGGGCAGTATTTACAGTTAGATGACAGGAATGGGCAGTATTTACAGTTAGATAATATTAAATGACAGGAATGTGCAGTATTCTACAGTTAGAGGGTGACAAGAATGGGAAGTATTTACAGTTAGATGACAGGAATGGGCAGTATTTACAGTTAGATGACGAGAGAATTGCAGCAGTATTTACAGTTAGATGACAAGAATGGGCAGTATTTACAGTTATATAACAAGATCAGTATTTACAGTTAGATTACAAGAATGGGCAGTATTTACAGTTAGATGACAGGAATGTAGGCAAAGTATTTGCAGTTAGATGACAAGAATGGGAAGTATTTACAGTTAGATCAACATGAAAATGGGAAGGCATTTACAGTTAGATGACAGAAATGGGAAGCATTTACAGTTAGATGACAGGAATGGGAAGTAGTTACGTTAGATGATCAAGAATAGAAGTACTAGAAGTAGTTAGATGACAGAGATGGGCAGCATTTACAGTTAGATGACAAGAATGGGCAGTATTTACAGTTAGATGACATGAATGGGAAGCATCTACATTAGATGACAGAACGAGAGTCATTTACAGTTAGATGACAGGAATGGAAGTATTTACAGTTAGAGTGACAGGAATACAGTGTTACGGGTTAGATTACAAGGGTAGACGTTAGGTTACATTAGGTGAACAGGAAGGGATGTAGTTTACAAGTTAGCATACTAACGAGGAATGCGAGGTACTTACTGAACGCGATGGGAAATATTTACAGTTGAAATTATGACGTAAAGAATGCAGCCAGTAATTATACAGTTAAGAGGCTGAATGATGATCGTATTGAAAGTTAGTATGACAAGAATCGAAGTATTTACAGTTATACTGACAGAATGGGCAGCATTTACAGTTAGATGACAGAATGGGGCTGTATCTTACAGTTAGATAAGGAATGGCAGTATTTACAGTTAGATGACAAGAATGGGCAGTATTTACAGTTAGATTACCCCAGGAAATGCGAAGCCATTTACAGTTAAACAGATGACTGGGAATGGAAGCGTATTTACAGTTAGATGACAAGAATGGGAAATATTTACAGTTAGATGACGGAATGGGAAGTACTATTGTAGTTAGATGACAGGAATGGGAAGGTATTTACAGTTACGATGACAGGAATGGGCAGTATTTACAGTATACAAGATGAGTATTGTGACAGAGATGGGCAGTATTTACAGTTAGATGACAATAGAATGGGCAGTATTTACAGTTAGATATGTGCGGAATGAGTATTGTACAGTTAGATGACAGGATGGGAAGTATTTAGTTAGATGACACGAATGGGAAGTATATCATTAGATGATTCATGAATGGGCAGTATTTACAGTTAGATGACAAGAATGGGCAAGTATTTACAGTTAGATGACAAGAATGGGCAGTATTTACAGTTAGATGACAGAATGGAAGCATTTACAGATTAGATGACAGGAATGGGAAGTATTTAGAAAACAGTTAGATGACAGGAATGGAAAATATTTACAAAGTAGATGGACGATATGGGCAGTATTTACAGTTAGATGACAGAAATGGGAAGTATTTACAGTTAGATGACAGGAATGGGAAGCCATTTACAGTTAGATGACAAGAATGGAAAGTATTTACAGTTAAGATTAATTATCAGGAATGGCGCAAGTATTTACAGTTAGATGACAAGAATGGGCAAGTATTTACAGTTAGATGACACGAATGGGAAGCATTTACAGTTAGATAGACAGAAATGGGCAGTATTTACGTTAGATGACAAGAATGGGCAGTATTTACAGTTAGATGACAGGAATGGGAAGTATTTACAGTTAGATGACAGGAATGGGCAGTATTTACAGTTAGATGACAAGAATGGGCAGTATTTACAGTTAGATGACAGAAATGGGAAGTATTTACAGTTAGATGACAGGAATGGGAAGTACTTACAGTTAGATGACAGGAATGGGAAATATTTACAGTTAGATGACAGGAATGGGAAGTATTTACAGTTAGATGACAGGAATGGGAAGTATTTACAGTTAGATGACAAGAATGGGCAGTATTTACAGTTAGATGACAGGAATGGGCAGTATTTACAGTTAGACGGCAGGATTGGGAAGTATTTACAGTTAGATGACAGAAATGGGCAGTATTTACAGTTAGATGACAAGAATGGGCAGTATTTACAGTTAGATGACAGGAATGGGAAGTATTTACAGTTAGATGACAGGAATGGGAAGTATTTACAGTTAGATGACAGGAATGGGCAGTATTTATAGTTATATGACAAGAATGGGCAGTATTTATAGTTAGATGACAGGAATGGGAAGTATTTACAGTTAGATGACAGGAATGGGAAGTATTTACAGTTAGATGACAGGAATGGGAAGTATTTACAGTTAGATGACAGGAATGGGAAGTATTTACAGTTAGATGACAGGAATGGGAAGTATTTACAGTTAGATGAAGGAATGGGCAGCATTTACAGTTAGATGACAGTCACCTTATGAGCCTGCCAAGACGTTTATTAAGCTGTCTATAGCGGGCCATGCTGAATGTCACTAAGCCAGTACCTAACAGGTGAACCAGCGTTGTTGTGAATGCAAACAGACGTAGCATCATCGGTTCTGTACTTCTACGTACATCATAATCAACACCACCTGAGGAATGAAGGACAAACAATATAATCAAAGAGCTGGAATATTTTGATTATAACTACTAATGTGTTCCAAATATTTTATCTTCTCTATATGGTTGGGCAGTGATATGGTTGGGCAGTGATATGATTGGGCAGTGATATGGTTGGGCAGTGATATGGTTGGGCAGTGATATGGTTGGGCAGTGATATGGTTGGGCAGTGATATTGTTGGGCAGTGATATGGTTGGGCAGTGATATGGTTGGGCAGTGATATGGTTGGGTAGTGATAACACCAGAGAGGCCATTGCCCATGTCTCCACTGAGAAAATTGAAAGGTGGCAGAGGTAATTACCTACCATTAAATTTAAATCTGCCTTGTCAATCTAGTACACAATCTCAAGTGGTACACAATCTCAACTAATTTCATATCTCTAATCCAGACACCAACTACATGTATTCCATCAATGATATCTACCAAAAATCTTTTTTTTTTTATATATTTTCTATTGTAAAAGCAATTTTTATAAAAGTATAATATATGTGTTTCCAAACTGATTAAGTTGAAAAGGATAAAGTTTTTAGAATATTAACAAAATAAACAAAAAATGTATGTCATCTATAAGAAAGGCTTTTTTATGACACACGTTTTATCAGTATGTATGCAGGTGCTTACCTGTTTCTGTTATTGAAGCCAATAAAATGTAACTGAATACATCAGCCAAAGGGAATTGCCCCAAAAATGCAACAATGTCATTTTCATGAAGGTAGAGCCAAGAATTTGAAGGATCCTCATCCTGAAAGGTAAAATACAGCCAAACCTAATAAAGGATGTTGTATTTCCCGTCCATGGTGGGTTAGTGAAATTTTATGCACAGAATTAGTTGTTTTTTCCCCTAATTTTTAAATATATTTTTTTATTGACAAAGAAGACCGGTAGTAAAAAAAATACATTAGCTGTCAAGCCTATGATGGTATATTTGCTTTAGTTAAGAACATATTCATGAGACTAATATTGAAATAAAACTTTCCTCCTCTCCATCAGAATCAACTAGTATCCACGCTCTGTCTTCTTGAGCACCTTGTTCACTGAAATTAATCTGCATCTGATGCATGAATTCTTCTCTTGCTCTAAAATTATCAATAAATACCATATAACAACTTCAGTATTATAACATTATAACAACTTCAGTATTATAACACTATAACAACTTCAGTATTATAACACTATAACAACTTCAGTATTATAACACTATAACAACTTCAGTATTATAACACTATAACAACTTCAGTATTATAACACTATAACAACTTCAGTATTATAACACTATTTAGGTAACTCAAATTCTGCTACGTACAAAAAAAAAAAAGGTTTGTACCCTACTCTTAACTTACTTAACAGGCAGCAGTACTGTAGCAATAGATGTGATTATGTGATTCAGTACTGGACAACTGAAGTTTGACTGGTACTGTGAAGAGTTCAGCTGTAGACAAGGATACTGAACCAATTCTGCTGCCCATTTACCAACACCAGATGGGCATCGAAGAAGATGATTTAGTATGAACAGGTGATCAGAGTAGGTAGCCACTCGTAACAAAAATGAAATCTGACGAAGAGTGAAAATGTGTTTACAAGTGTAAACTAATCTAACTAGTACAATTAAAAGCTGACAGAGCAGTTTAAAAGTAAATAAATTATTACCAGTCTAACAGTCCACTGTCTTAAATTGGTAACAAATTCTGTATCGGGTATAGGCTTGCGATGAAATGCAAAAAGGACACCAATACAGTCTTTTAAACGCTGGATATCATACTGCTCATTGACAGAAGCCTCACGACGACCTTAGATACAAAAAAAATTATTATGCATGCAAAATAATATATAAAAAATATTTTTATATATAAATCTGAGCTTCTATCAGGCATAGGTTTGTTTAATACTGACATGTTAAATTAAAATTTAGAACATAGATTTTGATATCATAAATATACTTAAGTTAAAAACTTAAATCTCAAATTCAATGCAATTATAACAAATACATGTATAAGTAATTCAGGAGCTAAGTATTTTCTATTATCCCCCTTGATTGTTTCCATAATGAAGGGAAATATTTTTCTCTGGAACATAAGCAAGGGAGATAACATGCATTACTTATTTCCATTTTTTTTAAATTTACTTCATTGACATTGATCATAAAGAATAACAATAAAAAGTTGTTGTCTTTCTTTTTTTCATTTTTGAGAGGCAGGGCAGACACTCATCAGCACTGACAGGCACAAAAACCCTAGCAATAGTGACACACACACACAAAAAAAATATTTTAAAAAATATTTAAAAATTGCTTTGAGACAAATGACCTGGCACAGAAGGCACCATGATTAATATGGGGGTTGATCATTAATGTCATAAAAGTGTCCTAGTCAAAGGGTACAGTGGTACCTTGACATATGAGTGCCCTAACATACAAGATTTTAGAAAAATGAGCCGTCAATCGAGCAATGTTTTACATTAAAATTCCGGAAATGTTTGAGATATGAGCAGGTCAGCCAGCTGCACACCAACCGGTTTACTATGCCTTGTGCGTCTTGCTTTTTCTCCACGCCTCAGTCAGTGTGCTGGTTTGCCTCACTGTCAATGTATCATCGTTAAGTTGTGCTCATATTTTAAGCTTTTTGTTCATTTACAGTACTTTATCACCTCTTTTTATAAGCATGGGTCTGAAGAAAGCGAGTGGCAAAGAGCAGTTCTTAGAAGTGTGAAATCATAGAAAAATTTGAGCAAAGTGTGCGAGTGACAGCGTAATGAGGCAGTACGGGTGTAGTACTTCAGCGATGTGAACTGGGCTTAAACAGTGAATTTTAGGTAAAGTGAATACATTTTTTTAGTCTATTTAAAATTTCACTTAATTAAATAACAAAATGGTAAATATTGCTACCTGATACTACTGTATTTTTAGGCATGTTACGAAAAGTAGGACATGACAAATATAGATTGTGGATATAGGACTCAACTTGCAGCCTGAAACAAAAACAACGTAAATCTTTTAAAATGCATAAAAATATCAGGGCAATTAGACATTTTGTAGAGGGTTTATACTATTAATTAATTATTTTTTCCCACAAAAATATTCATATTTTTACAAAGAAAAAGACAGATTTAATTTGAACAGAAAATTTTCATCTAAAACAGTGTTTAGCTAAACCCATACATATTTTATTAAATCTTTTAAATGATTTCCATGCAAAATGTATGTATATGTGTGTGTTTCTATATATGTGTATATATATATATATATTTATATGTATAAACATATATTTATATATATATATATATATGTATATATTAGGGCTGCTGATTAAAATGCACTAATGCACGTTAACGCAGCAATTTAGCGATTTAAATTTTTAACGCAACATCTAAGTTCGGACTAGCACCTAATCAATAAATAACCAAATATCACTCTACAATTTGAAGTAAAAATCCATTCACCCCCACCCGGTCGTAATTCGCACATAAATCCTCACCCCTAGTAATGTAGACATAACACCGAACTAAAAACTAGGGCTGTTGATTTACTGCATTTAACGCATAATTCATGCATTAAAAAAATTATGCGATTAAATTTTTTTAATGTAGATACCTAAATGCGTTAAATTTTACCCAAATGCTGTTATTTCAGAGTTGCAAAAAAAAATCAGTAAATAGCCCAATTCTATAAAAAGAAATATATCAGACATGATTAAAAAAAAAACAAGAAAAAAACACCCGAACACAGAAACTGTCAAGTTTACGTAAAATCAAAGAAACTATATGACCTTGAAACAATAGGATTGTCATTTCTTAATTCTAATTTATGACCTTCAATGATACAATGAGTAGACATCTGCAGACATGTGCTACTAGTTTGATTGACAGGTACCATTGTTTTGGGACAGAGGGGATACGGTGGTTGGGTGAGCCATAAGTCAATTTGTGGGGAGAGAGGCTGCAAGTGTGTAAAAAATGTAACCAGATTGGGAAAGGGGGTAAAATCAAGAAAAAAATGTGTAAATAATAAAAAAGATACTACTTTCTCGCTATGGTATTATTTTATGAATATAAGAGATAGAAATGACGTGTGTATTATTTTTGGGATGGGAAGTGGAGGGGGGTAGATACGGTAGTGGAGGGTAGGGTAAACAAGAATTACGAGGAGGTGAATTGTAGCAAAATATGACAGGGATGGAGGGAAGAGGAGTTGACATATGAGTTCGTAACCTACGGTACGAGAAAAACACATGTTTGGCAATGTTGTTGATTAAAAACAAATAACTCACATCACTTGACGTGATTGATACATGTCAACAAATTGGTCTGAATAACTAATTCAATAGACATATATGTTAATGCTTTATAGATCTGTTACAATTAATTATAACTCTTTCCTAAATTAAACTGACTTGTTTATTATGCCAATGTTATGCTATGAAATAATGACATTCGAGTTTGAATACAAATAAATGTATTATATTGTGTCGATTAAAATGTGCATAATTTGCAATAACATTTTTAATTTTGCGTTAATTTTGATCTATTTTTTTAATTGAACAGCAGGTCTAGAATATACAGATAACTACTTAAAAGGACAGAAAGTTCAAAATTCATATTACCTAGATATCTGAGATGTGTATGCAAACAGGGATAAATTATCACAGATCTGCATACGAATGTTTTCAAGAACTGAACCAATTTTCAATAAATTATCCTGGATGAGCTCACTCTGTTCATAAGTGTGTGTGGCATAGACCCGAGCCTGGTCTGCGCAAGTACCCTTCAATGAAGCAAGCAGGAAAATGTTATACAAATTTATATTTTTTGTTAAAATTTTACTAGGTTACAGCTAAACAAAATAATAATGCTTTTATTTCTGGTTTATTCAAATCTGTTTTACGCTTTATTCCCTTCTTATAGACTGAGATTATTTATAATGTAAATTTTTAAAAATTCATGGCTTATTATGAAACATTTCAAATGGACCATATCACCATATCACAGGATACATTACAACAAAATATATTGCTTAATTTTTGTTCATTGTAATATAGTGTTACTTTTACTCTGTACATTTATAACATTTTCTATTACCTGAACTGACACAGATTTAACATGAGTAATCCAAACTTCTTTTTGTAAAGCTGTGCAATTTTTCTGTAGTGTTTTGATATCTTCTTCAACACTCAGAAGTTGCCGTCTAGCACGAAAATAGTTGGACAATATCTCATAGAATTCATGGTTTTCTTTTTTAATTTCTTTCTGTATTTATAAAAAAAAATAACTGAAGATCAGAATATCAGAAGATATAATTTTAATTCTATTTGTAAAACAAAACAATAACCAGTAGGGTGCATCACGAAAAAAAATTTTTAATAATTGTACTGTCTGCTATTTAAATTTGTTCCAATGATCAAAAAAAGCATTGTGTAAAAAAATAAAAAATATTTGACAATATTTAGAGGTCCCCCGGACTTCAACAAAGTTTGCATAATTAAGCGAAAACTAGATAAAACCATCCTTCTTGTAAAGTCTTACAGACTTACATACAAAAAGTGAAGCGCTATATAAATTGTTTTATAGTCTCTGGTTTTATAATGTTTGGTAGCTATGACTGATTTTGATAAGCAGTTGTGCTAGAAATAAAATTTAAAAATCACATTTTATTAGCAAAAACAACACTTTTCCTTACCGCATATTGATGACCAAGGCAAGCATTTTAATTTCTTTATTTATATTATTTTAATTTCTGATACACACAACCTATAAAATCAGAACATGGAAATGATATGAAAAACAACAATAAAATGTTTACACCTTCTAAGGAAATGCTGGCTGACCCTGGCATCACTTCAACAGTTGCATATCCAGTTATTACTGCGTCTCCTGCCTCGCGAACAAAGAAACTACAAACTCTTCTGAAAACTGAATTGTTTGGCATTGGCCCTGCAATCTGTCTTGATGATGCTATAATTACTGAAATTCTTCGACTACCAACTTGTTTACAAGTTTTGAGGTATCAAAGCAATGTAGCAGCACACAGTGAGCGTCCAGGTTCTCTTGGTGCATCTTCTCGATTTACAACTGCCGAAATTGTGCTGATTCAAGTTACTGCTTGCTACGAAAAAGCAAACATTCCAATGGTGACAGAGAGGAGAGCTTGTGAGAAGATTGTTCAGCTTCTTGATGAATACAATAAACTTCGTTCAATTGATAAAAGTCGCCGAAACACACCAGCCACCAAACGTAAACTGGAACAAATGAAATCTATGTTGGCAACAACTTTTCAACTGTGGCCACCAAATGTCGAGACTATTATCAAGAATGCAGAAGATCTAGCATTCTTGAGGTCTATGAAAGGAGACAGGTCTTCCAGCTTTGGATCATTTGACAAAACACTTGCAAAAAAAAGTCGCTCAACGCCATTCACAAGATGTCGCAACATTGGAACGTCAGAAACGCGCAAGAGAAGAAAATGCAGCATGTTCAACGATATCAGTGCCTTCCAGCGAGGGTAGCAGTGACGAACCCGATGATTCTACTTCTAAATCTGAAGATAATATGGAGTTTATTAAATAACTGTTTGTATGATATAATGCCATCGCAAAAGCAAAGAAAGCCAACAAGAGCTTTGGTATTTGTACCTCCAGATGTTTTAAGCCGACCAAATCTTGTGTCACTAGCGACAAGATTAAAGATTACACCATCACAGCAGGCAGCTTTCACACAGGGCCTTATTAGCGAGTCTGAGGGTGATGTATCAATGGTGGTTTCTTCCTATGCCACTGCAGATCGTTCACGTCGCAAAGTTGTGAGATATCTACAAAGATCCACGACTCCTGGGAACCACCCAAACTCTGCACTCTCCACTGGGATGGCAAACTGACACCTTCTCTAAAAAATCATCCTGTCACTGAAGAAAGCATAACAGTTGTTGTCGGTGATGCATAGCAATTGAAACTTCTAGGAGTGCCATATTATGCCAAGGCAACAAAGAAACCCGTTGGTGAAATAATTGCAGAATTAACAATGAAGCTAATGACAGAGTGGCATTGTAATGATTGGATCGTTAATATGACATTCGACACAACAAGATCAAACACTGGTCATCAGACTGCTGCCTGCATTGCCATACAAAATATGCTGCAACATGCTCTTCTGTGGTCAGGTTGTCGCCATCACATTTGTGAAGTTATCCTCTCCCATGTGTTTGCAGACATGAAAGTAGAAGTTTCCAAATCCCTGGATATAACTTTGTTCACCAAGCTGCGAAGTAATTGGGAGTTGGTGGCACATGATTGGTCTCACGTTTGTAGTTCGTTTACGTTAGCTGATCATGATCTGAAGGCTCAAGAGCGACTGACGATAATGAGAGATGCGGTAATTGCACATGCCAACTCTAGTAAACAACTACGAGACTACTACCACGAATTAAGCTGTCCCTTGTTTACCTGAATGCTACAAATAAGGAGGTTAACTTTAAAAGACCAGGTGCCCTGCACAAAGCATGATGGATGGCAAAGCTGATATATTGCCTCAAGATTGCACTGTGTGAGAAACAAATTCAATTATTGCCTCCAGGTACTATTACCACACGTGATCAAGTGCCAAAGATTCGTGCATTTGTAACACATGTTTATGTCATGTGGTGGCTCACTTGCAAAAAGAGTGTGGATGCACCATGGAATGATCTACAGCTCTACAAGCGACTTTTGGATTACAAAGATGTCAACAGAGACATATCCAAGTCAGCAATTAGTGCCCTGAATAGGCATCTGTGGTACCTCACTGCTGAAATGATCCCACTTGCTTTGTTCAGCAATGAAGTACCTGTGTTGGAAAAGCGAGCTCTAGCAGATGCTCTGCTAAGGCTTCGACCAGTGGTTGCCCTCCAAACTCCACAGAATCGATTTGGAAATGGTTGTGGAAAACCACGATTCCAATCAATTGATTCTAAAACTCGGTTGTGTGATCTGGCTGGAGTTGACTCGTGGTTTACTATATACATACTTCAACTGGACACAGGATTCCTCCAACTGCCTGTTGATGATTGGTGCCAAACAGCTTCTTACATTGCCAATGCAGAAAATGTTGCTGCTATTAACGTTGTTAACGATTGTGCCGAGAGAGGAGTGAAACTGGCATCTGACTTTGTTGAAGCAGCGCGAACGGATGAACATTTTCAAAACACTCTTCAAGTGGTAGAAATGGACCGCAAAAACATCTCAAATGTGCGCAAACCTTACAAACGTGCAACAAAGTGAAACTGAATTAAATGCAACAGTAATAAATAATTTAATACTTTAATGTAATTTTTATATAGGCTAGAATAAACTTTTTTTTTTCTTTACATGTCATGTTTTGTGATTTCTTGGGCGGGGGGGGGGGACCTCTAAATCAACTCTGATTTGAAAAATATTTTACACAAGTTATTATTAATGATATTTGAACAAATTAGAAACATAGACAGCTCAAAAACAAACAATCAATTTTTTCCTCTATTGTGGTGATGCACCCTAATAACCAGTCATAATAGATGACATATAGGTACTTCAACAAAATAAAGAAATATTTTAACAAAAAGCCTAGCTCAAGATCATTATACTATCATAATTATATTATAATTCTGGCACAATAAACAAAGTTACTGAATACATTTTCTCACCAGGAACAAAAGATTAATTACTGAATGAATAAGTGATCAACTAATTAAAAAACAATGAAGCAAACAGAGAAAATGTATATCACTCCAAACAGAAATTTATAAGAAGAAATAATACACGCATTATATTTAATGATTGTATACTCAGCAGTATAAACATTTCCATAATTGGGTGTACGATGATCTCTCAGAGAATCATACCAAAATTAGCCATACATGAGCCAAAAGAAAAGAATAAGTTAAATTGACCAATCCATTCAATCAGAAGCAGATGACAGAGCATGAAGCAATTAATAAGAAATGTCTTAGAGGGGGACCTTTTTAAAACACAAGGCACAGACTTTAAAAAATACCAAAGAAGGGTGTACCTTTATTAAAGAAATTTTACAAGTAGCTTAAATAATAAGATAATAAATAATTGTTCTTTACAATAAGAAGATTTTCATACTGTCAAATACAGACCACATATATTAAAAGAAATCTATCGGTTGCATCCTTTTTATCTTTCAATTAAATATTCTGCAATATGCAAATTTAATTCAAGATATTAATATTTCGACAGGAAATACTAAATTAAATTACCTGTTATCTGAGAGTAAGGTAATTGAAAAAAAAAATTAACTCCTCAAATAATGATAATTATTACAATTTCAAATTATATTCATACCTGAGTAAATTCTTCAATAAATCTTTCATTATTTGCTAGCTCTGGATTATAATACAATGAAAGAAGTTCTGACAAAGACATAGGCCCTATGTGGGTTTTGGAGGTTTCCTTTGACTGTTCTAGCTGGTCTGATGGGTAGATAAACTTTGGTGATGAAATCATTCTTTTATTGACAGACTGGGGATGATGAGTAAGCTGAACCTGTTGATCAGAAATATTCTCTGACACATGGGATGTTATGATATTCTCTGTCTTTGTAGGACTGATGGCCTTACTGCTTTCAACAGAATTACAGCCTGAAATGTTCAAATTCTGCAATCTGGCTAAAGCTTCCTGAGCAAGTAAATTTGGACTTTTCTCTTCAAGAACTATGGGTGGTACAGTGGGTGATATTTTTATTTCTTCTTTAACAGTTTTAGGGGAAGGAGAAACAGTTCGAGACATTGGAGTATTTGGATCCTCTACCACAGCAGGAGAAGGTAACACACCTGTTGTGACAAAAGATGACAACTCCTTATAAAGATCAGGATGAGCGTTATCATGTGGTAAAATTACTTTTTGTAATAAGCCAGCTGTTTCATCAGAGTTACTGTTTGGATCTAGCTGTTGTCTGTTAGGTGAAATAGTTAGGGGTGGTAAATGCTGTGGTCTCTGTGGTACATAGTGAGTCTCTGGCGTGACAGACTGTGTAGTGGTTGCCTGTGGTGCGTCTTCCAACTGACAAGTGTGATCTGAGCATGTTGTTTCAGACAGTTCACCAGAAGCTTCAGACAAATCTTTGGATATAAATGTACTAATGAGGTCTTTGTGATCTGACATCTCCTCTGGTAACACAACAGATGAGTTTGTGTTATCAAATTTTGCTGTGTCCATACCAGATTCATCTCTCAAAGTTTCTGTATTGTCTTTCTGTGATTGAGTTTCAGTAAGCACTTCGTTTTCTGCAACAGCTTCAATTTTATCACTTAATACTGGCTTTACTTTTTTAGGCTGTAAAAAAATATATATATGAATATCATTAGGATATGCATGCCATATTTCCTTTTTCAAATTCATATTTTAAAAAATTATATTTCTCTGTGATCATTTCTTTATATAAGAAATAAAGTTATTTTATAACATTTAAAAAATGCTGCAGGTCTACTAATTCCACATTCTAGATTTATTTAAAGTGCAAAAAATATAAATATCTAAATCCAATGTTATATTATTAAATACATATATTGCTATCAATTGCAATGTATGTTTGTTCTAATTTTTTTAAAAAACAAATCGAAACTAAATCTATATACATAAAAAAATTAAATTTTCAATGACATGAAAAATTATATTTATTATTTTACAATTCATTTATAAAAAAAATACATATGCAATGAAGTTGCTGAGATCAAAAACTGTAAAAATTTAGGAATGTATTTTTGAGGGAGAAAAAAACAAAGAAAAAGCCATTGGGGAAAAATGTATAAATTACAGTTGACACAAAAAAATGAGCAAAATATAATTGAATAGTAAGAGTACAGTTATATTTACTATTCACTAATTTTACTACTTTTCTAGCATTACTCTTATAAAAAGTAAAATAAATGATAATTCCTAATTACATCATTATATATATATTTTAAAAAAAATTGCAAATATTAATTTCTTTAATTTTTAGAATAAGTGAATTTCAGTGCACACCTTAAGAGCCTTACTACTTATAGAGCTGCAAAGTCTGTGCTACAAATATATAATAGTTGCAGTGTTGCACGAGACAACAGAGAAATATTTATAATGCTCATCACTTCCACCAATCGAGGGATTGGGCTTGTTAGGGAAAAAAAATGGTGCTAATTTATGCTACTTAATGTGATGATGCCTTGAAGAATCTGGTCTGAATGGCTTGATCCAAGCACCATACTCCCTGGACCTGGCCCCCTGTAACTTTTGGTTCTTTCCAAAGCTGAAAGTGGCCCTAGAGACCGACATTTCAAAACCAGGGATCTGCTTGTTTATGCTTTTCTCAGGGGGCTTCAAAGTTTCACAACTGAGGATTTCAAGGCCTGTTTTGACATATGGGTCAAAAAAGGCCTGAGAAGTGTGTGCAAATTGGCATTGTTTGAGAACATGTCTTCCTAGCCTCTGGAAACCACTGAACATGGGGGAAATGTGGGGGAAAATCCCTGGCGCTCAGATCATTGCAAGTCAGTGCTGAAACCTCATGTAAATCTCTCTTATTTAAAAAAAAACTCCCTATTTAAAAATTTGAGTAAATTATAGTTTTGTCAATTTAATAAAACATATCATTATATTATCAAAATATAACTAAACACTATTTGAAAATTATTGCAATATCCATATATTTAATAAATATTTAATTTTTTTGCTCATTATCAATACATTTACATTTAAGCCAAGCCCAGTGAGATTTATTTTATTACTTGTATCAAAGTTTAATTTGCAAATAAATAATGAATGAATGCCTTCTTGGATGTTCTTGTGTCAACTTGTCACAAGTGGTGTGTTCTTCAGATATAATTTGAAGAAGAGAAGGGATATGCCATTAGTGGCATTAGACTCAAATTATAAATAGTAAAACTTTAAAACTAGATTAAAATAGTATCTAATACTTATACTTTAATAGATACCTACTGATCGTATACTGTATAGTAAGCTAGTTACTAGTACTATTACTAATATTAAGTAATAAGAGTAGGAGTAGGAGTCGGCTATTACTAAGCAAATTATTAAAACAAATCAATACTAAGTATACAGAAATAAAAAAAAGAACATTGTATTTTTCCAAATTCTAGATTTATTTATAAAAGATCTTCTAAAAATAAAATATAATTTTAAGATAAATAGAAACTTTAGGGGCAATACATTACCTTAGTCTGCTGTCTATGTTTGGGCCTCACTGCCTCGGCCATGTTTAATGTTTTGATCATGTGATGTGTATTTATCGTTGGCTAAATTTAGCTTGCACACGTAAACATCCGCGGAGAAATAAGTAGGTCATCCAATTTTCATTTCACTTTGTGGTCTGAGATATTTTACCTCAGAAAAGCTTAAACATCAAACACTTAAAAAAAAAAAACACTAAATTTTCCTTATGCCTTACAATTGTCTTTGATAATAGACGTGATGCTCTGATATATTTCATTTCAGTGACTTTTAAATTGATCATTTCCTAGCTCTCGAGTCTTGACTGATTGGGGGCCGTCCATAAAGTACGTCACGCTCCAAGGGGGGTATAAGAAAGTGTGACAGTTTGTGACAGGGGGGGAGGGGGGGGTCAGGCCAAGTGTGACGTCACATTTTTAATATATTTTTAATTTTATTTCTAATTTAATTTTTTTATTTTTTCAGTAAAACTTAATAGTTTTAAAAATAATTTTCAAAAAAAAATTGTGAAACACTTGAATTAGTTTTATGTCAAAATAGCATGAAATGCATATCTTTTCAATGTGTTGTTCACAATTCCTCATGCTAGTTAGGACCGCTAATAAACTGTTGCAACGCCTTGTTTTATCAGTAGCCTTACGGAAGTGTTATTATTTCTTTGTTGTCTGCTGCATAATTATATCACTGATAAAGAAATTTGGAATTTGTATTATAATA
Source organism: Bulinus truncatus (assembly GCA_021962125.1). NCBI lineage: Eukaryota > Metazoa > Mollusca > Gastropoda > Planorbidae > Bulinus > Bulinus truncatus. The sequence goes on from JAGDYQ010000011.1 coordinate 5,197,106, forward strand.
CAAAGAATTACCGTAATTGAAGTTGCAATCAATCACTTCGTTAAAATAATATTGATGCCTTATTCCTTGCAACCAGTGCACCAGGAAGAAGTGCTTATAATCGCGTGGAACATCGAATGGCTCCATTTAGCAGCGAACTGTCTGGTGTCATATTGCCAAATGAACATTATGGCATTCACTTTGATTCGCAGGGCAGAACAATAAATGAGGATTTGGAAAGAACAAACTTTAAGTTTGCAAGTGAAACTTTAGCTGAAATTTGGTCGCATGTGATTGTTGACCAATTTCCAACAGTTGCAGAATATATCAACCCTGAGAAATCTGAATGGATGCAGCAGGACTGATGTCGAAGGATAAGAATTGTTTGACCATCATGTTCTCACCAGCCAATACTTCACTCAAGTTGTGAAATGTCAGGACATAAAATGTTGCGACAAAGTACGGAGCTCATTTTTCAACGTTTTACCTTCGAGATTATTTCCTCCTCCAAATCCAATCCCAATCAACCAAACAACTGATGGACTCAGAGCTTCAGAAAGAGCAGATGCAGATGCACATACATTTCCTTCATTGTTTGTTTGTGGCACAAACTCTCAAATTTGATGACATTATGCCAAGACCAACAGGAGTTTTTAAAGTGCAACCATATGATCTTTATTGTCCATCTTTGCAGACCAGCATACATGATCGAATTTGCAAAGTGTGTCACTTATACTTTGCCTCATAAACAATGTTGAAGAAACATACAGGATAACACAGAGCTCGGGCGCAGGAGAATGTAAAAAAGTAAAGTTTCCTTAGCCCTAAAGGGCCATCGGGGCAGATGAAGTGTAGAATTCAATTATTGGCAGAATGGAAAATGCACATTCAGAGAATGTTGAGTGGCTAGATGAGGATGAAGTTGATCTGTCTGCAACTATCCTTCCAGGAAACGATGATGGGGAAAGATTTATGTCAGTCTTAACTATGGACGAACACTTCACTTCACTACACTTCACTATGGATGGATGATGTCTAGTGAATTTTTTTTAATTAAACATAATTCACAGGTCCACTATAAACATATTCAATATAGCACAAGAGCTGATCACATAATTTGTCAATCTAGTCCTTTTTTTAGTCACATTGTTTTGTTTCCATTTTTATTATTTAATCACTGGTTGAGGTCAAGTTTCGCTAATCTACTTCTTATCCTGTGTCAATAGAATGCATAATCGGAAGATTATCTCAAAGTTCACCTCACCCATTGTAAATGAATAGGTAGCAGATAAATGATGTCTATTATATAATTGTCAATCTAATTTTTGCAATTTTTTTTTTCAAATTCAATTGATTGAGTTGCTGTTTCAAAGAATAACTGATACAACTATTGACAGTTATTCTACTATTAAACTCATTTAATAATCTGATAGTTCTTTTAATATTTATATCTTAAGGCAGTTTAATAGTGAAGTGCGATTTAAGTTTTCGATTAAATTTTAATTAGTTCTTAATAAAAAAAAATTTTCGAATGTGTGACGTACTTTAGGGGGGGGGGGTCCCGAAAATTGTGACTTTGTGACAGGGGGGAGGGGGGGGGTCAAAAATAGCGTGACGTACTTTATGGACGGCCCCTTGTTCTCTTTTTCAATTTCCGAAACCACAGTCCACATTACTATTAGGACATTACATCCTCATAAATATGTGTAGAAAAAATATAAATAGTTTTTAATTATCAATGGCTTAATAAGAAAGCGTATGACCTGCTGCATTAGGTACTGACAATCTATCCAGCACACCATACACAGGGCGAGTGTCATATACCTGGAAAAAATGTTTAATTTTGTTGTAGTTAGCCCGTCAGTTAGTAGGTTGTAAAACAAAAACTCAAGGTGATGGGCATACCGCATAGGTCTGTCAACCCATTTGCAGTGACGTAGCGAGCTTAACTCGCGCCCGGGGCACAATACCTTTTTAGAGCCCCCCCCCATTCGAAAATCATATAATATTATATATAAAATATACCATTTGGCGCCCCTTTGTGAGTAGCGCCCGGGGCATGATTCCCCCTTGCCCACCCCTCACAATGCCTCTGTCCATTTGCCACTAAGGCCGCTACTGGTGGTCAGTTATTTAGCCGACACTTATGTCTCTGGGCCTCGCCGTCGAACCCCATCCCATCCCGTAAATGACACTCACTTATCTGAGTCGTTCTTAGGTTTTCAGAGACAAGGACAGAAATATGTCATGTGTAATGTATATTCAGGGCCTCGATAGAAATTTTAAATGACGAGGGCCCTATTAACACCGACATGTCTCTTATAATTACTAATGATATATTATTATAATTAATTGACTATTATTTGAACTAATGTTTGTATTATTACTTTACTTTTGTTAATGATAGTATAACTATATTTTGATTTTATGAGAAATAAAATCATTTTAGAACATGATAGTTTTAACTCATTATTATGGTTATACCTGCACTTACAAGAGCGCGAGCACACTATTGTGTGTGTGTGTATGTATATATATATATATATATATATATATATATATATATATATATATATATATATATATATATATATATATGCCTGGCCCCCTGCTGTAGAATTTTTACGCTACCTGCTGGGCAGCATTGGCTCTTCCAGTAACAACATGCACAATCGAGAGATCATTTAGCACTCTAAGACGAGTAAAAACGTGGCTACGCTCAACAACTGTTGATAATCGTTTATATGGTCTTTGTATGATGAGTATAGCCTACACAGTTTGAAGAAAATGTTATCAATCGATTTTGACAAATACCAAGAAGTTTTCAATTTTTGTTCCAGAATAAATAGTTTAAAATTACAATATTATTGCTGTATCAGTGTAATTTAAAATTTTATACCCTATTTTATTAATATAGTAACTGTTCGACACTGAAACCATTATTTTAAAAATAACTATAATGTAATCAGTTATACTTGCACATTGCAGCTACTCTTGATGTCCATCTCTAGTGTATGTGTGACCTTTCAATGTTACATGTACAGCCATGGGCGTATTCAAGGAAAAATGTCATAAAGTTGTTACAACTGAACTAAATTTCCTGAAAGTTTATTACATTGAAAACAATGTACATATATCAAACAAAAAAAAGAATTATATCTGCAAGTATAACTGATTACAATTTACATTTATTGTAATTTTTATGTTTTCCTTTTTTTTCGTTTTTATTAGTTTGTATTTTAATGGGGTAGGGGGTAGACAAAATTGACGTAATTTTACTGAGGGGGGGGGGACACTTGTTGACAATGGGGGGGAGGGAGGTCTAAAAGTGCTGAAATTTGTTGACATAAGTAATGGACGAGCCCCAACTTAAATTTAATGACATAATTGTGTTTAAAGAATGGAAAGTGTAGGCCTATATAGTGGATGAAATAATAACGTTTTTATTGTTCTATATAGTGGATGAAATAATAACATCTCTATTGGTCTATATAGTGGATGAAATAATAACATTTTTATTGGTCTATACCAGGGCTTCTTAAACTATGGGTCGTAGCGAAATTCTGGGGTCGCGAGAGATAAAAATACAATTTAACAGAAAATGTTTTTTAACTTGTAAAATATTAATTTATTTTTCTTTTATATTTGTATGGGGTCGTCAAGAAACTCGCAATCATAAATGGGGTCGTGAATTACAAAAGTTTAAGAAGCCCTGGTCTATATAGTGGATGAAATAATAACAGCTCTATTGGTCTATATAGTGGATGATATAATAAAGCTCTATTGGTCTATTCGTCGTCGGCATCCGTCCGTCTCGAGAGACGATGGTGTAGCCAATTTGAGTCTACGAGCACCGCCGAGAATGGCTGTGCAGTCCGACTCGGGAGTGGCAATCCCTGCCGCACTTGTCGCACTTGAATGTGGATGGTTGTTGCAGCTGTTGTTGTAGCTGCTTCCTGCTTGATCTTTTCAGGGCAGCATTTTCGTGTCGCTCAGCATCTGCGCGCGATGAACCCTGCCGGAAAGTGAGCCTCCAGGACTGGCGGTCGGCTGCTTGACACTCCCACTCTTTCATGTCCTTTTTGCAGGTATCTTTGAAGCGCATTTTAGGGCGCCCTGTTTTCCTCTTGCCGGTAACTAGCTCGTCATAGAGTAGGTCCTTCGGGATGCGGCCTGTGTCCATTCTCTTGACATGGCCGAGCCATCTGAGGCGTCTCTCGCTGAGAACTGTGAACAAGCTGCTCATGTTGGCCCTCTCCAGCACTCCAGTGTTGGGGATCTTGTCTATATCATTTTATGAACTGCACGATACTGCCAGATGCCAATCACTTTACGAACTGCCAGATACCAGTCACTTTAAGCAAGGCCGTAGCTGTGCGGTTGGGGGGGGGGCTGTACGGAGAGTTTTATATAAGAAAAAATTGGAACACAATGATAAAGAAGTATATTTTATAATAAAATTTGAGCTGTGCAGATACTGCCAGATACCAATCACTTTACGAGCTGCGCAGATACTGCCAGATACCAATCACTTAAGAGCTGTGCAGATATTGCCAGATACCAATCACTTTAAGAGCTGTGCAGATACTGCCAGATACCAATCACTTTACAAACTTTGTATTTGATTAAATATCTGAATGGCAACTGCATGAAAGTGTTTGTATTGCAAGGCATGGCATTCTGTGAATTGAACTGGTCGGGGTGGGGTGGGGGGGTATATGTGTGGACTTAAATTTTTTGCATTTGGGGGACTGCACAGACACGTAGATTCAAAGAATTCTAAATGATTTTGTGGAGACAGCAGAATTCTGAAAAAAAAATATTAAAAAATAAAAATGACATAATTATTAATATAGCTTATATAGTAAAAAACGGTACCCTAAGAAACACTGATGCCCAGCACTCAGAGGCCATGACCAAAATTATTTAAACCAAATTTATGTTAAAGGGATATATACTCTTGGAGCTCTAGGGCCCTTATTCTCGTATCGCTACGTATAAGGTGTAGAATGGGGTCATGAAAATGACATAATTATTAATATAGCTTATATAGTAAAAAAACGGTACCCTAAGAAACACTGATGCCCAGCCCTCAGATGTCAGATCGCGAAATGGATTTTGATGCAGGAATGGCAGGTCAAGACCTACAAAAAAAAGTACACGAATATACATCATGGGTCTAGGACTAATGGTTGCTGAGATCTAGGGTGATGACAGACGGACAAAACGGAAACAATAGCGCATTCGACTTCTTGAAAATGCGCTAAAAATTTCGTTTTTGATTTAAAAAAGTAGTGCATCGACCGGGAATCGAACCCGGGTCACCCGCGTGGCAGGCGAGTATTCTACCACTAGACCACCGATGCTCACACATTGTTGATGGGGATTAAAAAAAATTATAGTTTTAAATTATAATTTAACAAAATGTAAACTGCTTTTCTTTTGTGATTTTTCAAGAACTTTTATGAAGATCCCATTGTCGTGGTTTGTTATTCTATTTGTTGTTTAAATACTCCATTTAAATTTGTAAATTTTCTTTTCCGCTGTTGAGGTAGACTTCCTGGTGGAAGTAAAGAATTTAATGTCAAATCTTCCATTCTTCTTAAGAGTATTCGCCCTTTTTGATGGCGCTGTCGATGTAAATAGAAAAATTACGTCACATCGAAGACGCCATACGCTTGTGATTAATTTTGTTTTCATTCTAAATTTTTGTTATGATAAACGTTCTGTTCAGGTTAATTCTTATAAACAAAATTAGTGCAATGTTTCCCTTGTAAACGTTAGTAATTTTTCGACTTATTTTATCTCTTGTAAAGGAGAAGAGGCTTTTTTTATTGTGTCAGTAGCTCAAATCAAAGTGAACATTTTTTTGCAATGACCATCAAACCAAAAAAGAAAGTTGTCAAAGAAAAAAATGATACAGAAACTGCAGATCCACACACAGCCGTTGGTCTTTCTCATAGCCATGGATTGTCACATCAGCATGGACATTATCACCATAGCAGTAACTCAGAAAATAGACTTGAAAAGACCCCAAGAGTAAGAACTTCCCCTACTCGATGGCTTCCTTCAACATCTGGTCGAGAAGATATATCACATTCTCACCAGGGACTGTCACAAACATTATCTTCCAATGCAACATATGAATATGATGGACATGAAGCCCCATCAAATCATAAAAGACGGCATCGTTCATCACCACACAGAACCATCCGAAAGCATCGCAATAATCATGTGCCTAATCCTGGTTCTCTTACCAATAATTCGAACAACTTGCCACATATAGGGACAAATGTTGAAGAATGTGATGAAGATTATAATAGTGAAGATGAACATAGTCAACCCCCAACAGTTCCAGAGAATATTAATGAGGTGTGTACAGATGAATGAGTTTTATTAAATATTTAATAAAATTAAATGATTTTTATTTATTGCAGTTGCCTGAGTTGTGAAGATGTCTAAGTAGCCTAAGTCTTAGTGTATATCTTAGTTCTTAGTAGAGATGTTCCAAGTACTGATTAAGCAATTAAGCAAGTACAAGTAAGCAAGGTCCAAGTATGAGGACAAGTACATAATTTTTTTTAAATTGATAGTATGATGGTAAAACTATGAGTACAAAATAACCAATTATGCAGCGGGTACAGAAACAGTTGAATCATACACTTTTCCAATGGTCCATAAGGCAAGTTAAGGATTAAGGGAACTTAATCTGCACATACTTTAGTTAATACTAATACTAGTTTATATGGACCCGTTCTTTGCCCTTGATCGACACCAGTTTATAAAGTCAAACATCTTATTCATTGTTCAATACACATGAGATCCTATACCTATAACCTATGGGGATCATTTGAATCAACATGTTACTCTGCTGTGTGCCATCATAATTTCTTTAGAATTTCCTTTCAAAGTTTCCATATGACACCCCTATCATACCTAAATTATTTTAAAGAGTAAAGCAAAATTTTATAATTGAGAGGATTCATGAAAAATTAAAATGTATGCAAAGAATTTTACAGGCATAATGTTTTTGATTCCAGAATATTTTGATAACAGTGTCCTAGACTAGGTTTAAAATTTTCATATGGTGGTACAGAATAATAATACATCATGAAAATGTAAATGAGTACCTTTTAATATCTCAACAAAATGAACTTATTTTTCATTCCTATTATTTCCCCTTACAATTATCTTCTTGCATGTTCGGTTCATATGTCAAAAGTCCAAAGTTCATCTCTAAAATACATGTTAAGAGGCTGTCAACTCAGTTTTTTAAATAGCTAAATCTAAAGCCATTTAAAATAAATCAACAACATCAAAGGCCACAAGTTAATTATCTGTTTTTCCTAAAAATATATTGTTGATAAAAACTCAAAACTTCATCAAAAGTTACAAATGCATACTAGCCATTTATAAACAGTTCAAGATATATTGAAATTAAGGAGCGTTTATTTTACCGCTATTTACTAATGTTTTTTGTGAGCTACATATGCCGAGGTTATAGAAACAGATGAATACTACATATTATCTGCCCCGATGGCCCTTTAGTGCTAAGGGATCTTTACTTACTTACTTACTTATCTATAGATGGTGGTAAAGCTTGGTTTGTAGTTTATTCAACACAAGTGATCTTGTAAATGGGTATCAGTGAGCACAGTGCGATGATCTCTTTAAAAATTTTGTGCTGTCAAAGTAAGTAAATATTTGATGAACATAACTCTCAGATTAGGATCTTGAACAGCATTCGTCCAGAATGCAACCTAACCAACTGTTTGCTGCATCAACAGAAGTTTCATTTGAAACATAATGTGTACAGTATCAGGTTCAAGTAAATCTGACTCACTACTAGGCGCAGGTGATCATTGTTCTGATGGAAGTCAGAGAATCATATTTTTAACACTACTGAGTAATGTGAAGAATTTATCGTGTCATCATACTTTGGTTTTGGCCTTGAAGGGAATTGTTCAGATCATTCAAGTGTTAAAAGGATTTTCAAGGAGTGCAAAGCACTAAAAAAACAATGTTATGCAGCTTACATTTGAGATGTCGAATTTTGAAGTGTGTTTTTCCAGCTCAGAGATACCTTTAGACAGCAAACATTTGTATGATATCCAATATATCCTCATTCTTGGTTTAATCATCACCATGAAGAGGCATTTGAACTGATGATGAAAACAAGTATGTGTCGCTTTGTGATTCTTGGTGCATTTTTATTCACAAATGTGATTTATTTCCAGGCAGCACAATACCATTTCATACTCTTATCATGTCTTATGAAGGCCTCAAATATTTTTTAAAAGGCCAAGGATGGCCTTTAACAAATCTGTTGTTAATCTCTGAGCGAAATCCTGACATTTTGAAAGGAAACTAATTAGCTAAGAAGGTTATAGTTATATAAAGAACCTTAGTTCTTTAGTTCAACTTTTGTGACTTCTGGCTCAGCAATACAGATTTCTATTGGCCACCAACATGACAGAAACAAACATAGTTTCATCTTTATATATATATATATATATAGATTAGTTAAATTTTACTTACAGTTGGTCGTTGGCTTGTTAATCTTTATGAACTTTGTCATTAACCAAAAATATATCTTGTAGACCCTATATAAATTTAGTCAAGTTCATGTTGTCATATTGTTATTTTTATGTAATTGCTAGGATTATTAATATAAATAAAGTTTGTGTTAGATTCAGAAGTGTACTGTATCATTGCTAAAAGGCGATTATAAAATGAATAAAAAATGTGTTTTCTCAGAATGAGTAAAACAGAATTTAATGTAAAAATGATTTGTTTTGCTAAATCAGATCAGACACACCAAGTTCAGTTAGTGTATCAACAGTCATTTTTTTTTTGTGCAGCTCATGTACAAAAAAAATTGTTAGGCACTTCCAAAGGAAATCCCTCTTCTCAAAAATCTTCACTGCAAAATTTAAACGAACTATGGACCTATCTATAACCCAACGAGTCATAAAACACAGAATTTCATAGATTGGAGTCAATCTTTCTTACTGTGGCAATTCGCCTTCTCGATCAAGGAACTTACTTTTATATTTTGCCTCACCATGCTATTTTTTTTATATACAGTAATATTGCTATAAGTCAATCTAAACAACATTACAACACAAATATTTCCCATCACTTTTTAGGCTTTTCAATGAACTGTGTAACTATCCACATAAGGCCTAGTCATAGTTAGAACAAGCCATATGAATTTTCAATACATTTTTGTTTTTTATTTTATCATTATCTATTAGCAATCCTGTTTTTTAGGACCCTGTGCCAAAGAACATTTGGTGGCACCAGGTGAAAATGCTGTTAAATGACAAGGGCCCTTTCTTGAAGCGGGCGTGACTATTACTTTTGTAGGCTTGTCAGGATGTGAAAGTGGCCCATATTTGTAGGCTTGTCAGGATGTGAAAGTGGCCCATATTTGTAGGCTTGTCAGGATGTGAAAGTGGCCCATATTTGTAGGCTTGTCAGGATGTGAAAGTGGCCCATATTTGTAGGCTTGTCAGGATGTGAAAGTGGCCCATATTTTCTCCTTAAAAAAATGCACAATAAGACAATAAAAATAAATCAAACTTCTTTTTTAGGGTTTTCTGCAAAATAAAAAAAATTGCTTACATGGGACCCGCGAACTACTAGTATGGTCACATCCTCAATATCTTATCAAAATATTTAGGTTTCTTTGTATTCATCGTCTTCAATACATTGCCTTTCCAATAGCACAATATAAATATGTGTGTCAAACTCCAATGCATCAGGCTTGGTGGACCCTCCCCCCCCCCCCCTTTATCCCCCTCTTCTCAGGCTAGTCAATATGCATCACCTTATCCATTTCTCCATCTTCCATCTAAACTCATCTTTGTGTTCATTTACTGTTGATGTAGACCTTTTGAGTTTTACTGGTTGTTAGATTGAAAATAGAATTGGTGAGAAGATTTCTCATCTAGTTCAGCCTGTGTAGTGAAATATATTTAAAAAAGTTTAGTTTGTTGTAAGAAATTTAAAGAATTATCTTTGGAGAGCCACGTGAGTCAGTATATCAATGACATGGGTATACCAATTGCTAGTTTGAGATAAAAAAAATCTACACTTGATTCACGTTTGGTTATTTGGTTATCTTGAATTTAATTAAGTTAATTTTGAATCTATTCTTAAAAATTTTTTTTTTTTTTCTGCTTTTTACATAGGCAAATGCTAGACTTGAACTTTTTCATGAGTAATATTGATTAGAAGGTCTAGAGAACTATATAAGAATTGTATTCTTTGTTTCTTTCTAGAATTGATGTATATATAATAATATATATTTTAATGATATATATATATATATATATATATATATATATATATATATATATATATATATATATATAAAAATGATGAAAAAAAGAAATTCTGTCAAATGATTTTTTCCTCAGCTTGAGCAATGGTTCGAAAAGGCTTTAAAAGAAAAAAAGGGCTTTGTAATCAAAAAGATGGGAGAAGATGGTGCATGCCTGTTTAGGGCAGTGGGTATGTACTGGCCATGAGATTATTGTCATAATTAGCCTGTCTGATTTAATGTTGATTTATATATGTATACTAGCTATACCCTGCAAAACCTTTGCATAGAGTTATATCCCCTTAGGCTTGAACTGTAGACTAGGTTATTTTTAGGTTTCGGGCAGATCCGATTTTTTTCATGGTTGTAATTTAAACTGGAATACTGTTGTATTAATTCTTTACGTTCGATTTAACGCACACTGGAAATGAGTATTATTATATATGATATATTCATATGTCAACCATTATCTCATTTTTAAAAACTCAGTTTCCATTATACATTTTATAAATCTATGACTATTTGATCATAATTCTCTCCGCCTCCCCTTTTTTCCCTCATTGTCTTGCTAATGTAACATCTGAATTTTAACATAGCAATTTGATAATCAGTTATATTTGAATATC